>CARXXK010001015.1:0-373506 GCA_949089665.1 Macrosiphum euphorbiae
TGCTTATATTTTAGAAAATAAATTACATTTCAAATATCTGATTCCAACAAAACATAGTAAAAACTATCACCTTTCAAACGGTGTTGTTCGCGCCAAGCAATTATTGCTTATCGCGGGACGCTAATCTGCGCGACGGCGACATCTTCCCTCCTCTTCCGTCCACTCATCCAGTATCTCTTGCCGTTACTATAGAGCAACGATTATGCAAATTATAATAATTGTACGATTGTTATACTTCATATTGTATATACTCTCTTTGTTTTTCTTATAAAAATTATCTGTCGGCCTTTTGCCTCAGACAACTGTTGTCAATGTTATCTCTATGAGATAAAACTTTTGTTTTTGTTATTATTATTGTTGCGGCCAACGCCCTTTTTTTGTATTGTTATTATTCAATTATTCAATTATTATTCGTGTTTTTTTGGTCCGCTATTACAGCGTCCATACGTTTTGTTTGTTTTTTATACTGTGTGATCCGCTCATATAGCGATCATTATTATTATTATTATTCATATAAATATTATTTGTTGTGATCTGCTAGTATAGCGATCCGTGAATGGTGTGTGTGGTCCGCTAGTAAAGCGAGAACAAAATAATTTCATTATATTTATTACAATAAAAAATACGATCTTCAACAAAAATTCGTAAGTCTAATTTATCATTATCTCTCTCGTCATCATCTTTGGCAGCTCGTTGTTGTCACCGTCGGTGCCGTCAGATTCCGCGCGTAAGTCCGCCAGCAACGTAGGTCTGTACGTTGTGTGAGAGGCCGCCCCAGGTCGTCCAGGTCGACAAATGCCAACAGCGTTAATCCAGTGGGTCATCTCAAGACTGCAGTAGGGTTAAGGTAGTTTTAAGTTTTATCCCTATTGTTGTGAGCTCTGTGGTCATTGCACCAAACCGAATCGGCCACAGAGACCCCCTCCCCATAACTAACCTGCACCATCCTCACTCCTACAAATAGGTCTTTCCCATCCTCGTCATTGTCGTCGTCGTGCGTAGAATTGCCTACCCACCAACTATCAGGCGAAAGCACCTAAGGTTGCCTATCAACCACAATAGTAGGCGATAGGAGTGATACAGGCAACGTCTAACACTCTCCTGATCAACAAATTGTTCTCGGGCATCACCGAGTGGTCCTTCGACTGTTACGGTTAAACTCTCGGGCGTAAACATTTTGGTCCTTCGAGCCGGATGTACCTACAAACCGTGACCGAACGAATACACGTTCATTATATTTTCTTCGTTTATTACACTACCATGACATATCGAATTGAATTCATTGTCGTCCAATTTTAGTATCGACCAAATTGTATTTCTGTCATCATGGTTGTTGAAGTTTCGATGACGTATGTCGATGCAAAGGCACGGATGGTTCGTGCCATTGCAAAAGTCAGCGCCTTTGTCAAGGCTGCCGGCGAGTTTTCATCTGATAAAAATAGTCCTGGTAAACGAGCAAAAATTTCAGCCATGCTATTGGAGCTGAAAGAAATTCGCTTGACTGCAGAATCCGACATCCAAGTTATGGAGATTTCTGTTGGCAAAAAATTAGCACCAATTGAAGTGGTAGATAACTCTATTAGTCTCAAGCTCTCTGCTGAGTTTGATAATTTGTACTACGAGTTGGTTGCGTTTGCAGATGTTTATAACCTTCCATTGACTCAAATTGTCGACTCATCCTCTTGTCAGTCAGTACAAAATAATTCAGCCAGTTTCGGAAACCTCTCAACTTACAAATTTCCAACACGGAAGTTTCCTACATTTTCTGGACTTCTGACTGAATGGCAGGGTTTCGAAGATTTGTTCACGTCAATTCTATCCCATGCCCCAGCTGATCTTACGGACGTCGAGCGATTCGAGATTTTAAAAACTTCGCTGGAAGGTGAGGCCTTGACGCTTATCGCACATATTCCTTTGACATCGGTAAACTACCAAAAGGCTTGGGAAGTATTACGTTCGCGATACGGAAATAAGCGTGACTTAGCTCGTATCCATCTGGATGCTCTGTTATCCCCACATACAGTCAAGGCAAACGACGCGTCTTCAATTAAAACTCTAATCACATCTATTCAAGAGCACACTGCTGCCTTGGATAATTTGGACTTTATTACGAGGCAGTGGAGCCCAATTTTGGTCCACATATTTGAAAATCATTTGGATTATGACCTCCGAGCGCGTTGGGAGATAACTGTGGGTGACCGACATCAACCGTCGACTGCCGATTTTCTTGAATTTCTCAGAAGTCATGTACGATCCGCGGAAGCACGTGCTGGACAGTACTCGTCGAGTCTGACGTCGTTCACGTCTCAGCAAAAACCTCCTCAAAAATCATTGACTTCCAAATCTCGTCACCCGATTGCACCAAAGGTTCTAGCTGCTACTACCAGCTCATCCACCGTGGTTACCTGTCCATTATGTACAAAACCACATACGGTCCGAAAGTGTCCAACTTTTCTTTCAAAATCACCAAATGATCGTTTCCAGTTAGCCAAGACGCACCGTTTGTGCATAAATTGTCTGGGCACAGGACATGCTACTTCATTATGCCCTTCAAAATACAAATGCACAACTTGTGATCGGTCTCATAATAGTTTGCTTCACTTTGACTCAAAGGAGAAGCCTCCCTCCTCGTCCACGGTTCTCTCAGTAGACCAACCCGAGGCTGGTCAGAGTGCCAAAGCAATGATTGTCAGAGGACAGCCTCAGAACGTAGTCTTACTCTCAACTGTCCTACTCGATGTGGTCGCTGCTGATGGCACCCGTCATTCAATTCGAGCCCTGTTCGACAGTGGTGCTCAAGCGAGTTTTATAACT
This sequence comes from Macrosiphum euphorbiae, assembly GCA_949089665.1. Taxonomy (NCBI): domain Eukaryota; kingdom Metazoa; phylum Arthropoda; class Insecta; order Hemiptera; family Aphididae; genus Macrosiphum; species Macrosiphum euphorbiae. The sequence continues at coordinate 2,815 of CARXXK010001015.1, forward strand.
GAAAAAACTGCGTGTGTGTTGATGCTAAAGCGACATCATTCGACAGTAGCCATTACCACGTTTGCCAGTAGTACAACATCCCCAGTCCGTGGTCAAACAACCATCACTGTGATGCCACGTGGCCAACAGGCACCGTCGTTTTGCGTGGACACTTACATCGTCCCACAAATCACAGGACCAACTCCACAAGCTCCTATTGTGCCGGGACAATGGAGACATATTCAAAACCTCTCCCTCGCTGATCCGTTATACCATCGTCCTCAGGCAGTTGATCTTTTGTTGGGGGCCGATATCTTGCCAATGCTACTTCTAAATGGAAAAGCCACAGGCCAGCCTGGCGAGCCCATTGCCTTCGAGACTGTTTTTGGTTGGATTCTGATGGGACCTATCGACATTAGTGCTCGGTCAACTGTCACCGCTATGTGTTTATCTGTTTCTGAAACTCTTGACTTGTCTATCAGGCGTTTCTGGGAACTTGAAGAGTTACCTGTTGTTCGCCATCTCAGTCCAGATGAGCGTGCTGCCGAGGAAATTTATAAAAATACAACAACTCGGCTGAGTACTGGACGGTTTATGGTATCTCTTCCATTTCGAAAAGCATCACCTCTGTTAGGTGATTCAAAATCTGTTGCCCTTCGCCGTTTCCAGGCACTCGAAAACCGACTGAACAATGATCCGAACCTTCAACGCCAGTACGCAGACTTCATGCAAGACTACCTGGACGCTGGTCACATGGAGCTGGTTCCACTCGAAAACACAGACAATGTGTTTCATTATTATATTCCGCATCATTGTGTACTTAGACCGGACAGTAGCACCACCAAGCTTCGTGTCGTTTTCAATGCTTCGTCTCGTACAAGTGCTGGGTGTTCCTTGAATGAGAGCATGTATACGGGTCCGAAGCTTCAGCCCGACATTCAAATTGTTCTTCTCCGTGCACGGTTGTGGAAATATGTATTCATGACAGACATCAAACAGATGTATCGGCAAATTGTGGTGCGGCCTGCAGATCGAGATTACCTGCGAATTTTCTGGAGATTTTCGAAAAATAACACAGTGCAGGAATACCGTCTCTGTACGGTCACTTACGGCACATCAGCGGCACCATATCAAGCTCTTCGTACAATTCAGGAATTGGCAATCGTTGATGGAAAATTATTTCCCATCGCTGCGTCAATTCTCCTGAACGACACCTTCGTGGATGATATTCTCACTGGAGCTAACACCGAGAAGGATGCCCTTGAATATCAGTCGCAGCTTATACAATTGTGTTCGTTAGCCAAGTTTGAGCTACGAAAATGGGCCAGCAATAACAGTAATATCTTACACGCTGTTCCCGCAGAAGCTCAAGCAATGTCTCCAGCACTCCTGTACAATGACAAAAATGAATGTGACTTAAAAATCCTGGGTTTGAAATGGGATCCGAGAGCTGACGTATTTTCATTTGATACAAAACCATCGTCAACTGACCCGACAAAGCGGTCAGTTCTCTCTGACATTGCCAGAGTTTTCGATCCGTTAGGATTGCTGTCTCCCATTACGTTCTGGACAAAACACGTCATGCAGTTGCTCTGGACCGCTGGTCTCAAATGGGATGACAAAATACCCACAGATATTGCTCAAGTGTGGACCCGATATCAATCAGAACTGAAATTGATTGAATCGATCTCTATCCCTCGTCGTATAACAGTTGAAGAAGCTACCACAGTGCAACTTCACGCTTTCTCGGATAGCTCAGAGAAAGGTTACGCGGCGGCAGTTTACCTTCGAACACAAACAGCTACTTCAGCTTATTGTCACCTTGTAACAGGTAAATCTAAAGTAGCACCTCTAAAAAAGTCTACTATCCCACGTCTTGAGCTGTGTGGAGCTGTATTAGCCGCCAAACTATTACGTTTCGTTGCTGATACTTACTCGAAGAGTCTTCAAATCGATGAGCTGCATGCTTGGACGGACTCAACCACTGCGTTAGCTTGGATACAATCGTCACCACATCGTTGGGCCACGTTCGTGGCAAATCGAACAAGTCAAATTCATGAATTCACCTCACCAGACATTTGGCATCACGTCCCCACGCAGCACAATCCGGTTGACTGTGCCTCTCGTGGACTGTTCCCGTCGGAACTTGTTGATCACCCGTTGTGGTGGACAGGCCCTGCGTTCTTGGTAGAATCACCGGAACATTGGCCAACCGTTGTCCCTCGTTCAGACAACACAGATGCTCATGTTTCCACTGAAGCTCGAAAATGTACTGTTTTCCTAACCAAGACTACATGCTCAATAACTGATGTGATGCATCGTTTCTCGTCGTTCGATAAAATTCTTCACATTGTCGCCTACTGTCTTCGTTTCTCGAAATCACGTCCTTCTGCATTCACACAGATTGTTAATGCGAGTGAACGAGAACGAGCCTTGTTGGGCTTAGTGTATTCTGTCCAACAAACATCATATTCCGAAGACATATCTTCGTTAAAAAACGGACTGCGTTGCTCCCCTGCCATTAGGAAGTTGGATCCTTTCATTGACGAAAATGGACTTCTCAGAGTGGGCGGGCGTCTCACGAATGCTGATCTTCCGTACTCTCACAAACATCCACTTCTCTTGCCATGTCAAAGTCGATTAACGTTGTTACTCATTGACTATCATCATCAGCGACTGAAGCATCCCGGATGCGCATCCCTTCAAGCGCATCTACAACGTGAATTTTGGATACCGTCTGTATGGAAGATTATTCGATCTCGGATACGGCTCTGTATCTCGTGTTTCCGCACCAGGCCCCGTGCTGTTCAGCCAAAGATGGCCAGTCTGCCGAGTTTTCGGGTGCAGCAAGTGAAACCGTTTGCAATAACCGGAGTGGATTATGCTGGACCAGTCACGTTAAAGGAAGCACGTGGACGAAGGTCGATTCCAAAGACAGCATACATTTGCCTGTTTGTTTGTACCACCACAAAAGCGCTCCATTTAGAGCTGAGTTCGGATTTGTCCACAGAATGTTTTCTGATGGCATTTACTCGATTTTCTTCCAGACGCGGACCCATCAAGGAATTACACAGTGACTGCGGGACAAATTTCGTCGGAGCGTCACGATTATTGACACCCCTACATCAATTCACTCATTCGAAAAGTTTTCAAGACAGTGTTCATCAGCACCTCGCTAAACACCAAATAACTTGGCACTTCAATCCTCCCGCATCTCCCCATTTTGGTGGTTTGTGGGAAGCCGGAGTAAAATCCGCAAAGTCATTAATTCTTCGGTCCATTGGATTGCACAAATTGACAAGTGAGGAATTTTTGACACTTCTCACTCAAATAGAGGCAACATTGAATTCTCGCCCATTGTGTGCTATCAGCAACGACCCTGGTGACTTACAAGCGTTGACGCCCAGTCATTTTTTGACTCTTGAACCTTCCACCTCGCTTCCAGAACCAAGTCTTGTCAATCAACCTATGTCAAAGTACCAGCGATGGCTCCTCAACTTCGTAGAAAATGGACAGAACCAGGTCAAAACTTGAGCGTTGGCGAGCTTGTCCTCGTGAAAGAAGCGACGCATCCTCTTCAGTGGCGGATTGGACGAATACGTGAACTCCATCCTGGCTCCGATGGGACTTCCAGAGTGGCCACTTTAGAAACTACTTCTGGACCATTGACACGCCCAGCTGTCAAGCTCTGTCCACTCCCAATGTCTTGAAGGAACATTCCTTCAAAGTGGGCGGTGATGTTCGCGCCAAGCAATTATTGCTTATCGCGGGACGCTAATCTGCGCGACGGCGACATCTTCCCTCCTCTTCCGTCCACTCATCCAGTATCTCTTGCCGTTACTATAGAGCAACGATTATGCAAATTATAATAATTGTACGATTGTTATACTTCATATTGTATATACTCTCTTTGTTTTTCTTATAAAAATTATCTGTCGGCCTTTTGCCTCAGACAACTGTTGTCAATGTTATCTCTATGAGATAAAACTTTTGTTTTTGTTATTATTATTGTTGCGGCCAACGCCCTTTTTTTGTATTGTTATTATTCAATTATTCAATTATTATTCGTGTTTTTTTGGTCCGCTATTACAGCGTCCATACGTTTTGTTTGTTTTTTATACTGTGTGATCCGCTCATATAGCGATCATTATTATTATTATTATTCATATAAATATTATTTGTTGTGATCTGCTAGTATAGCGATCCGTGAATGGTGTGTGTGGTCCGCTAGTAAAGCGAGAACAAAATAATTTCATTATATTTATTACAATAAAAAATACGATCTTCAACAAAAATTCGTAAGTCTAATTTATCATTATCTCTCTCGTCATCATCTTTGGCAGCTCGTTGTTGTCACCGTCGGTGCCGTCAGATTCCGCGCGTAAGTCCGCCAGCAACGTAGGTCTGTACGTTGTGTGAGAGGCCGCCCCAGGTCGTCCAGGTCGACAAATGCCAACAGCGTTAATCCAGTGGGTCATCTCAAGACTGCAGTAGGGTTAAGGTAGTTTTAAGTTTTATCCCTATTGTTGTGAGCTCTGTGGTCATTGCACCAAACCGAATCGGCCACAGAGACCCCCTCCCCATAACTAACCTGCACCATCCTCACTCCTACAAATAGGTCTTTCCCATCCTCGTCATTGTCGTCGTCGTGCGTAGAATTGCCTACCCACCAACTATCAGGCGAAAGCACCTAAGGTTGCCTATCAACCACAATAGTAGGCGATAGGAGTGATACAGGCAACGTCTAACACTCTCCTGATCAACAAATTGTTCTCGGGCATCACCGAGTGGTCCTTCGACTGTTACGGTTAAACTCTCGGGCGTAAACAATATCAATGACTATTAATATCAGATTCAACTCACAAGTAAATAGATCGTATGTTATCTATGATTATATAACACAATATTATTATCAGGGGTGTAAGCAGGGGTAGGGCTCTAGGGTTTTGACGGCCCGGAAATTTCTTCCTTTTACAAAAAAATCTTATTTTCACCATTACAATACATAGAGTCGATCAATGGTTGATCATTTTTAATAGATATAAAATAAATTGTTAAGTACGGCAATAATCATAGTTTCAGTTTTTTGTCTGATTTGAAACATTGCTAAACGTTGTAATTTATATCATCATGTACATCGGTTATTACCACGTTTATTACGACTCGAAGAGGCTCTACGGATGACCAGGTGTCCAGGTTAAACACTTGAGTGTTCTTAATGTAGACTAAATTTGAGACTAACTATAATTTGTAATAACTTAATATATAAAAACTGTTTAGAAAAAAATAATTATAATAATTTACTCAGGTAAAACCCTAACCAAACTAAAATCCTGCGTACGCTACTGCCTTAATTTATCAAAAATGTTCGATTGTTTTTTTCGTAGAGGTAGGCGCATATTATAAAGTACGATAACCAAACACATTGAACGGTAAATAATTATTTTATTTACAAAAGCTCAATACCTAATATCAGCTGTTGACCTATGATACTAATGTGTATAAAATAAATTCAAAATTGACACTATATTTGGTATGCACTTACCTATAAAATAGTAAGTCAACTACAGTGTCTAGGTAGTAACGCGTAGCGGTAACTACAAATTATTGTAACGAAATTACTTTGCTGCAGTAATTATTAGTTCATTATATTTTATTTAGATTAGCTCAATTTGTATCAACGATCGAGTTACGTGTTATTTTCCACGTTATTAAAAAAATGTTTTGAATGTGGAATGTGTGACAAAACCTAGAGCCTAGGATATTCGAAAAAAATTAATAGGTAATCAATTAAATTTATTAACGATTAAAACTGCATAATTTTTTAAAGAAAAAATTACGTAACGTATTAAAAATAATGACAGAATGTAATTAAAATAATAAAAGTATCTAATGTAACGAGTGACGTGATATTAGTAATTTTCAAAAGTGATTTACCTGGACTTAACTATAATAATTATGCTATTTGTTTTAGCTAATTTTCTTTGAGTTTATAATATAATATTTTATTATTTGCAAACATAATCGATTATGAACATTCGTGAGGTACCTACTATTACCTATACACATTATATCAAATGGTAGGTACTTTTAATAGTTAAAATTAGAGAGTCAAAATATTTTTGAGACTATTTCTTAGGTTAGGTCAATACTTACTGTGTACATTTTTTTAAATTTTTTTATCAAAGTAGAGTATTCTGCTCACAACCAACGAATGGCCTAAATTAGCAGATTAAATAAGTGGCGGCGATTCGAGACAGGCAATAAGCGAGTGGTCTTATCACAAATTATTTGCGGAATATTAATAACAAAGACATATAATTATAGACAAGGAATGGTAGCTATACATTGATGCAAACATGTGTGTGAGAGAGACAGACAATGTGAGGCTATTATATGCCTATTATACTAAGTTATTATCATCTCTTTGATAAATCCTCTGCAGATTTATATTATGGATCTATGTGGTGGTCACGTAAGTTTCACATATTTGTTGTCATTCCTGGTCTATTATATTATAATATTATGTCTTTGATATTACTTACTATTCATTTTTTAATTATCTATGATTTTGCAGTATGAAATAATGATCTAAATCATTAACTTATTCTATGGACATAATACGCACCTTTAACCTGTAGTGCTCGAATACGGTGGGGGGAATACAGAGGGATGGATTTCCTTTACTAAATTTTCATATTTTTTTGCGTACCCCCTTCTTTTTTCTACTTGAACGTTGGGACGGCATACAGATTTGTACCCAAAATAATTTCTATTTAAATGTGTATTTAAATTTTTGTCAGTGATATTATAGGAAAGTAACTTTGTCAGCAGCTGTTCTCGACCATTTTATATCCAAGTAGGTTACCACTAACGCAGTTTGAAAATGTTCGTGTACCACTTGAAAAAATTACCTTTTTATTGCGCATCAAAAATGTATAGGTACGTAAGTACGTTATATTATTACATGTATTGAATTTTATTTCATTAGGAACTACTTAAAACAATATGACAGTATAAGCGTTTATGGTCACAAAAAGAAAATTAATTTTGTAAAATTATTATTTATATTATTATTAATATCAAAAAGAAACCCAACAATATTTAATTGTAAATAATGACCATAATAATCCATTATATCGGGCACAGCGCCTATGAGCTTACCGACTGCAAGGACGGCACAAGGGGAGGGGCAATATTGAGGCAGTGTCCCAGGGCGCCGAATTTCGAAGTTTGTGTATGTCCTATATATGTTCAGTATAGTGCAGAGATAATATGTAGGTACAACGAACTATTGAATTATAAGATATCTGTGAATTAGCGTAGTTGACAATCGATATATTATGCATTTATGCTTCTGAACCACGAATTAAGTGGTATATAGGTGTAGGTATCACTGTTAATTATTATTATTTTTATTTCCTTCTAAAACAATAAGTGTATGTAAATCAGGGGCGTCATTTGGGGGGGTGCAGGGTGTACATTTGCACCAACATTTTTTATAAACGCCTTCTTTGGCCTGCCAACAATAAATATAAGCGCCGATATACCTAAGTGTTATATATTAATATATTATATATATTTTATATTTTTTCAGTATTTAAAAAAAAATAATAAATATTATAGGTACTAATGGGTTTTATTTCCAAAAATGATCGATGTGGTTGTGTGGTTATATCATTGACATAATATAAAATAATAATAATATAATTATGTCTATGGGTTATATATATTTTTTTATTCTCTACCATGATATTATTACCATCGAATATATAATAAATCTGTGGGTATAATATTATGCTGGTATAGATTTCTTATCACGCTTTGGTATCTCCCTACTCGTTATAATAAGAAAACAACATGATATATAATTCCCATATTAATAGGGAAAAAATTGTCTAAAAATAGCAACCACAGAATATTATTTGTTTACATTTTTAACCTTGTCACTTACTTTCTATGGTAGAAATGATATTCTATGGTAGAAATTCTACCACCAATTTTAGTTAGTACGTCGAGAGTACGATTGTTCTAGTCGTGATCGAGAAAGAAGTGAAATACTTAATTATATATATTATATAATACTCATAGGCGTAAATTGGGGGGGGCTTAGGGGGGCTTAGCCCCCCTAAAAAATAGTATAGCCCCCTCATTTTAAATCTCCAAATTTCAATTTTTTGTTAGAAAAATAATTCAATTTATTACGTAATTCCTAAGCAGGAAAGCACCGATAGGTAGGTATAAGATTATATTATGATTTATGAACGTTTAAGTAATAGATTTTGTATTGTAATAAAATTAGAAATGATTGAGTTAGATCAATATTTATTATATTATAACGACAACAATAATAACAGGTTATGTAATATGTTTACGCGAAGTTGGAAGTATATTAGATTCTTAGGCCTTAGTGTCTATTAATAACGCTTATCATATCACAATCGTCTATGTTTATGTAAAAACCCAATACAAATCACAAGCTATTACGATTACGAGTTTACGACAACTGCAGTCTGCAAAAATCATTATTGTGTATGCTACGACGTTAAACACTAAAGACTAAACAGTGAACACTGAAACTAAAAGTTATCCAGTTATAGATGAGAAGCCGGTGGTTTTTTCTGTGGTAATATTAAAAGTTTTAAAACTATTCATTGAGAAGCTAGTGTTTTTTCTGTGGTAACGTTAAAGCTTAAATAATTAACTATTAATTTTATTGTGAGTTTTGACTTTTTGAGTTTGTGACCATGAGTAAGCAACGTGTGTTTGATATTTTCAATTTTACAAAACCTCAACCAGATAAATTAACTAGTTTAAACAAACCTAAATTGAAAAGTAATTCGGATAATGATTCCGATAGCGTTGATTCTGAATTATTAGCCCTCTCTAGCTTTTCTAGCAGCACATCGTGTTTAAATGAAACCGACGATGAATCTACTAACTATAAAAATTTATTAAAAAATGACGAAAAAATTGATCTTGGTGATTTACAATCTGGTCCTATAAGACCAGTTTTAAAGGTAATTATAATAATTATATAACATTGCATAGCGTAATTTACATTACCTACTAATTGGTTATTAATAGTGCTTAATAGAAACTAAACAAATATTTTTAAATGCTTTTTCAGTCTTACCCTATGACCAAATTTGGAAATCAAAAACGTTGTTTTAATGCTTCTTACTTTAACGAATACGATTGGTTAGAATACAGTATACAAAATGATGCTTTGTATTGCTTTCCATGTCGCAATTTTAGTGCCAACGATAATGAAGGAACATTTTCAAAAACTGGCTTTAGAAATTGGAAAAAAGTATGTATTATAACAGATCATAACAATTTTATTTTTAAAACTTTTAACATTTAATTATTATTGAATGTAATGATTATTAAATTATAATATTGTACCTATATTGTATTAACTATTATATTAGTAGTTATGGCAGTGTTAACTTTGTTTTTTAATTTTTGTAGTTAAGTGGGTCTAGAGGCATTACAGGAAAAAAACAGACTAAGCTTAAAGCTCATGCTAGTACGAAAAGCCATCTTACTTGTGTTGCTAAATGGTTAGGGCATAAGAATACTGAGACAATTGGTAGTGTGCATACACAATTATCAACACAGCATAAATTAGAGGTTGAAGCTAATAAAAGTTATATAAAAACATTGATTGATATCGCATTATATTTAAGTTGCCAGGGGCTACCTTTTAGAGGTCATGACGAGTCTACTGATTCACTTAATAAAGGTAGATATTTATTTTTTAATGTTGGTATAAAACAATTATTATATTTTATAAATTATAATATAGGTACCTAAGACCTAACTTATGTTCAATATAATTAATCATTTAATAAATTATTTATTAGGTAATGTTTAATTTTTATAGGGAATTTCAAGGAAGCATGTCAATTAATGTCCAAATATGTACCTGAGTTTTCTGTAAAATTTTTGAAAACTACAAATTACACTAGTCCTTTAGTTCAAAATAGCATTATTGAAATGTGTGCAAAAAATGTAAGAGACCAGATCATTTCAGAAGTAGGCGATGGTGTATTTGGTATAATGTGTGATGAAGCTAGGTAATATATTTTTGAATTAAAATATAATAAAAATAATTAAAATATACTCAAATACTTGAAGGAATGTGGATTAAACTCTAATGCTAAACTGGTAGCCCAGTCTTACGATGGAGCTAGTGTTATGTCTGGGAGATTTAATGGTGTACAAGCTTTAATAAAATGTAAATTTCCATATGCTATTTATACCCATTGTATGGCTCATAGAGTCAACCTTGTAGTGCTTGATATGTGTAAAACTGAAAAGGTATGTGAAAACTGAAAATATAGTATAATATTGTGAATTTATTGTTTATTATTAGGTAGGTATATTTATCATATTGTTTGCTTTAAAGGAATCAAGAAATGTTTTTCATACATTAGAGTCATTATATGTTCACTTTTCTCAACCAGCGAGAAATAAAAATCTCATTGACATTCAAAAAAAATTAGGTATTGAAAAAAAGACTTTAACACGACTGAGTGACACAAGATGGAACTGTCGATATAAAAATTGTGAAGCTGTACAAAAATGTTATGCTTCTATCATAAGATTATTAAAAGAAGAAATTGAAAACAATAATGATAAAGATGTTAACGAAGCAATAGGTATCAATTATAATTTATTACTAATTTAAACATTTTTATTTCTTATAATTAAATGAACTACCTAATTTATATTATTAATTATACAATCAATTTTTTTAATTTTTCAGGAATTCTGACCAATATGCAAAAAGGAATATTTGTAGTTCATTTATTTATTCTTCAAAAGGTGCTTACTATGGTTAATATATTATCAAATCAACTTCAGTCAAAGACAGCTACACTAGGAAATGCGGCAAATGTAATAAAAAGTGTTATTAAATCGTTCGAAGATTTAAGAAATCCTGTTGCGTTTTCACAAATGTGGAAAGAAATATTACAATTTTGTGAAGACCATAATTTAACAATTGAAAAACCATTTCAAAGTATGCATAATATAATAATAAATAATATTAGTACAATAAATATAAACATTAAATAATGTTTGTTGTTTTTTAAATTGTAAAATAGGTTGTAAAAGAAAAAGGTTACAGCCAAAAAGCCTATCAAGTTTTGTCATGAGTACAACTACAAGTGCTCAATACAACACTCCTGAGGATTTAGAGGAAAGTAAAGAAGATTATTTCAGATGTCATGCTTATTTTCCTATATTGGATTGTATAATTGAGAATATGAATAAACGATTCACGCCCGAAAGTTTAGAAATGGCAACATCTATAGATAACTTTTTCAAACTAGATTTTGCACTAAGTACTTACTTCATTGATCATTATAAAGTAAATATGTATATTGTATAGCTGTATGGTGTATATATTGACTAATACTTAATTTTATATTTCTTTAGGATTTGTTAAGTATTTCTGTTGATTCGTTGAAAGCTGAAATGATCGTCGCTAAAAACGTTATAATCCAAACATATGGTACTTCAAAAGAATTAATAACAGATAACTTAAAACTTATTTTACAGGAAAATGTTTACCCAAACTTGTTTCATTTGTATAAAGTAGCTATAACATTACCTATTAGTTCTTCCACGTGTGAGAGAAGCTTTTCGGCCATGCGCCGAATAAAAACATGGTTACGAACGTCTATGTTACAAGATAGATTTACTCAGGTGTCTATATTGTACATAGAAAAAAACGATACCAAAAATATTAATAAAGATATCATTCTTAAGCAATTCACAGAGGAACATAAATATATTATGTTAAAGTAATATTAAGATGATGTTAATTGTTATTACTTATTAATATTTGAATTAAATTATGTATGGTTTTATTTAATAAATAATTTTGAAGTATTTATATACATGTTTTTAAATTGTAAAATTTGGATGTAGATGGTGAGGGGGAGGAAAAAGCTTGCATAGTAGGCTTGTTATAAAGTTCTAATGTTATAAATTATAAATTATAATCTTAGCGTTAGCCCCCCCTTCTAGCAAGCCAAATTTACGCCTATGATAATACTAATAAATTAAATTAAAATTTAGTTAATTTATTAATTTAAAGTTAAATTAAAATTGATGTGGAAAAATTTAGAAATATGAATTAAGTATATTGTGCCATTTTGAACAAGGTAACCCATAATACAAATTTCAGGTTTAGGCGTTTAGCTATATTATTTATTTTGAGTGTGCAGGTAGAAAAAATGTATAGGTTAGGTTCGATTAAGTACTATTAAGGTGCTTTATATCCATAAATTTGCTTACCAAATACAACTGACATCCATAATATAATATAAACTTATTAAAAGTACCTACACATAGTTCTTCAAAAATAGTCATAATATTGTGAAGTTGTCATACTAATATAAAAGACGTATTAAATACATTTTACAAATATTCTACAGTTTTTGTCCCCACTAGACCCCCCCACTAAAGAAAAAAAAGTTTTCTATGTGGCCTGGTAACAATTTGAATGGCCTGCAAACATTTTCGCACCAACAAAAAAAAAGTTGAAATGACGCTCCTGATGTAAATTGCTATCAAAACGGGAGTTAGGTATAATAGTATAAAAAAATGAATTTTTAAGTTTCATTTTAATTAATGTATGATAAATGTAATTGAGAAAAATTTCGAATAATTTCAAATAAATCCACATTTACTTACATATTAGGTATATATATTATATTTGGAATATATTAAAGCTATAATGCTATAACTAAGCTAAAAGCAGAGTTGGTCTATTTTTTCATTTTTGAAAAAAACAAAACAAAAAAGTGTATTTTTAATAAATTGTTTGAATTTTAAACAGTAGGTATATTTAAAATAACTTAATTTAAATTTAATAATTTATATGCAATTTACTTATATTCCGTGTGCTAGTATATGTTTTATTGTTTATTTATAACTTATTTTAAATCTCATAAAAGTATTTAAAATATTTTCTGAATGGGTGTTATAATTATGTGGACATTATATTATTAACTATTAAGTAACACATTTTAAATTTGGTAATTTATTCAATAAAATAAAAAAATTAATGAAGGATGGTAACAGATTTGATTATTTAATTACTTACACTTTTTTTTCTGAAGGATTTCTATTATTATTTATTATCAATAATAAACAAAAAAAAAACTCAATATTCACAGGTCACTGGCCCTGGCACCTCAAAGTAACCATTTTGTTACACAAATTAGTAACCAATTCGTAATAATTCATAACCAAAAATTTGGAATTTGTAACTCAAGTATAACCTCCCAAAATCCATTTTCTATTTGCGGGTGTCAGGGTCAGTGACCTAATATTAACTTGGATTTTACACTGTTTTAAACATATTTTTTACGTGTCTTCCCACGTCGCCGAAAACCCAATTTGCCGACACCCCAGTTCGCCGACTCTCAATACGCCGAATATAAATATTATGTAAAAAAAATGTGGGTAAGTGGATGTCGCTCTGCTGTACAGTAGGTTACAAGTGGGTCACTGTATAATGGATGCTACTAAATTTGAATTCAATGATACAATATATCATTGTATAAGAAAAACGATTCTGAGCGAAGACGGTATGTCAGTCTAGGTTTAAGACAAATTATATACATATCTATGGTATTAAAAAAAAAAATTGACCTATAATAAATTCCAAATTAATCATATCACATTATCACAATATCCATTAGGTACTTATAACACGTTATACATAACATCAATAACAAACCCTGATACTATCATAGATATATAATAGTACACTTTAGAAGTTTCAAGTAGGTACCCACGAATAATATTATATAATCACAACAAAATAACTAGGTTTTTTAATATGTAATTTCGTCCAAATTTGAACATAAAATGATTATAAAAATAAACTGTGATTGTATATTTTTTAGATTTTTCGTTAAGAGAATTAACTACTTACGTGGAATCTTGTTTTAAATTTTCAATCCTTAGATATAAAAACTGAACATTTTATAATTTATTAATTACGATGGTTAATAATTATAGAGATTTCGAAAAATTCTGTCAAAATTCGATGTTTAAATGATTATAAAAAAAAATTGTGCCTATGTATTTTTACTATTTTTCAACTGATATTGTAACAATATATCAGGGGAGCCTTGTATTACATTTTTACACTTTTTAGCCCAACAGATAAAACTTTATTGATATTCATAGAAAAAAAAAGTAAAAAAATTGAAAAATGAAAATATCCGTAAACAGCTCAAAAAGAGTCAAAATATTTTAAAAATTGTATGGTGTATAGGAAATGCTAATATAAACATTCAGTGAAATTTTTATGTATCTATAGTTATTCGTTTATGAATAACAACAAAATAAGGAAATCGCTACATGACAAATCGAGTGAACATCCAATGTTGTAAAAATTTGAATTTCAAACGCTCATAAAATTTTATATATGTAAAATTAATTTATAGCTTGTGAAAATATTGTAAATTTGAAATTTTGGTTAGGTGTAACTGCTTTAAAAAAATAATTTCTAATAATTTTCAAATTTTCATGATTTAGATGAATTTCAACAACTTATGAGGAACTTTATATTACAATTTTGAGTTTATTTACCACGTGAAAAGTTTGCAACGAATTTTAAAGGAAAAAAACTAAAAACTGAAAATTGAAAATATCTCAAAAAGAGTCAAAATAGGTATATTGAAAATTTTATCATGAGAAATAAGGTCATGCAAAAATTGTACATTTTCGTGATTTGTACGTATTTTGTCAAAATTCGAACTTAAATGCTCATAAAAAAAATTGTGACTGTATTTTCAAATAAAATAAAAAAACTTGTATTATCAAATAAAATTTGATTGGCATTTATAGAAAAAAAAAGTTATTTATTCAATTTTTTCATCGTATGGTTAGTGCTCCCATAATGTTCAGTACTTATGAGGAAACTTATATTCAATTTACAATCCTTTGTATGAAAACGATACTATTTATCAATTTGTATTTACATACATTTTTGGACATTTTTCAAGAGTTTGACGAATTTTGTAAAAATTTGTGCTTACAAAAAAATTGTGGATATGTATCTTTGATAATTAACAATTACAGCTAATGAGAAATCGTGTATTATATTTTCAATCTTTATGACACAACAAAAAATTGTAATCAACATTTCTAGAAAAAAAAACTGAAGATTACTTTGGTACGAATTTTTTTTCAAAGATTTCAAAGTATTTTGACAAAAATTCATCATAATTCAAATTTTATGCGTTAAGCGTAGTTTAGACGAGAGAAGTTTGCTGAAAACGACACGTAAGTCACGGCCTGGTGGTTTGTGTTTTACTCGGTTGTTTCATTTTACGTTGTAGGAACGTTGTTGAAACGTTGTAGGAACGTTGCAGGGACATTATAGAAGTCATGAACGGAGGCCGTTACGAACACATGTAACAGGGGCGTATGCTGTGATCGTGATGGCCGCCGAACGAGTGGCTACAAGCCTACAACACTAGAGAGCCTGTAGAATGCCACCGCCGCCGCCGTCCGTCGCAATCACTGGCACCGAAATCGAAGAACGGTAGCGAGTAGTGCATGAGACCCTGGTACACGGAGCTCACAACGGAGCGACATGCGCTTTTTACACACTCCTAGAAAGAGAAATCGAAACAATGTTGTTTCAAACAACAATGTTTCGAATTTTTTGTTTGGAACATTGACATTGGTATTTTCACTTCCTTTTTTTTTGCATTTAAAGTTATTCATAGGCATCCTTAATTATATTTTCGAAAGTTTTTTTTTTTTTGCATACTGATCGATTATTTTCATTTTTTTTCGTTTTTAAACTGCAAACAATTGTATCTAGCAATCGTAATCAGAAGTAAAATTAACTTTAAAAAACCGTGTGTGTCTCAAGCGACCCTCAGAAGATGTGAAAAACATATTATATAATATGAGCTTAGAAAATAAGTTTTATTATAACGCATACATATTATAATATATTAAATGTTTCGAACAAATTTGATTAAAAACAACATCGAATTAGACTGTTAGTGGAAAAATAATTTTATGTGTTTTTCGAAAAAAGTCCGAAAATATTACCTCCATAGAAAATTCGCTCGTTTTTGAATTATAACAAAATAAGGAAATCGCTACATGAGAAATTGAGTGAATATCCAATGTTGTAAAAATTTGAATTTCAAACGCTCATAAAAATTTAATTTGACTTTCTTATAGACATTTTTTTTTTTTGATAATGGTAGATAATCTTTTAGGAAATCTTGTATTAAATTTTCAAATCTTATATTTAAAAAGAAAAATTTTTACGAATTCTTAACTCAAAATAATTTGCTAATTTTCGTGATTTTTCCATATTTTGTCAATTTTTGAACTTTAAATGTTTATAAGAAAAAATTGTGACTTAGTATTTTTAATATTTTTCATCTGTCTTTGAAACAATATACTAGGAGCCTTCTATTAAATTTTCAAGCTTTCTCAACCAACCAATAAAATTTTATTGATATTTTTAGGAAAAAAACTAAAAACAAATGGAAAATGAAAATGTCCCTAAACAGTTCAAAATAAATCAAAATATTTTGAAAATGTTATCGTTTATAGAAAATTCAAATATAAACAACCAGTGAAAATTGCATGTATATACGTTCATTTGTTTAAGAGTTACACCAAAAACCAAAATAACAGTTATAAAGCTTAATATTAGACCTGATGGATTTGAGGGGGTATATATTTTATGTTCATAAACAATTATAGAGAGAATAATAACTGTAATTCACCTTCTACTTCAACTTAAGCACCTGCAGTACAATATATATGATTGAAGATAGTAAAATTTGTAAGTTTAAAAAAAATAGTCTTAGTATTTACAACAACAAAAAAAGGTCCTCTTCTGTACAGTAGGTTACAAGTGGGTCACTGTATAATGGATGGTATTAAATTTTAATTCAATGATATAATATCATTGTATAAGAAAAACGATTCTGAGCGAAAACAGTCAGTCAGCATATGATATTACGAAGTATACTTGATGATATTATTGTGTATAAAGTAATTTATATATTAACCTATTTACGTGGACCCTTGTTTGAAATTTTCAATCCTTAGCTACAAAAGTTGAACATTTTATACATTTTTAACTACAAAATAATTATTACATTTTTAATTTGATAAATGTTGTCAAAATTCGAACTTAAAATGCTTATAAAAAAAATTTGCTTATATGCATTTTAAAAATTTTACAACTAGTAAAGTAAAAATATAGCAGGAGTCATGTATTAAATATTTAAATGTTGACTCTTTTTGACCCAAAAAATGACATTTTATTGACAATTAATGAAAAAAAAAGAAAAATTTTATAACCTGTCAGAAAAAAGGTCGAAATATTTTGTACATTTTATCAAGTATGGGAATTGATAAGTTATTATATGGTGTAAAATTCAAGTATCTACAGTCATTCGTGTTTGAATTAAGACAAAATAAGAAAATCGCTACAACATGCCTACATGAGAAATCGAGAGAATATCCAATGATGTAAAAATTAAATTTATTTTCGGCTTTTCGATAGATATTTTTTTATTTTGATAAAGATAGACATACTCATGAAGAATCTTGTCTTAAATTGTCTAATGTTAGATTTAAAAATAAAATTTTTTATGTATTTCTAACTCAAACAATATGTAAATTTTCGTGATGTTTATGTATTTTGTAATAATTTGAACTTTAAATGTTTATAAGAAAGCTTTGTGACTGTATATTTAATATTTTTAAAATGAAATTGTAACAATATATTAAGAGGCTTGTATTAAATTTTCAAGCTTTTTTATACAACAATTAAAATTTTATTGGCAATCATAGGAAATAAACTAAAAAAAACTGAAAGTTTATTATGTCTGTAAACAGCCCAAAACAAGTCAAAATATTTTGATCCTGTGAATTTTATAGTGTACAAAAATTAATCCTAATATAAACCATTCAGTGAAAATTTCATGTATCTACGGTTATTTGTTTTAGAGTTACACCAAAAACCAAAATTGATTTTGTCGAAAACTGATTTTGCTTAAAAATTCCCATTTTTCCTTAGTTTTTATTTTGTTATTCTAGGCGCTTTTAAAACTATTGGAATTTTAAATTTTAAACTTCTAAATGAACCAACTATAGTCACTTGCTCATCGATCGAGATGGATACTGTTGAAAAAAGACCGAAGCAGTTGTACTGCCCCAAATACGATTATGACAGAAACAAAAAAAAATTTAAAAAACACATCATCCACTCATTGCTCCGAAGAGAATCTAAAAAAAATGGTTACACTTTTCTATTTTAAAATGTTGAAATACAAATGTATTTTATTAGTGGCTTAGAGTGCTTTAGACGACAGGGGGTATAAAAACTAAAAAAATTGAAAATTTAGTATGTCCGTAATCAGCTCAAAAAGAGTCAAAATATTTTCAAAATTGTATAGTGTATAGGAAATGTAGCATAAGGAATTTGTAGCACCTTCTATTCCTGAAGTTATGACAGATCTCCTAATTTCATTAAATGTCTTAGGTACCGGTTCCTCCTTCATTAATCAAAGTTTAGAAAAAAAACAAACATTATATCATTATAATATAATATATCATTATTAGGGCTCGGAACATAATGCACTTAATAAGTACTATAATATATATTTTATATTATATTTTTATAATTTGTACTTAAACATTACTAAATTTGTACTTACTTTCAATTTATTTCGAAAGCCACGATTAGCCAACTCAACTCCATGTGTTGGGTGATTGTGAGGCTTCGGTTATATTGCATCAGTTTTATTTTTCAAAATAGCACGACCGCCGCAATTTTGTATGCATTTATAATATTCGGTTTTGTCCCGTATTCTATCCACTCGGTGAATAAAATTATTGACTACTAATAAATCATGATTTTTTTCTGATTTTATTTTAAACCATTCCACTTTAATTTTTAACTGGCTAACTATTAAATTTTGAACTTTACAGTACACACGGCTGGAACAAACTAAATTCACCAATCTGTACTCTCTCTGGATTTTATGTGTGGGAAATCATTTAATCATTGAACTTTTCGACAACATACTGTGTTATCGCTGTCATAAAATCTGTTTTTGAAAAAAACTATTGCCACCTGTTGGCGAATTGGGAAAATTTAAACTATATTTATAATTTGTCGGCAAACCAAGATGTCAGCAAACTAGACTGTTGGCGAAATGGGAATGTTTCTAAAATATTTTAAAACTGGTATATTTGTCGGCGAACTGAGTTGTCGGCAAAGTGGGTATGAACCATTTTTTATTCGTTTTAAACAATAAATACAAATGTTTTAAACTCGTGTTATAAACATGTTTAAAACAAGTTGCTTAAAATATTGTGTTTCAAACATAACAATTCTGTCTAAAAAGTAGTATTTAATATTTAGACCCACGGGCCTGTAATAAATAATATTGAAATGCAGCTTTTAAACCTTTGGATTGACCTAGTCTACTTGATTTTTCACATTTTCAAGCACTGTCTATAACTTAACAAATAAAAACCAAAATATTTTAGGCAGCTTTATCGTAAAACCAAAAAAAGTGATTTATTAGAGATTTTTAAAAGAAAGTCTGGAATTTATAATCGAGTTGGGAAATATTATGTTATACCTATTTATAATAATGCATTTTAATTTAATGTACTGGTACCTATTCGGTTGTTCATATTTTATCACCTACAATTGTCGAACGAATTGAGTTAGGTTTGCTCAGAATAGTCTTATAAAATATCATGTGGTCAATATAATGAATATTTATATTAATCTATATTTATATAGATATTAATAAATTAATGTTTGTCTGTGTTTGTGTGTGTCCTTTATGCATCCCTAAACGGATGGATCGTTGTTGATAAAATTTGGTACACAGATAGATTAGACCTCTGGGCAGAAGACAGTCGAATTTAAAAAGGGAGAGGACCAACCCCGATAGGTGCTCAAACAGGGATTTTGAGTTTTCCGATGGAAATTTTTATTTATAAATGGTTGCCATGGGTTATATTATTAAATATAAAATATTATTCATATAGATAGTTGGCATTTTTAATGGGCAACGAAGTGCACGGGATCAACTAGTATTATATAATATAATATAAATTTTTAATTATGAGTATTGTGTTATTATACCGTCGCTTTCGTATTTAAAACATTAATACCATGGCATGTGATAAAATAAACTATGATTGTCAAGCACACTATGAGTTTCGATTACTAGTCTGAATTTTTAAAAAATTACACTTGCGTGTGCAAAAAATGTAATGTCATTGATGTTATTGGTAGTATTAATATTATTTAATTTTCACTTGTGGGATACGTAAAATATACAAAAATAACCGACAGTCAAGACACTGAGAAATGAAGAAATTTATTAAGAAATTGAATGCGTAGTACAGATAACAATTTGTGCGGTAGATTGGTACCTACCATAAAAAAAAATAAAATAATACTTAAAAGTTAAAAAGTTAAAATATAAAATACTAAGATATTTTCTAATTTTTCTTAATATTATAATATAATATTATGTTGAAATTTGTTAAATATATCATATCATTCAATGAAGAGTAGTAACTATTAAGGAAGGTATTTAAAAAAAAATATAACACCTACTAAATAATTGCTAATGGCATACAAAATATATATAATTGAGCATTGTTCAATAATCAGCTACATTATAATACGATTTATGGAATAGAGGAGGAAACTAATTTTATCGCTGACCTTCGCTTATGTAATTAACGCACACGATAAGAGCTTTTAAAAATTGCAAAAAACGAGAACAAATAAAATACTGTTGGAGAATTTAATTTAATTTAATTAATTGACTGTATGGTAACGAATGTGGTGTACGCACTTATTTTCGTAATTAGGTAATCACTTGATAACTTACTATTTCATTGCGATAATAATTTTTCTCATATCTAAAAAAGGAATGTGGAGGTATATCTACGACACTGTAGTGTTAGAAAATAAAATTTCAATGCGGTTTGATCTACTTGGAATCCATAACGACTGCACGTGGCGCAGTTTAAGTTCACCGAAAAACGTCAAAAAAAGAAGATTCGCATCACGTCAAAAGTAACGTCCTATTTGATAATATAATACTATTGTTAAATTACAAATTTTTTTTCTAACACACTGCAATGGTCACCGCTTATTAGACGACTCGTTTTGAAACCAGATCACTTGAGCCCGTTATCTAACGTGTCAATAATAAAGGCAAAAGGCCACAAAAAAATTAAAAATACACACTTGCTTGCTTAAAAAATATTTATCAAATTTTAGCTATCATAATATAATATGTAATCAAATGTATTATAATTAAATAACTCATTTATTAGAAAACAATTTTGTTTAATTAAAAATATTTTTATGAATTAGGAGGTACCCATAATTAATTTTTGGATTAAAATCCATTCAGAGTTGATTGGCTTTTGACTTCTTCGGTCGAAAAAGACAGCGTTAACAGGTGTGTGAGTCTAATAGGCGAACGAGTCCAATAAGCTGCCACCTCTGTCGTATTATAAAAATCGTTTTTATTACTAAAGCTGTTGATTACGAATATTAGTATTTATATAGAGCAGTTTTATTTATAATCAATGGTAAAACGAAGATAATTTATTAAAAACAATCAATTTAATAATAGATAATAATTTGGTTTGAACACTGACCATAGACTTCAAACATTAATACTCGTCTGTTTTTTATTTGTTCATTGTATTAATTATTATAATAATATAATAGGTACCTATACTTACCGAACATGACTATTCATATTGTGATAAAATTATGATATCTTTTTTTTATAAGAAGATTCACATCACGTCAAAAGTAACTAACGTAAATTAACTATTCGTAAACCGTCGATTACGAATATCAATATTTATATAGAGCAGTTTTATTTATAAGCAATGGAAATCATTTGTTAAAAACAATCGATTAAATAATAGATAATAATTGTATTTAAACACTGACCATGGACTTCAAACATTAATACTCGTTTGTTTTCTATTTGTTCAATGTATTAATTATTATAATTATACCTAATCTAACCTATATCTACCGAACACGTTCATATTCGAAGTGAAAAAATTATGATATCTTTTTTCTTTTATTATTATTTGATTACCTATAGTAACAGATTTTCACTTTAGTGCTGATTATAATAATATTATTGCCTACTCCCGACACAAATTTTATTATCTGGCGAATGTGCACTGCATTTTTTTTGGTATTGATAACTTCAATAATTAGTACTCACTTAGAATTCACAAACTACATTATTCTCAACATTCTTACCTACTAATATTTATTCATAATCTCATAACCTATTTTGTTCTTAACAACTATTAATTTATAATTGTCATTACATCGTCTATTAAAATAATATATTATAATGTTTTTTGTTGTGTTAATTTAACAGGATATCAATTTAAATAAACGCTTCAAGATGTGGTTGATAGGTGTGAACAAAGCTCTACTACTAATGAAAATGCATTATTTCCTTTACTCGGGATGTAAGTATTTAAAAAAAATCATATTACAATAATGTGACAAACGTTTATTGTAGCAGATAATTATTTAAAATTTTTAGTTAGGTTTCATCGTTAACCGGTGAAGTACGAAATAAATTGAAATTTATCCTAAACTGGTTATATAATATTAATACCATAACAATATGTAACAATATGTACCTATATTGATTGAAATGATACGTTTTATTTATATTTCTAAACGTTTATAGATTCTAGTTTCTGAGCGGAGCAATTTTAAAATTATGTGTGTGTTTCACTTTTTCTAGTAGAAATAATGATTTGATTTAAAAATTGTATAATCTTTTCTGAAGGGAAAGTGAATCTAGTTGGTACTTTTGAGAGGTAAAATTTAAAAATTCACAGAAGTTTTCAAAATCACCGGGAAAAACAAACAAAAATATAAGGAAAAACGGAAAAAAAACAGTTTTCGACCGAACCGATTTAGTTTTTTTTTGGTGTAACTAACAAACTAATGACCGTAGATACTTAAAATTGTCATCGGATGCTAATAATAATACCATATTCTAAATACCATTTAATTTTCACCAAAATTTTGAATTTCTTGGAACTATGACAAAATGCATCAAAATCTCGAAAATTGCAAATTTATTTTTCGAAAAAAAAAATTGTATAAAATGTTTGTTTAGCTAAGGATTGAAAGTTTAAAACAATGATTCTCATAAACACTTCATACTGTAACCAAAAAATCTAAAATAAATATAAACACTGTTTTTTAATAGACATTTTAAGTTAAAATTGTGACGAAATTAGATATTTATCCGAAGAATAACGATTTTTGTTATTTTGTTATAATTTAAAAATATTATTTGAGGGTTCTTTATTAATTATTATATACTTAATAATATATAATTATATTTAATACTCACAATGAAATTTTCAAATGCAATTTTTTCGGTAAAAATGTATATAATCTGCATCAGTACTAATGCCTAAGAACAAAATAAATTAATTTAACCACAATACTATCATAAAGTATACTTAGTAATTAATATAGGCTGACAGACCGTCTTCGCTCAGAATCGTTTTTCTTATACAATGATTTTATAAAATTGAATTAAAATTTAACACATCCATTACAGGGACCATTATCTAGACACCTAATTTACTATGTACACCAGAGCATTACCCACTTTTTAATAGTAATTGTTTAGAACCGTATCGTTTTGACATTTTATCGTTTTACTTTTGTCAGACACCACTGACCTTATGGCATGCCTTATTTATGCACTATATTCAAGGCCGTGTCTGAGCCCCCTGGACCCCCCAAAATGTCTTCAATATATCTTATTTTTAACCAAATATCAAAACACAAATTCAATAAAATTACAATATACATGTTGTGGACCCCCCCCCCCCCCCCGAAAACATTTTATGGATACAGCCATGACCATATTCATATATTTTAACGTTTATAATATTTTGTGATAACGCTAGTCTCTTCGTCTATTTTCAGGTATAGCGACGATCCTCAGTTTCGGTTCGACTTACGCCAAACAATTGGGATATTCGAAAATCACTGTAGGATACATAATGATGAGCCTTTTCGTCATATCAATGTTAGCGAAACCGGTAGTCGGCGCCATCGTCGATAAGTTCCCCGTAAAGAAATACATGTTTTTGGTGTTCATATTTACGACCGGTATCTCTGCGTTCTCTCTGATGTTTGTGTCCAGACTGTCTTTAGAGACGTCCGTAGAGCTGGATTGTGACGTCAACATAACGACCGTTAAAATATATTTCGACCACACCAATAAACTTTCGGACTGCGATCAAAAAATACTAATGGACGGAAACAACGCAGATAGGTTGGTGAATTGCAAGGTATTTAATTAAAAAGGATATTAAAAGAAAAAAATGTTTAGTTTCGTCCTGTAGGATCTGTAAGGGATAATATTTGTTTGATTTTTCTATGTACTGATTGCACTTAGAAACTCAGATGGTAATCAAAATCCTATATACCGAGTGATTCTTTGAAATTCATTGAACAACATTCGTTATTTCAAAAAGTATAAATAATTTTGAAATAGTCGTTATTAAACAAAATTTTTAAAATATAACATTGTATAATATATTTTGAAACATTTTTTATCTTTAACATGTTTAGGTTTTTTACTTTTTTGAAACTTTTATTTCGTCCAAAGAAGAATATTTTCTCAATGATTTCGATGGATTAAAATCGAATTTAGAATCAGTAGTTTATGGGTTATAAACTCTAAGTTCTTATAATTCATAAACATGGCTTAAAGTAGGAAAAAAATACCAAGGCGGGGGGGGGGCTAATTTCTTCATATAGTTGCAAGCGTTTCATATACAGTCGAGCGTCGATAACTCGAATGTCAAGGGAGATAAAAATTAATTTGACTTATGTATTTTTCGAGTTACATAACATTGCACTGAGTGTATAGGAGTTTCCTAGGGACAAAAAAAAAAATTCGAGTTATCGAGGTTAGAGTTATCGATACTTGACTGTATAATTTTATGTACAATGTATATATTATGTATTTAATATGTAATGTATAAACAATGATTGTGTAAGCAGTCTTGTAAAGTATTTGAGTAAATATATTTAAATAGGTACTTTAATAGTTTTTGGAATACTTTTAAAATACTTTTTGAATAAAGTACTGTATTGAACGTATTTGTATTTTAATTGTTCGTTAGTCGTCACGTGTCAGACGTTTTTTGATAATAATTAAATTATGTTATTTATAATCAGGGCTTGAAACCGAAAAAAAATTTTCCGGTTTCGGTTTCGGTTTCGGATACCGGTATTGACTTTTTTCGATTTCGGTTTCGGTTTTGGATACCGGTATCAATTTTTTCCGATTTCGGTTTCGGTTTCGGATATCGGTATTGACTTTTTTCGATTTCGGTTTCGGTTTTGGATACCGGTATCGATTTTTTCCGATTTCGGTTTCGGTTTCGGATACCAGTATTGATTTTTTCCGATTTCGGTTTCGGTTTCGGATACCGGTATTGACTTTTTTCGATTTCGGTTTCGGTTTCGGATACCGGTATCGATTTTTTCCGATTTCGGTTTCGGTTTTGGTTTCGGATACCGGTATTCATTTTTTCCGTTTCGATTTCGGTTTTTAACGGTTTTAACCGGTATTCAAAATCAGTATCGAATATCAGTTTTAATCCCTGTAATTATAATAATTTATAATGACATAAAATACTGGCTTAGGAACCTACTCGCCAATCGCCAAACATTGCGTGGCGTATGATTTAGCGTCTGATTGCCTGACAAGTACTATAGTATTTGCAATCAATGATAATATTTACACTGGAATGAATACGTAATTATGACGTATTTAGTTATAGCCTCTCCACTTCATAACACATTTTCCAAATGATTTGCGACCTAATTTTTTAAGAGTTCGTGTAACTTCATCGTTTATAAATTGAAACTATTTTCTCAATGAGGGGCTAACTTCATGTGTGTCCCACCCACCACATTAATCAAATTGATTGAAATTTGTTGTTTTACTTTTGATTTGTAACTATTTGTAATTATTTGAAAACATATATTCAACAGTATTTTACATTTAATTAAAAATTGTTTGAATTTTGTTTATTAAGTATATTATTAATACTATTATCATAGGTGAAACAAGTAAAAACGGTTCAGGTCAGTCAAGCCGTGGCCTGATCTAATACTGTGTGGATAACATACTTACTGACTATACATACCCTAAAATATCCAAATTACTAAAAGTACTAAAAAATCTCTTAAATCAGTCAAATCTAAATAAAAAAATCAATGCTCTAAAAACTATCACCAATTTTACTTCTTCAACCAATAACACATAATATAAATTAAATAACAATATAATATATAAATTATAAATATATTATTTCATTCCTGTGAACAAAATTAAATTGTTATTAATTAATTTACCTACCTACTCAAATTGATAGCTAAATTTTCAGCAATATTTTTAATTATATTTAATTTAATTTTCTAATTATAATTAGTTACTAAAAAAGTTAGTGGAAAAAGCATAGTATCAATTAATAATATAAATTTACAACCAATTACTTAATATTAAATACTATATCAATAATTATTATAAATAATATAAATTATTTATAACTATACTATAATTATTGACTCAGTATTTCATAATTTATTTTTGGCTATTGTGTTAATTTAATGTAGGAAAATTATGCCACATAGTTATTTCTGTCTTCTGATCGTCTGTGGCGGCAGAAAAACACGACAGCTTATAATATAGTAAATAATAATAGTATTATTGTTATACAATTTTTATTATAGCGTATACTGTTTTAGAATACAATTATACGATTAATCCATTTACCAAAATAATATATAATATATAAATATAATAATTATTATATTGCGTATAATAATAATATATTATACGTCTAATAATTTATATACCCTGTGAAATTACCTATGCAAACATACGGGTGCCCGCAGACGAAGACTACTGCACCAGTGCAGCTAGACCTACTTACATAATAATATATTATTATATTATAAAATATTAATTATAATAATATAATATATTAGGCACCATTAATCATTATTAATATCAATTGTATTACTGCAGAACTCAGAAAGTATACATAATAATATAATAATATAAATATCTATATAGGTAGGTACTTTCGATTTAATATTTTAGAATCCAGTAAAAAACTAAGTAAAACTAAGTAAAAAAAAGAAGGCATAGCACGTGACCTAGGCTACAGGTCTAATAAATGGACCAAATTAATAATTTTTAATAATATTATTATAAACGCGCCATGGAAACGGCAATATAAATATTATAAACTATTAAAATAAATAATAATATGTAATATTTATATGATAATTTATAAAAACTAATAATATACCAACAAAAATACTATGTCAACTCCATGTAAAAAAAATTTAATTTAATTTAATTCTTCGTTTTGCGCACGGAGTAAACAATTACCCCAGATGTATTAATACAGTATATTAATAATTTAATATGATAATTTATAAAAGACTAATAAACTTTAACTTATCATAGTTATTTTTTATTTAAGAATAACTTAACTTTAACTAGTTAAAAAAATTGGTTAACTTGCCCAGCTTTGCCATCATCCATATGATGTTATAATAAATAATTATATCTTATAAGTTATAATATTATATTTAATATTGATCGCATTGTGTGATAGAAGGATAGAACAAATTTACATAATATACACGATATTTATTATTTTCTACCATATGCATTATAAATTATATTATTCATAGCTTTTAAACAGAAATTCAATTATAGCCTATAGGTTTATTTTAAATGCGTAGAGCTTTTTAAATGTTAGATATTAATGTTACAATTTTTCGACTTCCGTTTCGGATATCATGTTATTTCTTAAGATTTCGTCTTAAGTTTCAAAAAAACGGTATTATTTTTTCCGATTTCGATTTCAGTTTCAGATATCGGTATTTATGTTTTCCGATTTCGGTTTCGGTTTTGGATATCGGTATTTATGTTTTCCGATTTCGGTTTCGGTTTCGGATACCGGTATTTATTTTTTCCGATTTCGGTTTCGGTTTCGGAAACCGGTATTGATTTTTTCCGTTTTCGGTTTCGGTTTCAGATACCGGTATCGATTTTTTCCGATTTCGGTTTCGGTTTTGGATACCGGTATTAATTTTTTCCGATTTCGGTTTCGGTTTCGATTTCGGTATCGGTTTTTAACGGTTTAAACCGGTATTCAAAACCGGTATCGAAAATCGGTTTCAAGCCCTGTTTATAATATTTGTTCACTCATAAATGTTGAGAGCCCCTATTTCTTATCTAGTAAAATTATTAGATAAATTTCTGATTTTATTGACAACTGTTTATAATTACCTAATAGTAAAGTATTTAATAAAACAAGTTTAATTTATTTTCAGTTTACAGTATACAGTTTAGAAGGAGGTACAAAAAGTTCTGATAATACCTAGTTGAATATAACATAACACTGTTTAAAATAAGTATTTACAAAATTAATTTTGCAAACCGACTTTTAACGAAAAAAGTATTTCAAAAGTATTTGGCAAATATTTTTTTTTTTGTTTTTCAATACTTTTTCTGCTCCCCCCACAGTAACCCCTACTCATAAACAACTCGTCCAAAATTGGATTTGTATGTATCGAAATACTCAAAAAAAATATTTTGCTTTCGAAGATAAATTTAAAACTATATGTTGTAATTCAAAAATGTAGAATTCTTAAAAAAAATTAAGGATAAAAAATATTTAAAAATATAATTTTTTAGTTAAAAGGTTGTTTTTTAAGAACTTGAAGTCATGTAAAAAAAAATATTTTCAAAAACATTAATAAGTATTTTTGAATACCTAATGTATGTTTTGCATTAAAAGAATCACCTGGTTTATTAGGTACATATATTTAAAATAATATATATTATGTATACATAAATACTTGATGCAATTTCAATTTCTTAAATGTTAAATTTTTTTTTTTTTTTTAAATAATCTTAATTTTTGGTTGTAAATATACAAATACTATTAATCGAATTATTTTTCCAGTTGTACTGTAATAACAATGAAATATTGCTTTCTGAAATGTTCTCAACATCGAAAAATGGACTAAACACTAGTGATGTAGCAAGTTTGGAAAGTAAAACAACCGATTTGCCAATATTAATACATTTGCACAACTCCAACAATGAACGGGTAATGAATATACGAATAAAATCATCAGAAATTTTGTTATTTATTTAATTTAAATTATATGATCATCAATAGTATGGTGCCTATAATTTTCGAGTTCAGTATGTCGATATAAATGTCAGTCGAATAATGTCTCCAGTTTGTCATCGTCCGACAAAAACGCCCTGTCAACTGTCCTGTCCCAGTCCGATGATCATGGAATTGGCAGCGACGCCAAAATCTCAAATAACGATCGTTTCCATGCCCGAATTTTGGGAATTTTTCTCATTGTTGTGTATATTTTGGATCAGCCAATCGGGTATATGGGCCATACAAGATCCGATTTGTTTCGATCTCCTAGGTAAGTCTTTGCGTTACAGAACATTATGTCGAATCGAACCTTGTAGATATTGGAATACGGAAAAAAAAACCAAAATCATAACTTATATTCTATCAATCATTTAATTATGCTCGTTTGTATAAATTTTTTTCAATAAAAATATATATCATAATATTATATTTGTTTTATATAATAATTTATGTATCTATACTTTTTCCTGAAACACGCTTATGAATTATTATAATATATATAATAAATAATAATTATTATAAAACTTATAGTAGCTATGTTAATTGGAAATAAATTGGACAAAGCTGAGCACTAACTAGTTAGTTTTAATTCATATTAGTTTTGCAACTTAACTAGTTGAACTTATTGTGCAAAATAATCTAATCTAATTCGTTAAAATAATAAGTAACTAGTTATTTTTGTAGCTTATATTTTCATTTATTGAATGGTTCAATTTCTTATTTTGTTGTTGTACAATGACTGATATTCCAAGAAATTTAGGTTATTGTCTACCTATTTGATAAATTTGATCAAATTATCAGTTGACAGTTAATTATATTTTAATTCATCACCAATAATTCAAGTTGGTTACCTACCCACCTAACTAATAATTAATTTATATAATGCATTAGATATTTTGAAAAAATTGTTTTTTAAATGTATATTTTAAATGAAAAAAACTGACTTCTACTCTAACTTAAGTTACTATTTTTACCAAACTATCTTCTATCTAACTAAGTTAGAAATTTGGTAAATTTCAGAAACTAACCTTTATTCTAACTTGGTTACTTTTTATATTAAAGTAACATAACTTTAACTAGTTGAAAAAAGTGACTAACTTGCCCAATTTTGTAATTGGATAAAATAAATATATAATTAATTGTACAATTAATTTATAAATAATTTTTAAAATTTTCATAACACACCAAATAGATTGTATATTATATTATTTTGTGATTATGCTAATTTTCTGATTACATTATAATCACTCTGGTTTTTTTTTTTTTTTTTGGTTTTTTTTTCCTTGGTTTTTTTTTTCGGGATTCTCTATATTATATTGTATAATATGCATTTACCGTGTTTTTCTGTCCGTCCCTTAGAAGACAAACCCAACGACTTTGGAAAGCAAAGGTGCTGGACGTCCATCGGATGGGGATCCGTTACGATGCTCAGTGGTTGGCTCGTGGACTATTTCAGCTACGACAAAGTGCAAAAAGACTACACGCCAATATCGTATTTGATATTGTCGTTTATGATTTTGAATTTATTCGTCGCTTCCAACATCCCAGTACGGTATACATTTGCTCGTTATTGTTGTAAGTCGACATTAACGGTAGGTAATTTATTATTGTTCGAATACGCGTATTACAGGTGGTCGAGTTCAAACTGTCACAGAACACGTTCCAAAACGTTTTTAAATTGTTCGGAAAACTTCACGTTATAAGTTTTTTTGTTTGGATCCTGTCGCTGGGCGTTTATAGCTCGATGACGATGAGTTACCTCTTTTGGTAAGTCGAATCTGTTATAATATCGTCACACACTGAACACTTGTGATGTTTGATAAACGGTCGAATGTAAATTGCGCTCACGGCGAAAAGGTAGTAAAAAGATTATACTATTATAGTAAAGTGTGCCAGGCGTTTTTTGATTTGCACTATGGAAATAGTAATATTAATATGTACCCATACTGCATAGTATGGTATTTATGTGGGTAATTTAAATGATTGAGCTTCGATTAAATATTCATATTATACAAATTAATAAGTACCACCCATTTCTTATTTTATAATTATAATAATAATATTATTATAATTCCAATTTACAATAGTATCCTAATTACAGTACATGCTTGAGTCATACTAAAATGTATACAAATAATACAGAAAAAAAAATATATATAATTTATAGGTACTTGTAAAAATTAAAAATAAGATAATTTATTAAACAATAATTTGACTTAATTAAACTTAATAGCAACTTAAAGAATTAAGAGTAATATTTAACAGGTCAAAGTTATTGAAAATATTTCCACATGACATTAATATAATAGCAGGCTAGTATGACATGTAGTTAGTTTTAATAATTGATAAATGAGAGTGATGTTTATTTCTTGATTTATTTACATTTACTTTGAAGTTAATACGTTCTAAAATTTCTGGGCAATCAATAAACTTATTTAGTAGATTAAAAAAAATTTTAAATCTATTGTTTAAGGGAGAAATATAAAAAAAAAATACAAATATTAATATACCCCAAATGAGGACGTCTTTCAAAATGACATTTAAAAGATAAATATCTCAAAAAATTATTTTGTATACTAGATCGACTCTGGTTTTGACAAATACTATCTGAGTGCCAAATTAAAGAGACCAAATTATATGAATCTTTCAAATTTTACAATGCGATTTCCAAAAAAATAAATTTCAACACACGGAAAAAAAAATAATATCTAGTGTTCATCAATATATGAATACTATGTCCCATCACAATAATATTAGTGACGCACAATAGTCAAAAATAATTTTATATTATAAATGTAATGATAGGTAGGTAATACAAATATTTTTAGACTCTTGTTTTATATTAAATTTTGAACATACATTTGTACTTTTAATTTTTCATCTTGACCAAACAAAAAAATCGTTTTTGGAGTTTACCAAATCTCCTCGTGGTGTGATAGATAATAATCATACTTTCAAATTGTATGGGCTGTCATTTTACTCTTATTTTATAAATTACAGAGTAACATTTGTTATTGTGAACATACAATTTGCAATGTTGTACGTTTGTAAGACGGTATGTATAATCACATAATTACCCTTATATTGGTGCAAATTACAAAACACTTTTTTTATTATTATCTTTATTTTGGCGTGAATTACAGACTACCAAATGAGTATTGGGTGCGATTTACAATTGTCCTGCTTCGCTTGGCACAATTTATGCGTGTGACCTATATACAAGGCTGGGAAAATAATGATTTTTTTTAACTCGGTTAAGTTAATATGCATCAATAACAAAAAGTTAAAAGTTCATTTAATTATATGTTAACTCAGTTAATTTAAAAGTTAGTACACACTTTTTGTTAACCTTTTATTAAGTTAAAAAAAGTTAATTTGTTTATACAACGCTAGCGTACTTAATTTTTTTCCAACCCAAAACTAAATTATAGACTATAATACTTTATACTTATACTTTATACTTTATACTTATACTTTACACTTTATACTATAATACTTTATACTTTATAAAGTATTTCTATATAAGTTATAGATTGGAATGATATAAATGTTCAACTTTAAGCAACTTATACGAAACATATTTTTTGACATGAAAACGAAATAGACTGAAATGTGAAATACTGGGTGATTCTTTTATCAAACAACACTCATTATTTCAAAAAGTGTAAATTTTTTTGAAAATATTTTTTTACATAGTTTCAAGTCGCTTATAAAACAACGTTTTTATAAAAAAATTATATTTTTAAATATTTTTTATCCTTATAATTTTTTATGTTTTTTACTTTTTTAAATGACAACATAGGGTTTTAATTTTATATTATAAAGTAGAATATTTTTCTTAGTATTTTGATACATTAAAATCGAATTTGAGGCTAGTAGTTTACGAGTTATAAGTATTTAAAGTTTAGACGAGCGGAGTGGAGTGGTTCGGGGTTACCCCGCGAAATGTTTGTCCACTTCACCGCTCATCAAACTTTGAATATTTATAACTCATAAACTACTCAACCCAAATTCGATTTTCATGTATCAAAATACTAAGAAAAATATTCTGCTTTGGAATATAAAATTAAAACCCTATGTTGTTATTCAAAAAAGGAAAAAACTTAAAACATTATAAGGATAAAAAATATTTAAAAATATAATTTTTAATGAAAACGTTGTTTTATAAGCGACTTGAAACTATGTAAAAAAATATTTTCAAAAAAATTTATACTTTTTGAAATAATGAGTGTTGTTTGATAAAAGAATCACCCAGTATAATAAAAATTAAAAACAAAATAAATTAACTTAACTTCTTCTTAAAATCAAAAATTAATTCGGTAATTTCACGTTGATTAAAAAATAAATTTAGTAAGTTAACAGATAAGTGAAAATGTTAAAATAAAATTAACTTTTTAATTCAACTTTAACTTTTTAACTCGTTAATTCCCAGCCTTGCCTGTATATGTATATTTTATAGCTATATATACGGTCGTACGACGGATGTAATAATATTATTTTGCCTATCGTCGCACTTGCAGGTACCTAGAAGACTTGGCCTCGGAATACCAATGTCAACAATTGGCGTGGATAAAAACGCTACAGGGCGTTTCTCAGGGCGTCCAGACCTTTTTCGGCGAAATGCCGATTTTCTTCTATTCCGGTTGGATAATAAAACGCATAGGGCACAAGCACTGCATGGCACTGGTCTTGTTCGCGTTTACAGTCCGATTTTTTTTCTACTCCATCATGACGAATCCAATTTGGGTGCTGTTGATCGAAATCCTGAACGGCATGGCATACGCACTGGGCCGCGCAGTGATGGTGTCGTACTCCAGAAGGATCTCTCCACCGAGTGCGCATCACACAGTCTTGGGGCTCGTAGGACTTTTCGATTGCATCGGTGAGTGCAATTTTTTTTATTTATATATATGTATAATTCGTTAAAATTGCGTACAGCTCCAATATCGCAAAAGCGCGAAGTTTGATATATCTTATGAGTTCAATTTTTTTATCCACTTAAACACCGGATGTGTTTACTTATATAGCTTAATATTGATCGCCACCAATTTGAAATGCACATTACGTCAGTAAATATATTTTAGGGCGTTGACCAGCAGTTGCCTTCAGTGGCTGTTTTCGGAATTTAAAAAATGTACCAGTTACCACACGATAAAAGATTAAATATAATATTTATATTTACATATATTGTACGTCGCATATAATTATGTTATATTTATTCTTTCATTATAATTTTTGTTTATACATTTTTGTCCCTTATTTGACTGTCTGGTATTGTAATAATATATAATTCGGCGGTTCTCAACCTTTTTATATCCACATACCATCTACGCAGTTTAAAAACATTAATTTGCCACTTGACCAAATAACACTTGTTTTGGGTATTATAAATGTATAGTACGGTATCTTACATGTACGGAAATTTATTAAGAACTACAAAATTATGACAGTATAAGCATTTAATTCACAAAAAGAAAATTAAATATGTACATTTATTATTTACATTATTGGTAGCTAATATAAAATAAAGCAAATAGCAAAATAAGGTTGGGGGCAATTTGTGCATTTTGGAACTTCATAAAAACCATAAACCCATAACCCAATACAATATTGCTGACGAGTGAAATAACAGACGGAAATTGATCCAAGTGCATATTTTATAGTAATTACTTACGGAATTTTTCGTTAAGTTAAACTTCAAGACAAACACGAAAATAGGATGATTATGAGGGGAGCAAATGAGTGATATCAATTTTGCCATAATATAGTTTAATAGCTATAATAAGGCTTGGAAATTAAATACAAGATAATAGTCATAAGTTTTCCTTGCATAAATTTTTAATTCAATTTATTGATTTGTACCTATTGTTGTTTTACTGAATATTCTATTTCTTCTAGGCTTATCATTAGGCGGTGTGCTAGCTTCGAACATATACGACTCTTATGGAGGAGTTTGGTTGTTCAGATTATTTACATACGGTTCAGCTGTGATGTGTGTCTTACAAATTATATACAATTTGTTTACCAAGTCAAACGAAAAGGCTATAGATTATTAAAACTTTTACTCATATTTATTTTTGTAAACCGATCGACTATATTAGAACCGTATCATGAAGCATATTTTTTTTAACTATACAGAACTTATTCAAAGGTTCTATGCTTAAGATTTTTTAAATATGACTTTAATAAAGTTGCATGAGTTTGTATTTATAATATAATGATGCAGTATAATATATAACATTAATTGAGTATTTGTGTATTCAGTTCTACAAAGTATGATTTATATTCATTGAAACTAGTTTGTATTATATAATTTAATGATGTTTAGAAATAATTTTGGTTTCCCATTCGTGATTTCTTCACAGTAGAACAATTTTTTTTTTTTATGTTCATTCGACTTCATTGTGTAAATATAGCCACCTATATTTTTTTGAAATAAGTTTTTACTAGTAAATAATTTCTGATAGTTATAGTGTACCTAATAAACTTTAAGAGTTACAAAATTAAAAGGTAGTACATTTTTGTCAGAATAATATTTTTTTATAGTTTTTTTTGTTTTAGGGTTGTATGATGAATATAGAAATTATTGAAATCATTAAACCCTTATTATACGCCCGTATTCGTCGTCCGTCGGTCTTTCATGAAAATGCATTTCTAAGGAAATGGTTATTATAATTATTTTACATATTATGATTTTAAATTTTTTACTTAATAAAAAATACAGATTAAGGAAATTGAATTTCTGTAAGTGTTAAACTAGATAATATAATACTTTATAATATTCAATATTTTTTGTTAAACCACAATGTCAATTGATTATTATCGAATAGGTAATTGATATAAATCGATATAAGATCTTAAGGATCACTTTATTAAAAATGTCTACACTCTACAGTCAGTATATAATGATAACTTCAAACAATTGAGGTCCATTGTATATAGCTGTCAAAATGAAGATTTTGTTATATTTTCTAGATTATATTTTCAATTTATAATATAATATATAGGTAGTAAGATGTTGAAAATTATATGTATGATCTGATTTAAGTTTAAATGTAATTTTTAATAATATATTATTACCTTAGTAATAATACCTTAGCTATAATATATTGTAAAATATATATAATAAATGTTTGTCATATAAATTAATTTTTCACATTAATTTTTCTTTTTACAAATGAGTCTTATGACCAGAAATTTTATTAATTTTAAATTATTGCCTGTTTGTACTTTTGAGACCAAACAAATTTTAAAAATTGTGAACATTCCCATTTCCAAACATTTTGTTTTCAAGGTATGTTTTGTAGATAACTTTGAATATTTGATTTACTTATTTATATTGTAACACGTAGACTTAAGGTTAGGTTATTTTAGGATAGGTACTTAGGTCTATGCTGTAACATTACAAATTAAAAGAGAACAAATAAATGGATAGTGTAGAGGAGACTTGTTGATGTTATTAAACTATCTGAAGTACCTACCTATGTCCTAATTTATAATTATATCTAACAGCATTATTTGGACTTCTATTTCAAAGATGAGTGACTTATGATTTAAAAGGGTATGTGATGTCGAATGCGTGATTGAATTTTTTTGGTTATAGTTTTGCCCACTATACTAAGAAAATTAAAAATTGAAAATGTTCGTATACAGCTAAAAACGAGTCAATTATAGGAAATGACAAAATAAATGTAAATTTCAAGTATATAATATCATTGTATTCGAAAAATGATTATGGTTACGGTTTGTCAGTGAGGATATTTTATATTATATTTATATTGTTATTACTTTTTATTAATACGGTAGCCGGCAAGTTGAATTAATATTATACAATTACAATAAAATATCTAAAATAGTTATTCTTGTTTTTTTAATATGTAATTTCCTCCAAATTTGTACTTAAAATAACTATAAAAATAAAATGTTTGAGTATATTTTTTAGATTTTTTAGTAATATAATTGATTACTCCCATGGAACTTTGATTTAAATTTGTAACCCTTTAAAAGTTTAACATTTTATAAAGTTTAACTAAAAAATCATTTTTAAATTTTAAATTTGATAAATGTTGTCAAAAATCAAACTTTAAATGCTTATAAAAAAAATTGTGAGTATGCATATATGTATTTTTAATATTTTTCAACTGCTATAAGTGGTAACAATATATCAGGAGCCTCTTGTGTTAAACTTTCAAGCATTTTTACCCATCAAATAAAATTGTATTAATATTTATAGAAAAAAATCCTAAAAATTTTAAATTCTCTGTAAGCAGCTCAAAACATTTTGACACCTTGGGAGGTAAGTCATTCATCACCAATCGATATTTTCTGTGAGTAATCAAAAATCATTGCATATCTATAACAGAGTACCTATATAGGTTTAAAATAATAAAAACGGGTAAGTGGGTGACGTTCTGCTGTACAGAAGGTTACAAGTGGGTCACTGTAATGGATGGTGCTTAATTTTAATTCAATGATTTAATAGGTATCATTGTATACGAAAAACGATTCTGAGCGAGGACAGTTTGCCAGCCTAGGTTATTTTATAATATATTTATAATTTATATTGTTACTATTAATACTTTAGCATGTAAGTTGAATTAATATTAATTGCGTATAATCATATTTGTGTATAATAATATACTTTGGAAGTTTCAAGTACAGGTACCCACGAATAATATTTTAAATTAGAACAAAATAACTAAAATCGTAATTCTTCATAATTTTTCATACGTTTTAGACCAAAAAGTGGTGGTAAATTACACATACTTCGGAATATCCGTTTTAATTTTTATTTCAAACATGTATAATTAGGGAAAAACGGGAATTTTTACTCAAAATCGGTTTTCCCCAAAATAGATTTTGGTATTTGGTTTAACTCTAAAACAAATGAACGTATAAACATGAAAATTTTACTATTAGTTTATATTTGCATTTTCTATACGCGATAAAATTTTCAAAACATTTTGATCTGTTTTGAACTGTTTAAGAACATTTCCAGTTTTCAATTTATTTTAGTTTTTATTTCTATGAACGTCAATACAATTTGGGTAAAAAATCTTGGAAACGTAATACAAGGCTCCTTATATATTGTTACAATGATATTTAAAAAAAAATTAAAAATCCAGTCACAATTTTTTTTTATAAGCATTTAAAGTTCAAATCTTGACAAAATACGAAAAAATCATGAAAATGAACAAATTATTTTGAGTAGAGAATTCATAAAAATTTTTCTTTTTAAATCTAAGATTTGAAAATGTAATACAAGATTACTCATAATTTTATCTACCTTTATCAAAAAAAAAAAATGTCTACAAGCATATCAAATTAAATTTTTATGACCATTTGAATTTCATAATTTTACAATATTGGATATTCACTCAATTTCTCATGTAGTGTTTTTGTTATTTTATTGTAATTAAAAAACAAATGGCTCTAGATACTTGAAAATTTCACTGAATGTTTGTATTAGCATTTTCTATACACTTTAAAAATTTGAAAATATGTTGACTCTTTTTGAACTGTTTACGGGCATTGACGGTTTTAAATTTTCTTAGTTTTTTTTTCTATAAATATCAATAAAATTATATTTGTTTTGTAAAAAAGCCTGAAAATGTAATACAAAGCTCCTGATATACTGTAACAACAGCAGTTGAAAAATGTTAAAAATACATAGGCACAATTTTTTTTAGAAGCATTAAAGTTAGAAATTTTGACAAAATTTATCATATTTAAAATGCAATAAATAATAATTATTTTGTAGTTAACAGTATATAAAATGTTCAACTTTTATAACTAAGGATTGAAAATTTAAAACAAGATTCCATCTAAGTAGTTAATTCTGTTACCAAAAAATCTAAATAAATATACAAGCACAGTTTATTTTTATAGTCATTTTAAGTGCAAATTTGGACGAAATTACATATTAAAAACCTAGAATAACTATTTTAGTTTTAAGCTATTGCATAGCTTTTATCGCAGGTCTGGTGTAGTGACTGAAAAAAAATTTTTCGTAACGAAAAAGCGTGACCACTTTGTTTATTTATACATACTATAGCAACCTGGTGACCATAGCAACGCATAGCTAAATTATAATTTAATTTTGATAACAAATATTTATTTTTAAATAACAACGACTATGAACATCAAGCGCTTATAAATATAATGGTTTTGTTATGAGTTGCTATAGCAATAAATTTATATATATAAATATATAATATATAATAATATATTATTAATTTTATATATTTATAATAATATATACAAAATATAATATATTATAGCAATAAAAACATAAACTATAGTTTCTATGATACAAATTCCTAAATAAATAATATAATAAAAAAATTTAAAATTATATCAACTTCTTATTTATTTAATATGCAATAGCTTTATCGCGGCAGTCCCCGAATGCCACTTTTATTAGTTATTTTTTTGTGATTGTATAATATTATTCGTGGGTACTTGAAAAGTCTAAAGTGTACTATTATATACCTATGATAGTATCACGGTTTGTTGTTGATGTATAACGCATTATAAGTACCTAATGGATATTGTGATATAATTAATTTGGAATTTTTTATGGGTCAATTTTTTTTTAATAAAATATAATATATGTATATAATATGTCCTATACCTAGACTGACATACCGTCTCTGCTCAGAATCAATTTCATATACAATGATATTATATCATTGAATTCAAATTTAATACCATCCATTATACAGTGACCCATTTGTAACCTACCGTACAGCAGAGT
Source organism: Macrosiphum euphorbiae (assembly GCA_949089665.1). Taxonomy (NCBI): domain Eukaryota; kingdom Metazoa; phylum Arthropoda; class Insecta; order Hemiptera; family Aphididae; genus Macrosiphum; species Macrosiphum euphorbiae. The sequence continues at coordinate 42,908 of CARXXK010001015.1, forward strand.
GACTTTTTTTTTTAAATATTGCAAGATTTTTGCAGCAAGACCAACACTTGATGTCCAAGACCAAGACTACCATAGTCTTGGTCTTGGTCTTGGTTTCCCATCACTGTCCAGGGTTCACTGGTGGACCACGGCCTGCATCCGGATCTCCGACACTTTTTTAAGGACCCCATAATGGCTGCGTAATTATAAAATATATAATAATATAGTTTTTATATTATATTTTTCTAATAAAATTACGAATAAAAATATTTTATGATATTGTGAGTATATGCTACACATATATATATATATTATATACGTGTCTCCTTCACCGAGAGATACGTTAAAATATAAGTCGAATGATATAGCCATATAGGCACGTTATAGTATCGTTAGACGCTCGTGCCGCTGCGTTATCGTGTGTCAAAAAAAAAAAACGAAATCTAAGAATTTCCAACAACCTAACCTAAATCAAGAATTACAATTTAATAGGAATGTTATTAATATTGTTAATGTGTGAAAAAAAGTCATTGGGTATTCAAATGTGTTCTGGACAGTTGGAGGTTTGGTAAGTTTCAAAACGGACCCCTGTAGAGCAGTGGCGGTTTGACATTTTTCAGTTGGTGGTTCAAGAATAGTTAATACCACCCACCCACCTACCAAAGTCATATTAAGTACAAAAACTTACCTCATTTTTATAACTTTTTTACAATTATTATTTATTTTAAAATATGCTTAATAATTTGATATGTTGATATATTATTATGATATGATAAATTGAGTACCCAATAACCATGTGAACGAATCGACATTACAAATCTAGATGTAGAACAAAATTAGTTATATCTAGCGCGATGTACTTAGGCGCACTATGGAAATTTTTTTCTAGAATTTTATCAGCAGCACAGGCCCCCCTAACTAATATACCGGCTGACTACTAACAATACACAAATAAATTCATATAAGACGAGGTAGTGAATTAAAAAAATTGTAATTAAAAATTATATAACTCGACACATTTTTCAACTTTTACTCAAATACAAAATGTACATTTAAAATAATATAAAATCAATAATAATTTTCTATTTGTTGCTGAAAATGTATCAATAATTGTTTTTGTGTCAAGACTATTAGTTACATCTCTTTCGGTATTCAATATTAATAAATTTTAAAATAGTTCTCATTGTTCTCTGACAAGCTTTTAAACGCCGCATTGAAGATAATGAACGTTTGAAGGATGCGCAACAGGTCTATAGTGAAAGCTACTAAATTTGGGTACACATCGTCAGTAAATAAGTACCTAACTATACTTTTTTAATATCAATATCAACATTTTTTTTTAAATTTTAAATAGGCAATTTTTGGCAACAAGCTTTTAAGTTACAAGCTGTTTATATAACTTCATTAGTTGATTGTTAATGTATGTGATAGTATCTATTTGTTGCTAATAATGAATTGACCATAAAATTAAACATTTTTATATTAAATATAGGTATATTGCTATAGCGGACACTGATTACCAAGACCAAGTACCACCAGATGAACCACCAAATGCATGATTAAGCCGCCTCTGCAGTAGAGCTTAGTTGGTTGACTCCTGATTTAGACTGTGGAATTACTTAGGTAAGTAACTCTTAACCGTCGCATAATTTTTTTTTCCAGGTAAAATAGGTATTTATAGTATTTTAGTAATATGGTATGGCATGTCATGGGTACAATTTCATAATAATAACAATTTCAATGCTATTACGTGATGTTATTATGCATATTATATTAATCAGCGCCGGTTCGGTCATCTTATCTTATTGTTTTCCGTCTTATTATCAATATTATAATGTTAAGCACGACGTCATTATGTACAGTCAGTGTTAAAAACGCCCGTGTACAGACAATACAGGGCAACAGTGTCGTATTCATAATCGTTTTTTATTGTATTAATTTATATTCTACATTTTACATTATTATCGGGTGTTTTGTGTTGAAACAAAACAAAATTCAATGATAATAATGTTATTTATATCATCGTCGATATAAATCGACGTCGTACAGCTGTCAATAATAATAATTAATAATCATAAAATATATAAAATTTGTATGGTAATAATTATTATATTATATTATATTATTTTAATATTGATAAATAGTTACACAATACATATTATAGTGTATGATATTTCTATATAAATATTTATTTGTTTATTTATATAAGTATACCCTTTGGTAATAAAAATTAAAAGTACAGTAATAGTCGAATCTCAACTGAAATCGAATAATATTATAAATTATTTAAAATGTTTAAATCAATCGTATTCCTGTTTATGAATCCTAATACCTTAAATGATTTTTTAACTAAAGTATTAAAATATCAATCTTATAATAAAAGTTATAATTAATAACATTATCTAGACGAAAAAAAGTAATAACACCGCAATTATTTATATTTAGTGGGAGTTAGTTTCGATGACTATATAATAGTAACAAATTTGTTTAGATTTTACTGTAAAATTAATGTATCATTTAATAGTCAGCCATATTATATGTATAGCCCACCCCAAAAATTATTTCTATATACGCCACTGTCGTAATTGGAGTGAATTGATTTCTCATAAAATTTAAAGTTAAGATTATAATCTAGGCAATATCATAGGGTTTTATATTATATTTTAATTTTAAAGTGAGTTTTGAGTACTTATATTTTATGATGTACAATTATATATAAGTATTTGCTTTGGAGATTTTGGATTTTATTTCTGGGAATTTTTTTTCCGAATACCGTAATAACACAAGAGTGAAACAACAATAATAAATTCGTGTGTTTTGAAACAAATCTTGGAAAAATTAATTATATAAAAACTCGGCTTCGGCCAACAATAGGTATAAAAGTGCACGGAAAATCAGAATTATTCAAAATATTAATATTTACCTATCTAATAAATAAAATAGGAGTATATTATTATAAAACTAAAGCTCAATGAATACAAATATTTAAATTCAAAAATTAAGTAGAAAAGTATTTTAGTGTAATAAATATTGTTTACTTCTTAATGGTAAAATACATTTTTATTATAATTCAATAACATAAGTTTCACAAAATATGCATCGCTTATAATCAGTGCTCATAAGTTATAGCTCTAAAAAAGGTTGTTATAAGCGCAATAATATGCTCTCAAAAATATTCATATAAGCAATAAAAATACTAAGATATGCAAAAAAAAAAAACAATTATATAAAAACATTATCAATGTTTTATTAAAAAAAAAAAATGAATAATAGGTAATACTGAATTATTGTGTATTGTATCATGGACTTATTTATTCTGCGATTGTTCTGTTGAAAAAATTATTATAATAAATGAATAAAAATTATAAATTATAAACTATAATTATATATTTTTCAAATGATTTTAAACATATATTTACCTTGAAAGTTATATTGAATAATGAGATGTTTGTACAAGTTTTCAAAGGTACGTTATATTACAAGAAGAAAAATTTGTTATTATTAAGAAAAAAATGTTTTAAAGACTACGGAACTGAAAAAAAAAAAAAAAAATATTATGAAAAAAAAAATGGGAAAATAGTCGGAAAAATAGAAAAAAAGGTGGGCAAGTGGATGTCGCTCTGCTGTACAGTAGGTTACAAGTGGGTCACTGTATAATGGATGGTATTAAATTTGAATTCAATGATATAATATCATTGTATAAGAAAAACGATTCTGAGCGGTGATGGTATGTCAGTCTATGTATAAGGCATATTATATACATATCAATGGTATTAAACAAAAAATTGACCTATAATAGGTACCTATAATAAATTCCAAATTAATCATATCACAATATCCATTAGATACTTATAACGCGTTATACATCAACAAAAACCGTGATACTATCATAGATATATAATAGTACACTTTAGAAGTTTCAAGTACCCACGAATAGTATTATTCAATCACAACAAAATAACTAAAATCGTAATTCTTGGTTTAAATATGAAATTTTGTCTAAATTTGAAATTAAAATGTCTGTAAAAAATAAGTGTGTTTATATATTTTTTAGATTTTTTGGTTACAGTATGAATTATTTAAAAGAATCTTTGTTTTAAATTTTCAACTCTTAGTTATAAAAACTGAACATTTTATAATTTTTTAATTCCAACGTTTGATAATTTTCGAGATTTTGATAAATTTTGTCAAAATTCCAACTTTAAATGATTATAAAAAAAAACTGTGCCTATGTATTTTTAATATTTTTCAACTGATATTGTAACAATATATCAGGAGCCTCGTATTAAATTTTTACACTTTTTGGCCCAACAGATAAAACTTTATTGATATTTATAGAAAAAAAAACTAAAAAAAATTGAAAGCTGTAAATGTCCATAAACAGCTCAAAAAGAGTCAAAATATTTTCAAAATTGTATGGTGTATAGAAAATGCTAATTTAAACATTCAGTGAAATTTTCATGTATCTACAGTTGTTCGTTTTTGAATTGCAACAAAATAAGGAAATCGCTACATGAGTAATCGAGTGAAAATCCAATGTTGTAAAAATTTGAATTTCAAACGCTCATTAAAATTTAATTTGACTGTCCGGTAGAGATTTTTTTATTGATAAAGGTAGATAATCTTATAAGGAATCTTGTGTTTCATTTTCAAATCTTAGATTTAAAAAAAAGAATTTTTACGAATTCTTAACTCAAAATAATTTGCTAATTTTCGTGATTTTTCCATATTTTGTCAATTTTTGAACTTTAAATGCTTATAAAAAAAAATTGTGACTAAGGATTTTTAATATTTTTCATCTGCCTTTGAAACAACATATTAGGAGCCTTCTATTAAATTTTCAAGCTTTCGCAACCAATAAATAAAATTTTATTGATATTTTTAGAAAAAAAACTAAAAAAAATGGAAAATGAAAATGTCCCTAAACAGTTCAAAATAAATCAAAATATTTTGAAAATGTTATCGTGTATAGAAAATGCAAATATAAACAACCAGTGAAAATTTCATGTATATACGTTCATTTGTTTTAGAGTTACACCAATAACCAAAATCGATTTTTTGGAAAACCAATTTTGCGTAAAATTTCCCGTTTTTCCTTAATTTTTATGTTATTTTTCCCGGCGCTTGTGAAAACTACTGGGAAATTTATACTTTTGACCCCCCAAAGTACCAACTAGATTCACTTTCCTATCAGAAAAGCTACTGATGAAGAAAATCCAAGCACTTTTACTGTCCTAAAACGTGATGACAGACACAAAAATATAAATAAAAATATAAAAAAAAACATACATCATTGTAAAACCAATACATTCATCGCTCCGCTCAGAATCTAAAAAGCAAAATAGCACTTAAATTTCGAAGTATGCAAAAATTTGCAACATAAAATTTCGTATTTAGCTTCTTGGTTATCTGAAACAAATTTATAGCTCACACATATCTCTCTAGGACCTCTCAAAAAAAAATATGCAAATTCTAGAAGTTATGAGCCCTGCTTATAATATTATAATATAGGTAACCATAAGGTATTTTGTGAACATTAAACATTTTCTACGGAGATACTATAGGTACTTGAAAGGGAAGTGTTCTATTTTATAAGTATGTTTTTAATTATAGAATGTATTTAATTTAATGACATAATATACCTATATTGTATTAGGAGTTTTTAATAAGTATCTGAATATTTTGAATATTTCACTGTAGCTCGCCTAATTGTTGTCAGCGATTTCGCTAGGTATGATATTTTGAACACTAGATGAAGTTGATTAAACATTTTATTAGAACAATGTATTTAGTTTGTTACTTATTTAAAACTATTTATCAATTAATATATGTATATACCTATCTTTTATCGCCATAAGAAACTTTTTATAAAAGGTATAAAAAATCGCAAGTATTTGAAAAGAAATTCCCGAAAAAATGAATTTTTATAAATTCACAATCATACGAAAAAAATATGGATAAGCATAATCGGTCAATAATACTCTTTATCATATTAAAGTCGTAGGCAAAATGGTTTTACCGGAGATACAGCACACACAATTACATCATTGTTTTTTTATACTTTAGGCACGTCTGGCGTACCTATTATCAAACATGTAGGTATAATAATATAATATTAAACCATTTTGCTCAGATTTCACCTTAAACTACAGATACCTACAGTAAATCTAATCTCCTGTTAGAATGAAAAAAAATAAAATTTTCCCACCGAATTCCTCAAGTTTATAGAGGGGTATCAATGTACCATTTAGACATTTTATAAAGCGGAGCACGATGCAGTGGATAGCTGTCAGTTTCACAGTTAATTTGTGTAGTGTCAACACACTAACCTTTAGTGTGTTGACACTACAAAAGTATTATTATAATAGTATAATTGTTCAATTATTGCACTACTGGAATTCGGTGTTCTTCGGAAAATGTTTCTATAACATCTCGCGCTATTGTGACAGGTAAATTATATTTTTGTTATTATTATTTGTTTTTTTATTCCGTGAACTCCTTCAATAATGATCGTATAATCATCAATGTTAGCTTAAAAAAATGCGCCATTGGATTCTAAATCCATTTTAGTTAAAAACTGTTTTCCCTCATCTTGTGTTTCATGTTGTTTTTTTTTTTTTTTTTAAATGTATAGTGTTATATCTGTTATTAATTCTGCCTATTGTGTAATATCATACAGATTGTAGATTTTCTAAAAGAAAAAAAAAATATATATTATTTATAATGCCTAAATAATTATTAAAATATATAATAGGTATATACAAATTTTTAGTCAGTATTAGCCATTAGGTCAGGCCATATATTTTTTTTAAAAACTACATACTCTTTTCTTTTTGAAAGTTTTTGTGCTACATGACGTATACTATTCCTCTTTATATTATTATTTGATTTAATTAAACACAAAAAATGTTTTGTTTTGAAACTTTATGATTTATGAAAAAATCTTTAAAATTCATCAATAAATGGGTTTTGGAAAATACGACATTGTCAATAAATCTAAACGCGTGGATACGACCGTAGTACCTTACTAATATTTTTTGAATATAATATATAAAAATATATATTTTTTTAATTATTATATAATTTCATAACTTAAGAGCATTTATTTTATAATCGCTCGGAACTACAGTAGTCAGTAAACTTGCATTTTTATCCTCATAATCTATTTTCTCTTTATTGATTAATAAACTGTTTAGAAACATAATATTGATAATTTGCATAATGCTCAGGGCCGTCCCTTGCCCTGGGGCCCACGCCTTCACCAGTTGGACAGGCCCCGCTTTTGTAGACTCCATAAAAAAGTCAAGTTAATGAGAAAACAAAATTATTATTTATATATTATTTTTATATATATTTTTTTTTTATATTAGTTATTATTTATATTTATATTTTTATATCTTCAATTTCTGTAATTTTTACTACCTAAATACCTACCTACATCAGTCGTCAAATAAATGTATTGCATTTTAAACGAGTTAATGTGATTAAAATTCAATTTTCAAGTTAAAAATGATAAAAATCTTCAAAGCGCTCTGTCCCCCCAAAAAAACACCAACTTAGATATAATATTTATAGGAAAAAAATGCTTAGATTCTGAGCGGAGCGATAAAATGTATTGATTTTACAATGATGTGTTTTTTTTTTCTGTTTTGTATGGCGCTTTTTGGGTAGTAAAAGTGCTCCGATTTTCTACATCAGCATCTTTACTGATAGAAAAGTGAAACTAGTTGGTATTTTGGAAGTAAAATTAAAATTTCTAGTAGTTTTAGAATGCGTTGAGAAAAACAAAAAATAGGTGACTTTTATACAAAACCAATTTTTGATAAATAGATTTTATTTTTTTGGTGTATCTCAAAAACTTATAACTGTAAAAACTTGAAATTTTCAACAAATATTTATATTAGAATTTTCCATAAAACATTTACTCAATATTTTGACTATTGAGCTAGTTATAGGCTTGAGCCCTTGAGAAATTTTTCCATTTTTCTAAATTTTTTTAAAATTATTCTCGATAAAATCTTTTTCATTTAGTAAAAAATCTTGAAAATGTAATGATAGGTTCCTTATAATTTTCATTAATGGGAGCTTTAAAAATACATAGGCTCAATTATTTGTTATATGCTTATAAAGTTCCAATTTTGACAAAATTCATAAAAGTTTTTTTTTCATACCTAACTTAAGACATTTTAATAGAAGGTTTCCAACAAGTTTCTGTACCTCTATCAAACTAAAAAAGTTCCCCAGAAAGTCACGTTTTCGATATTTGTTAATTTCTTTTTAGCTACTAAATTTGATTATTTTTCAAGTGTGCTAGGCTGATACATTGTCTCCGCTCGGAATATTTTTTCGTTTACAATAATTTATCAATGTACTTTAAATATAACACATCCATTACAACGACACGGTTGACACCCACTGTACAGCAGAGCGGTACCCACTTGTCCACCTTTTTTCATATTGTATTAGGTGCCTACTATATATTTTATAGACTTATTAATTTATCAATATTATTATATTAAGTATAAATATATATTACGTGTTTTGTTATTAATTAATTTACTTATTCATATTATTGTAAGTACAAGGTATTATATTTTTAAGTATATTTGAGCGTAGCCCCCTTATACCTAGGTAGGTACCTATGTATCATAATTCATAATATTAAATATTTAAATAAATACAACTGCCAACTGACGATAATGACATTTTAGGCCCCACAAATTTACTCTGCCCTGGGCCCCGCAAATCGTCCGGACGGCCCTGATAATGCTATACCGATGTCTATTAAAATCGTAGCTATCGCATAATTGGAATAAAACATTTGGTCGTACATAATACGTTTATGGTGAACTTCAAATAGATTAGCTTTAATCTGACCAAAATATATAGTGATCGAATCGTGGTTTCAGTTAATTAGATAGATCCTATTAATTCTCCTAACTTTTATGCAATAATTTTGTATGTATTTTCACATCTACTAAATTGAAAAATTAAATGTCTGACAAAACCTTTAATGAAACGTGTACTCGTATTTGTTGTAAATATAAACTTATAGTTTATGTTTGATACCTTTAAACTTAAACTTTAATGATTATCTTAAAAAATAACACAACATGTATAAACAACATATAAAAAAAAAAGTAGATAATAGTTTGAAAAAGGACATTTAAATATTTTAGTCACAGTGAATATTATTAAGGTAAAATGAATAGTAGTAGATTAATTTAAAACAGTTGAATTTAATTTCATAAGTTATATTAATATATTTTTGTTTCAGTGAAATTAACTGCAATGGAACATGACTGCATACGATTCAAATGCTTGAAGTATTCAACGATTCTAAAACATTAGTTGATATGAAAATTAAGAATTTCCCTAAATATGTTAAGAGCGATTTCCATGGTAAGATGGAACATTTGTGGGACCAAAACCCAAATAAAACCTTGTACACTGCTAATGTGTAATGTTTCCATTTTTATTAATTGTCTCTTTGTGATTATTTATCCAGTAATTTAATTCTACCTCCAATGCATGAATGTTATCAATAACAAATGTATTAACTTTTATTAATAGGGGTGATCACGGGGGGTTGAGATCGCTGAGCATTATGATTTCTTCCTCCATTTGGAAGGTGTCTAAAATTTGTTATCATCGGGACATAGCTGCTTATCATTCCTTTTGATGTACTATGCATTTCGCATAACAATTAACAATAGTTATCGATTACGAATCTCAGTAGTATACTTCACGGAATCGTCGAAAATTTGCTTAAGTCCTGACCTATCCTTCATTAATATATGTTCCAAATCCATATTTGTTCAATTGTACCAGGTGATACAGGATGTACCACCTGGTACAGTTGATGGATTTGGAACATATATTAATGAATACCGGTCAGGGGTCAAGCAAATTTTCGACGATTCCGTGAAGTATACTTCTGTTATTGTTATTCGAAATGCATAGGACATCGAAAGGAATGATAAGCAACTATGTCTCGATGATCAAAAATTTTAGGACACGTTCCAAATGGAGGACAAAATTATTATGCTAAGCGATCTAAACCCCCCGTGATCACCCCTATTATTAAAAGTTAATGACTTTGTTATTGAAAACATTCATGCATTGGAGGTTGGGTTCCAATACTGGATAAATAATCACAGCGAGACAATTAATAAAAATGGAAAAATTACACATTAGCAGTTTACCAGGATTCGTCAACAGGACCACGACCCGAATCATACAGGTAAATTCAGTTTTGTATTTCATAGAAGTTATCTCAAATTTAATTTATGGCCTTATAAATTCATGTTACTGATTATTTCTGACTGGACACTAGCATTTGTGGAATTAATAATTCACGTTTTGTTATAATTTCAAATTCATTTGATTTTTCTGTGGCCCTGTTCATCTTTATATTAAGTACTTAACTATTTGCCTACGAATCATATATCTTTATCTACTTGAGGTTATTAGTAAATATCTAAATTTCAAATTTTTAATTTCAAAATATTTTTTGTATTATAACAGGGAAGGCAACACAAAATCACAGCACCTTAAAACTAAAAGTGAAAAATAAAACTCTTTTTCCGAGCTCGAGGCTGCTACGGAATTTGGGTGGGACTTTTGCAGTCGTCGGTTCATCCTCAATGGAACACATGAAGGTAAATAACTCACTAGTTTCTGTATTTATTATATATATATTTCCAATGAAGCTTAAAATCGTTCACAATAAATTGTGTTTTCTACGCTTCCTTAATAATCGGTAAAAAAAAGTTTCTTCTGTTACGTAATAGTAACAACAAAATAAAATAAAAATTCCATTTATTTTAAAACTAGAGATTTGGGCTCAGCGTACTTACTAGTCTGTACTTAACTCTACCGGACATATTTCCTTGTATAGCTCAATCGAATATTATGTATATAATATGGTTTTTGTTTCTTACTATCATTAATATTATTTTATAAGCCTATATATTCATATTTTGATTTTTGCAACCTACCTATACCACGCGTGTACCGGAAATCTTGTAGGTGGCACCTATATAACAATACATTAATTTTATTTACCCGTAGAGTAAAATCTATAGTTTAAAACATAAAAGTATAGATATATACCTAGTGTTAAATTAGTATCATGATAGTATCTCAGTTTTACATACTCGGGTATTACAGGTATTACAGGTATCTATACGAGTACCACAGGACGTTGAGAAACGCTGACATAACTGATAACGAATTTTGCAATTTTAGATTCTGAGTGGAACGATGAATGTATTGATTTTACAATGATGTGTGTTTTTTTTTTTTTTTTGTGTCTGTCATCACGGTTTAGGGCAGTAAAACTGCTTCGATTTTCTTCAACACTATCTTGTTCGGTGGGAAAGTGAATCTAGTTGGTGCATTCGAGAGGTCAAATTTTAAAATTCCCATTAGTTTTCATAAGCGCTGGGAAAAACAACATAAAAATTAAGAAAAAACGTTAATTTTTACGCAAAATCGGTTTTCCACAAAATCGATTTTGGTTCTTAGTGTAACTATAAAACTACTGAATGCATGTACATGAAATTTTCAATGGTTGCTTATGTACTATACCCAACTACTGCAGTTGAAATGTTGGAAGTATTTTGAATAAAACCACGAAGATGATTGTAATAATTGTATTTTATTTAAATCAGTAAAATAATATTGCAAATAATGTCTAAGTCCAATATAATATTAATTTAATTTAAACTGTTGTAAGCGAGTTGTGACTGAGTATTTAGCTTCAGTGACTATTCTAATTGATGCTGGTTGTTCGTCTGATGGGCACTTCATCGGGTAGTCCTATTAGATCTCTATTATGGCTTTTAGTATAAAAATGGTATACACCTGAGGTCACTTGTAATACCGTTGTATGATTGCAGGAAACATCTTAAATTCAAAAACTAAGTCAATCGTCCAGGCAGATCTAAATGAATGCATTGGAGTGCAAAGAAATTGAGTGATTTCTACCGGGATATGAATTTCGTCGTCAAGGCAGAGGAATATGAAAATAAAGCAGAGAAATGGAAAGATGCAGTTACGGAGGACGTCGGCTCGTTGCTAGACTTCGATATGTTAAATAATATAAAGCAAAATTATTTTTACCCCACTATCAAGTAACATATCACCGCTATAATTGACAGGTGGTTTTGAAAAAAACAAAACAGATTACTTTGTATCGGGGGCTCTAAATTATTTGAATAAGGAAAAAATACTGAAGGTTCATTGGGGTATACCAAATTACCAAACACCTTTAGGGAATCCAAAGAACAGTATTATTGTCCCGACGCGTGGCCCCCACTGCATTATATAACAGTTAAGGCGCGGCGTTAGACAATATGGGGAACAAAGAAGCGAAAATATTGGCATCTGAAATTGCTAACAAATGGATTTGCACCAATTAAGTGGCGTACAAAAGAAACTGCACCATGTTTGAAAAAGTAAGTCTGAGTTGATGGTTTTAACGGAATAACGCAATTTTTATGGTGGAAGACGGTTACTTTGTATACTGCGTATACTGTGCAGCAGTATGTAAAACATTTCTGAGCTATTGATATATAATTTATTAAGCACTTTTTGAAGACAAGTTTATATTTATCGTTCACAACAATCATAACCGTCATAACGGTATAATTGAAAATGGTTTAGAATGTTTAGCTGATATAGGCAGGGTTCAAGTGAGTTGTAGACTGTAATTTTTTGTAATAATTGTCACTAAAAGTCTACAACTGAAAACTTATTTAAATAAATCGTATTGTCATTGGTGGTCGTGTATACCATAGTCCGTCGCATATGTTGACAGTACCGAGTGGATGCAGCTGGACAAATAGGCTTAAGTTCAGGCGAGTACCCAATACAGGATGACTTTGGATGGACAAACGGAATAGTACTAGAATATTTATGCAGATGTACAGCTCCACAGCATCGATCGAAAGTTGGAAAATAACAGCACGAAGCTGCTATGATGTACTGACTAATCCAACAATTATTTTAGTACAGTGATATTACGTCAATATAGGCAATTAAGTGAAAAGTGTACGAGGCTTGACAGAACTTACAGAAGCTCATACGTACACTATTGTAATTACTAACAGTTGACATTTTACAAATTAAAACCAAAATTCAAATGTCGATAGCCGTTTGAATTATTGACATATAATATAAATATAAACGACCCGCGACCCATCAAAATGCATTAAAAATTAAACTGTACATGATGAATATTATTTAAAAAATAATTCCATAATTTTAAAAGTTACCCTTCATACCTCTGCTTTTTAATTAATAAAAAAATATTTAATATCTACTTCGTCTAAATGATAAAAATTCAAATTTTAAAACCAGTTTTGAATAGGTCATTTTTTCTTAATTTTAATATTTTATGGTAAAATCTGCTCACATAAAATTTTAAATACACCGTATATAAATTACTATTGTTAATGTGTTATTAGGTACTTATTAGTTATTATTACTTATTTTTAGCTCCAACTCCATATAATTGTTAAATTAACTTACCAATTAAAACATTTAGAGCAAAATCAATGTATTGATTCAAAAATATTTATACGAAAATTGCAAAATTATACTCTAATTAACAACCTATGATTGAAGTTACATTTAAGTTTCTAAGCCATCCACCATCAAGCATCAAAAAATGCATGTAAAAAAACTTTTAAATTACTGACAACTATAATATAAAATCACATGTAATTTAAAAACAAATATTTACAGACTTTTATAAACCTACTAAAATTATCTATCAAAATTCGAAATTCGTTTGCTCGTTGATTAATCTTATATTATAATTTAAAGTTTGTTATTATAAATATTATTTATAATAACATACAATTAAGTTAAATCAAAATATTGATATATCATCTTGTATTAAAAATACAAATTTAGAATTTTCTTCCGATTGTAGTTTGAGTCAAGGTAAGCAATTGCATTATACTTTTTATAATATTTTTTTTTTTTTTGGGAGGGGGGGGGGGGGTCCGGCCTTGAAGACTATCCCGTAAGACAAATTTCCCTCCACCTTATTCTGTTTTCAGCTATTTCTCTCCAGTTTGTTCTTGGGTCTACTTCTTTTACTTCTCTCTTCACACAGTCTTCCCATCTGAGGCGTGGTCTGCCTAGTGGTCTTTTTCCTTTCGGATCCTCTTTAATTACTGTGTTCATCATAGCGTCTTTTTTCCTCCACGCTTGACCTGCCCACATCAGTCTTCTTTTTGCAACTTCCCTTGAAATATTTGGTCTTTGGAACAAGTTATATACTTCCTCATTGGTTCGAATTCTCCATTCTTTGGTTCCTGTGTCGAGACAAGGTCCATAGATTCGTCTTAAAACTTTTCTTTCAAAGGTGTCCAATCTTATTTCCTCTATCTTTCTTGGAGCCCATGTTTCTGTCCCATATAGGATTTCAGGACGTATTAATGTCATATATATTTTTATTTTTAAATTTAGAGATATTGATCTAGATTTTAGCAGGGTTCCCAAACCAAAATAGCAGTTGTTGGCCAGTTGTATCCTTTTTGAAATCTCTACTTTTAACTCATTGTCCTGAGTTAAGAGGACACCTAAGTATTTAAATTGTAGAACCCTGTGGAATATATGTCCATCTACATTCATACTTTCTCCCTGTCTATACGTCCTGTCTCTTCTGTTGAGTTTCATATATTCCGTCTTACTATCATTTATTCTGAGGCCGACCTTACCCGCAGCATCCATTCGATTCTTACAATGTATTTTAACTATTTCGATATTGTCCCCTATGATGCCAATATCGTCGGCATATGCAGGCCTATCTTTGACAATCCTAAGGTTATATCTTCTGATATATTCATATCTCTGACCACCTTGTCCAGAACTAGGTTAAAAAGGATTGAGGATAATGCATCCCCTTGCCTTAAACCAGAAGTTACTTTGAACGTTTAGATGTAGAGTTCGCTATTTTTTTATACATTATTATTATTGTTATATTTGTTTTTACATTAACTAAGACATGATTTAAAAGTGTTATTATTTGAAATGATTAGATAAGTTAGTTCATTGTAGCAGCTTTGTGCAGTTATTTCCCAATTTTCTAATGATGCTGTGGAGTTGTATATCTGCAGAAATTCTAATACGATTCCATTTGTCCACCCGAATCCATCCTGGATTGGATACTCTCCAGAACTTAGGCCTATTTGTCCATCTGCATCCATTCGGTACTGTCAAAACATGTGGCGAATTAATATACACGACAACCAATATTTCAATACATTTTACATTGCACGGTAACCCCTTTCCACCATAAAAATGGTCTTGTACAGTTAGAACCATCAACTCAGACTTACTTTTTCAAATATGGTGAGGTTTCTTTTGGAAACTTTTCTAAATGGATTTCTGACGGCATTATTTTCGGGTCTTTGTTACCCTTGTTATGTAACGCCATGACTGTTATATACTGCAGTGGGGGCCACGCGTTGGGACAATCCCACTGTTCTTTGGATTCCCCAGAGGTGGTTGGTAATTTGGTAATATACCCCCATCAGACTTCAGTATTTTTTCCTTATTTAAATAAATTAGAACTCTCGATACAAAATAATCTGTTTGGTTTTTTTCAAAGCAACTTGTCCATAGCGGAGATAATATGTTTGTCGGGTAAAAGTAGTTTTGATTTATATCCGTTTTATTTTACTTACATAGCTATATTATAAAATATATGATATGAAATACCAGAAATCCCTGAAATACATAAAAATGTAAATCGCTATAATTTATCATAAAAATTAGTTAGAACACAAAATATATTCATAAAAAAAAAAATCTTAGATACATTAATAGATTATGAAGCTAAAAAAATTAATCGTTTACATTTCATTAGGTCGACATCATCATTTTATAAAAAAAAATTTGTACAACTTTAAAACTATATCTGTCAACGTACCTATATTGTCTACAAATAAATTATAATATTGTACAACTTTTGACATTTGACGACATCTTATACCTAAGTATATTATAATGTATACATGATAAAAAATGTTATCAAATTTAATTTGTATTATTTTAATTATATAATATTGTACTGTATTTATTTTATTTACTTAACTATTGTATTATTTTATAAACATTATTTATATTGTATTGTATTAACCATTATATTGATTATTCAATTATTTTAATATTTAATGAATTGTTGAATATTACGATAAGTCCCTAACCGCAAGTACCCACATAAAAGGTATTGACCGCAGATTTGCTGACCGCATCAGTTACGGAATCAGTATCTTCGACCAAGAGTATAGGCATTAGGCTTTTTTTTAATATTGATTGTTACATTATATTTTAATTTGGCGTTTGTGTTTTACTGCATTTTAACTCCATGCGTAACCACTATAACAATAGCTATTTGATAACGAGGGTATGACCTGTATTATAATATTATGAAACCAAAAATTAACGAATAATAAAATATACCTACTGTATGATAACAACCGTGGTATACAAAATGGTAGTAACATTTCCATGTAAATAATTGGTCAAATAACAACGATTGCAATTTTCAAATTTATTATGATGATGTTTCCCAACCGGTCAAAAACTCAAAATGTGTAACATCCTGCTCAGTGGCGTCATTTGAGGGGGGGGGGAACTGGGGCATTTTCCCTAGTCTAGTATAGTAGTATTTACATCAACCTTAAGTCAGCACATTTACCACACCCCTTCCACCCTTAACCACTGTGGCACTGTGCTACGAGAATCTGAGTGAAAACATTTAAGTCGGAAAAGCAGTGAAAAGTTGCCCTAGTCTAATAAAAACTGAAATCGCCACTGATCCTGCTCAACTATTTATCATATGTAACGGGATAAACCGTCACTATATTAAAATGGTCCTTTTCAGGACCACCAAACACAACAGTATGGCAACATAATGCGACACAAGAAATAAACGCGACACACTAGAATAAGTAGTTTGCCAACAGGAAAGTTTCACGGAAATAACTAGCAAGAACCACATTAACGAAGCGAACACCAATGGGTCAAGGTGTGGTTATTGCTTATCAAAGCAACCATTCCCGACCAATCACAGGACAACAAAGGGAAACAAATAGTATATATACCGGGACAGTTCACCGGTCAAATCATCTTCAACACCAGTCTTCAACATATCTTCTATCAATCAACAAACACTATAGAAGACCCGAAGACCCGAAGACCTGAAGACCCGAAGACTATCAACGCAGCAGCAACATCGACCTGAACGACGCCGGCGAAGCTGATCCGACCTAGCCAGTCCACGACAACGCACCCTGAACGCACCGGTCTAGCGTAATCGCTCGATACCGCCGAGACTCTACAGTACCCGGCACACCTGGCCAACAAGCACCACCTCACCGACCGACGACGCCAAGCCTACCGTGTGCATCCAGCGATCGACGGCAACGGATAGCCGCCACACCGGGACCTGACTAATCCATCGACGGCAACGTATAATATAATTATACCCCGGCGACTCACTACTGTCAGTCCACCCGTTCAACCGAGTCCAGTCACGCCGTTGGACGAATACCAGGACACACCGGAAACCGACTTCGCGACGTAACTTGGCCAACCGACTATTCAGCAAGTCGACAAGTAATACCACGTTTCCCCCCACGGTGAGCTTACTCGAGTTTCACCGCGAGGAAGAACCGAACCCACACGACTTGCTAGAGCCCGTGCACGGACGGTTCCTACTCTCCCCTATTATTGTACTATTTCTACAATACGTATAGGCAAGTCCCGACTATTGTTTTGCTCGCGCCTCTTCAGGCCCGAACCCGCCCGCCGCGGCCGCTTCTTCAAGCCTGCCGCGCGGCCCGGGATAACTTGCCCCGATCATTATAAACATTATTTTAGTGATTATATAATAAACGATACTATAACGATACACAACGCATTGTTATTCACGATCACGGACGTCCCGGAAAGACGCTCCGTATCAACTGGCGCCCAACTAGTGGTTCACCCACACCCAACTACTCAAAAAACAAAATAACGACGAAAACTTTACTAGTCGGTACGGCGAACGCGAGTACCCAACGATAAGAAAAATACGCAAGATTCTACATCGAAAGACAATTTAAACTAAAAAACCGGCATAATGAATACCAGAAAAAACAAACGAAATCAAAATCAACTTGGACTAGAAGGGGAAGTACAGTTATTGGAGAAAACTCGGCAATTGGAGGAAAAATTAGAAACATTAGAAATCACTGCACAACAAATGCAGGAAAAATTCGCAAAATTAGAAAAACAATACGAAACACTTCGACAACTCGTTAATGATACGGATTCGAAAACATTAATAAAATCAATGCAGCTGGAAAAAGATATTCAAGCATTGCAAACAAAGTTAACTACAAAAAATGACGGGAACACGACAAACAACATCACTAAAACCATAGTAGACATCACGGCACCTACATTTAGTGGAGAATTAAAAGAAGAGCACCCAAAACAATTTTTAAAAGAAATAAACAACTATTTGGAACACAAACAAGTCACCACAATTAAAGAGAAAATGATAGTCATAGAAAACAGCCTCAAAGGAAAGGCAGCAAAATGGTATGCAATGATCAAAGACGCAGCATTAGACGAACCAACATTTAACGAGCTATTTTTAAAACATTTTTTCTCTGAAAGTCATCAATGGGACATTTTCATCAAATGCACCGAAGCAGGAAAAAAACCAATTAAGAAGGATTTCCAGGAGCATTTTCACCACTGGATGGCAGAATTAAAACATCTTGACTCACCAAAGATGAGTGAGGAACAAGCGATCAGTCTAATTACAAAGCACTTCCCGATATCCATTCAAGCATACATACAAACAACTAATGATAGAAAATTTTTACCTATTTGGGAAAAATTGGGCGAATTAGATAATAGTACAAAACTAGAAGAGGAGATACCAGCCCAGAAACCATCCATACGCACATACAACAGACAGAACAACGCGTACAACAGAGTACCATTCCAAACAGGTAGCCAGAATCAAAGAACCACAACAGACTTACAAAAACCTTACACAAAGATAGCACAGAACCAGGAAAACAACCACAAGCCCAGCATCAGGCAACTAACCACAGAGCAGATGGAGTTCAATGACAACACTATAATCCGCGGTGGGGAAGAATTGAACGAAAGCGATACTGAAGCAAAAAACTGGGAGCAGGGGACGGTAGAAGTAGATCATCACCAGTCATAAAAACCCTCGATCTAAATAACAAAAAAAACCAACCACCGGACAAATCAATTAAGTTATTAAAAGCAAAAGATTTAACGAAAGACGAAGATTTCGATATCACACTCAACAACATACAACAACCAGGATGCCCATACATAAAAATCATTATAAACAACAGAGAGTACGAAATGCTGGTCGACTCAGGTGCTGAAATATGTGCAATTTCAGAGGAATATTACAAGGACATAAATCAAAACGACAAAAATATACCAGTCATCCCACTAACAGGACTCAGCATACACAACGCAACAGGAAATAAACCAACGAAAGTAAATAAACAGATCCTATTACCCATCGAGATAGAAAAAAAAAAACAGATACATACACCATTCATTGTAATAAATAACTTAAACGAGAAAGGGATATTAGGCAATGATTTTTTGGAAATAAACAAATCAACGATCGACTACGAAAAAAGAAAGTTAACAATGAAGATAGACGACAAAATCTATGACATACCGTTTTTAAGGAAAAACGGGAAACAACCAATGCACCTACGAGCAATATCCACGCAACCAATCATGGAACCTATCGAACAAACACAGCTCAACACACTCCCAGAGTGCATTCAAGAGAAACTAGACAGATTAATACGGCAATATCCTAGAGTATTTCGAGATACACCAGGGGAAATAGACGGTTATGAGTGCAAAATAAGATTGAAAAACGACAAACCAATCAACCAAAGACCATATCCTATTCCAGTTACTAAACGCGAAGCAGTCGAAAAAGAAGTTCAGCGTATGGTAAACATGGGGATAATTAAACAATCGAGATCACCATACTCGGTACCGATAGTACCAGTTTTCAAAAAAAACGGTGAGGTAAGATTATGCTTGGACGCTAGAAAGATCAACGAACAAATCATTCCAGACCGTGAGTGTCCGATGACAATAGAAACAATTTTTTCTAAGTTCGAAAAAATAAAATGCATTAGCACTTTGGATCTTCGAAGTGGATATTGGCAAGTAAAACTAGAAGAAAAAAGTATGGACCCATGTTCATTTCTCATAAACGGAAGAAACTACTCGTTCAAACGTATGCCGTTCGGTCTAAACATCAGCGGGTCGGAATTTCAAAAAAGTATGGACATGGTATTGGGCCCATTACTACAATCCTTTGTAACAATATACGTCGACGACATTCTAATTACGTCAGAAAATGAAGATAGCCACTACGAACACATCAGAATGGTTCTAGAAAGATTTGAGAAATACAATGTCACGATCAACATTGATAAATGTCAATTCTTTCGAAAACAAGTGTCATTCCTAGGACATATCATCTCAACCGAGGGAATAAAAATGGATATGGCCAAAATAAACACAATTCAAAACTTTAAAACACCAAGCAAGAAAAAAGAAATCCAAAGTTACTTAGGATTCTTGAATTTCTATAGAAAATACGTAAAAAATTTCGCACATATAATAGAGCCGTTAATTGAATTAACCAGGAATAATGCAAAGTGGACATGGGAGGAGAAACATCAACAAGCTTTTGAAGAATCAAAAAAGGCATTTTTAAAGGAGGTAATAATAACATTCCCGGACTTCACGAAACCACTATATATCAATACAGATGCATCAAGCGTAGCAATAGGAGGTGAACTATATCAGCAATTGGACAACAACGAAAGAGCAACACTCGGCTATGCAAGTAGGACACTCAAACCGCCCGAAACCAGATATACAACAACTGAAATAGAGGCATTAGCTCTTGTATATTGCTGCAGCAAATTTCGACAAGACATACTAGGCCACAAAACAATCATACAGACAGACCACCACGCGTTAATCTTTATGAAGAGTTGTAGGCTGACTAATGGACGTTTAACCAGATGGACATTAGCACTACAAGAATATGATTTGGACATTCGATATATTGCAGGAAAGGATAATATAATAGCAGATACACTTACACGGTACCCCAGGTTCAACGAGGAACGGGATGAAGCCAGAATATCAATCAACAAAATAAGGAAAGCAGAATATAGTCCAGAATTAAAAAAATCCATCGATAATTTGGCAATTCTACAGAAAACAGATAAAAGAATAAATAAAATGATGAGTAAGGAAAATGAGTACATAAAGATAAAAGAAAACATAGTTTTTGTAAAAGACAAGACAGAAAACAATTGGCGTGTGGTCATACCAGAGAAAATCGTACATATGTTAACATCAGAAACCCATGAAATAATGGGACATGCAGGACGATATAAAACATACTATGCACTAAAAGGAATGTGCATATTCAAAAATATGCACAAAATCACGGCGGCAGTAATAAAAAATTGCGACAGTTGTCAAAGAAGCAAACCCATCAACTATCAAGCAAGTGGACCAACAATATCTCAGAAACCGAAAACACCGTTTGAAACAGTTTCAATAGATTTAATGGGACCCCTTCCCATGGGCCGAGGAGGAACTCAATACATCCTAGCAATATTGGACACATTCTCCAAATATATTAGATTATATGCATTAAAAAAAGCATCGGCAAAAGCAATACTAAATAGGATCGAAGTAGACTATATACCAAGAACAGGCAAACCACAGTCAATATTGACGGATAACGGAACACAGTTTACGGGAAAATTATGGCAGAAAAAACTGAACGACATGAATATCAAAATAAAACACTCCACTAAATATCACCCTCAATCGAATCCAGTTGAGAGATATAATCGAGAAATAGGAAGACTTTTGAGGACATACTGCCACAATCAACATACCAAGTGGCCAAATTGTCTAGAGAAAATTGAAGAGTGGATGAACAAAGTACGATCCGAAGTTACGGAAATGACCCCATGGGAGATAATCAAAGGAGAGACACCGAAACAACCACTAGAGGATATGATCAACTTTCCGAGGCCGAAACAATCAAAAAAAGAAGACATAATACAACTTGTAGCATCCAGGATCGAAGAAAAAGCAAGAAAACGAGAATCAAAAAAGAAAAACCAAAGCAATATAATATATGAAAAGGGACAAAGTGTGTTAGTAAGAGACCACCACTTATCGAATACAGATAACAAGGAAATAAAAAAGTTATTCCACATGTACAACGGACCATTCATCATAACCAAAGTCATAAGTAAAAACACGCTAGCCGTGAAGAACATACACTCGGGACGGGAAGAACTCATTAACGTGTCCGAGGTTCGTCCATACTATGTTATGGACAAACACAGCAATTTATAAAAAACAACAAGGGGAGCCAATGAAAGAGATGACAACGTTGACGAATCAGAACCAAGAATTTGGTATATCACAAACTATATAAGATCAGTCAACAAGAATCATAGTCATCAGTTCAAGAAATGGCACCCATCAACCCAGAACGAGAACAGGCAAGACGGGCATTATACAAGGCATCAATCCGCAGACGTGTCGCTAACGATTCAACACATTTACCATCGGTTCAGTTACTTCCCCGATGACAAATCTGGGGGGGGGAGCTGTAACGGGATAAACCGTCACTATATTAAAATGGTCCTTTTCAGGACCACCAAACACAACAGTATGGCAACATAATGCGACACAAGAAATAAACGCGACACACTAGAATAAGTAGTTTGCCAACAGGAAAGTTTCACGGAAATAACTAGCAAGAACCACATTAACGAAGCGAACACCAATGGGTCAAGGTGTGGTTATTGCTTATCAAAGCAACCATTCCCGACCAATCACAGGACAACAAAGGGAAACAAATAGTATATATACCGGGACAGTTCACCGGTCAAATCATCTTCAACACCAGTCTTCAACATATCTTCTATCAATCAACAAACACTATAGAAGACCCGAAGACCCGAAGACCTGAAGACCCGAAGACTATCAACGCAGCAGCAACATCGACCTGAACAACGCCGGCGAAGCTGATCCGACCTAGCCAGTCCACGACAACGCACCCTGAACGCACCGGTCTAGCGTAATCGCTCGATACCGCCGAGACTCTACAGTACCCGGCACACCTGGTCAACAAGCACCACCTCACCGACCGACGACGCCAAGCCTACCGTGTGCATCCAGCGATCGACGGCAACGGATAGCCGCCACACCGGGACCTGACTAATCCATCGACGGCAACGTATAATATAATTATACCCCGGCGACTCACTACTGTCAATCCACCCGTTCAACCGAGTCCAGTCACGCCGTTGGACGAATACCAGGACACACCGGAAACCGACTTCGCGACGTAACTTGGCCAACCGACTATTCAGCAAGTCGACAAGTAATACCACGTTTCCCCCCACGGTGAGCTTACTCGAGTTTCACCGCGAGGAAGAACCGAACCCACACGACTTGCTAGAGCCCGTGCACGGACGGTTCCTACTCTCCCCTATTATTGTACTATTTCTACAATACGTATAGGCAAGTCCCGACTATTGTTTTGCTCGCGCCTCTTCAGGCCCGAACCCGCCCGCCGCGGCCGCTTCTTCAAGCCTGCCGCGCGGCCCGGGATAACTTGCCCCGATCATTATAAACATTATTTTAGTGATTATATAATAAACGATACTATAACGATACACAACGCATTGTTATTCACGATCACGGACGTCCCGGAAAGACGCTCCGTATCAACTGGCGCCCAACTAGTGGTTCACCCACACCCAACTACTCAAAAAAACCAAATAACGACGAAAACTTTACTAGTCGGTACGGCGAACGCGAGTACCCAACGATAAGAAAAATACGCAAGATTCTACATCGAAAGACAATTTAAACTAAAAAACCGGCATAATGAATACCAGAAAAAACAAACGAAATCAAAATCAACTTGGACTAGAAGGGGAAGTACAGTTATTGGAGAAAACTCGGCAATTGGAGGAAAAATTAGAAACATTAGAAATCACTGCACAACAAATGCAGGAAAAATTCGCAAAATTAGAAAAACAATACGAAACACTTCGACAACTCGTTAATGATACGGATTCGAAAACATTAATAAAATCAATGCAGCTGGAAAAAGATATTCAAGCATTGCAAACAAAGCTAACTACAAAAAATGACGGGAACACGACAAACAACATCACTAAAACCATAGTAGACATCACGGCACCTACATTTAGTGGAGAATTAAAAGAAGAGCACCCAAAACAATTTTTAAAAGAAATAAACAACTATTTGGAACACAAACAAGTCACCACAATTAAAGAGAAAATGATAGTCATAGAAAACAGCCTCAAAGGAAAGGCAGCAAAATGGTATGCAATGATCAAAGACGCAGCATTAGACGAACCAACATTTAACGAGCTATTTTTAAAACATTTCTTCTCTGAAAGTCATCAATGGGACATTTTCATCAAATGCACCGAAGCAGGAAAAAAACCAATTAAGAAGGATTTCCAGGAGCATTTTCACCACTGGATGGCAGAATTAAAACATCTTGACTCACCAAAAATGAGTGAGGAACAAGCGATCAGTCTAATTACAAAGCACTTCCCGATATCCATTCAAGCATACATACAAACAACTAATGATAGAAAATTTTTACCTATTTGGGAAAAATTGGGTGAATTAGATAATAGTACAAAACTAGAAGAGGAGATACCAGCCCAGAAACCATCCATACGCACATACAACAGACAGAACAACGCGTACAACAGAGTACCATTCCAAACAGGTAGCCAGAATCAAAGAACCACAACAGACTTACAAAAACCTTACACAAAGATAGCACAGAACCAGGAAAACAACCACAAGCCCAGCATCAGGCAACTAACCACAGAGCAGATGGAGTTCAATGACAACACTATAATCTGCGGTGGGGAAGAATTGAACGAAAGCGATACTGAAGCAAAAAACTGGGAGCAGGGGACGGTAGAAGTAGATCATCACCAGTCATAAAAACCCTCGATCTAAATAACAAAAAAAACCAACCACCGGACAAATCAATTAAGTTATTAAAAGCAAAAGATTTAACGAAAGACGAAGATTTCGATATCACACTCAACAACATACAACAACCAGGATGCCCATACATAAAAATCATTATAAACAACAGAGAGTACGAAATGCTGGTCGACTCAGGTGCTGAAATATGTGCAATTTCAGAAGAATATTACAAGGACATAAATCAAAACGACAAAAATATACCAGTCATCCCACTAACAGGACTCAGCATACACAACGCAACAGGAAATAAACCAACGAAAGTAAATAAACAGATCCTATTACCCATCGAGATAGAAAAAAAAAACAGATACATACACCATTCATTGTAATAAATAACTTAAACGAGAAAGGGATATTAGGCAATGATTTTTTGGAAATAAACAAATCAACGATCGACTACGAAAAAAGAAAGTTAACAATGAAGATAGACGACAAAATCTATGACATACCGTTTTTAAGGAAAAACGGGAAACAACCAATGCACCTACGAGCAATATCCACGCAACCAATCATGGAACCTATCGAACAAACACAGCTCAACACACTCCCAGAGTGCATCCAAGAGAAACTAGACAGATTAATACGGCAATATCCTAGAGTATTTCGAGATACACCAGGGGAAATAGACGGTTATGAGTGCAAAATAAGATTGAAAAACGACAAACCAATCAACCAAAGACCATATCCTATTCCAGTTACTAAACGCGAAGCAGTCGAAAAAGAAGTTCAGCGTATGGTAAACATGGGGATAATTAAACAATCGAGATCACCATACTCGGTACCGATAGTACCAGTTTTCAAAAAAAACGGTGAGGTAAGATTATGCTTGGACGCTAGAAAGATCAACGAACAAATCATTCCAGACCGTGAGTGTCCGATGACAATAGAAACAATTTTTTCTAAGTTCGAAAAAATAAAATGCATTAGCACTTTGGATCTTCGAAGTGGATATTGGCAAGTAAAACTAGAAGAAAAAAGTATGGACCCATGTTCATTTCTCATAAACGGAAGAAACTACTCGTTCAAACGTATGCCGTTCGGTCTAAACATCAGCGGGTCGGAATTTCAAAAAAGTATGGACATGGTATTGGGCCCATTACTACAATCCTTTGTAACAATATACGTCGACGACATTCTAATTACGTCAGAAAATGAAGATAGCCACTACGAACACATCAGAATGGTTCTAGAAAGATTTGAGAAATACAATGTCACGATCAACATTGATAAATGTCAATTCTTTCGAAAACAAGTGTCATTCCTAGGACATATCATCTCAACCGAGGGAATAAAAATGGATATGGCCAAAATAAACACAATTCAAAACTTTAAAACACCAAGCAAGAAAAAAGAAATCCAAAGTTACTTAGGATTCTTGAATTTCTATAGAAAATACGTAAAAAATTTCGCACATATAATAGAGCCGTTAATTGAATTAACCAGGAATAATGCAAAGTGGACATGGGAGGAGAAACATCAACAAGCTTTTGAAGAATCAAAAAAGGCATTTTTAAAGGAGGTAATAATAACATTCCCGGACTTCACGAAACCACTATATATCAATACAGATGCATCAAGCGTAGCAATAGGAGGTGAACTATATCAGCAATTGGACAACAACGAAAGAGCAACACTCGGCTATGCAAGTAGGACACTCAAACCGCCCGAAACCAGATATACAACAACTGAAATAGAGGCATTAGCTCTTGTATATTGCTGCAGCAAATTTCGACAATACATACTAGGCCACAAAACAATCATACAGACAGACCACCACGCGTTAATCTTTATGAAGAGTTGTAGGCTGACTAATGGACG
The DNA here is from genome assembly GCA_949089665.1 of Macrosiphum euphorbiae. NCBI lineage: Eukaryota > Metazoa > Arthropoda > Insecta > Hemiptera > Aphididae > Macrosiphum > Macrosiphum euphorbiae. The sequence continues at coordinate 69,899 of CARXXK010001015.1, forward strand.
TTTAACCAGATGGACATTAGCACTACAAGAATATGATTTGGACATTCGATATATTGCAGGAAAGGATAATATAATAGCAGATACACTTACACGGTACCCCAGGTTCAACGAGGAACGGGATGAAGCCAGAATATCAATCAACAAAATAAGGAAAGCAGAATATAGTCCAGAATTAAAAAAATCCATCGATAATTTGGCAATTCTACAGAAAACAGATAAAAGAATAAATAAAATGATGAGTAAGGAAAATGAGTACATAAAGATAAAAGAAAACATAGTTTTTGTAAAAGACAAGACAGAAAACAATTGGCGTGTGGTCATACCAGAGAAAATCGTACATATGTTAACATCAGAAACCCATGAAATAATGGGACATGCAGGACGATATAAAACATACTATGCACTAAAAGGAATGTGCATATTCAAAAATATGCACAAAATCACGGCGGCAGTAATAAAAAATTGCGACAGTTGTCAAAGAAGCAAACCCATCAACTATCAAGCAAGTGGACCAACAATATCTCAGAAACCGAAAACACCGTTTGAAACAGTTTCAATAGATGTAATGGGACCCCTCCCCATGGGCCGAGGAGGAACTCAATACATCCTAGCAATATTGGACACATTCTCCAAATATATTAGATTATATGCATTAAAAAAAGCATCGGCAAAAGCAATACTAAATAGGATCGAAGTAGACTATATACCAAGAACAGGCAAACCACAGTCAATATTGACGGATAACGGAACACAGTTTACGGGAAAATTATGGCAGAAAAAACTGAACGACATGAATATCAAAATAAAACACTCCACTAAATATCACCCTCAATCGAATCCAGTTGAGAGATATAATCGAGAAATAGGAAGACTTTTGAGGACATACTGCCACAATCAACATACCAAGTGGCCAAATTGTCTAGAGAAAATTGAAGAGTGGATGAACAAAGTACGATCCGAAGTTACGGAAATGACCCCATGGGAGATAATCAAAGGAGAGACACCGAAACAACCACTAGAGGATATGATCAACTTTCCGAGGCCGAAACAATCAAAAAAAGAAGACATAATACAACTTGTAGCATCCAGGATCGAAGAAAAAGCAAGAAAACGAGAATCAAAAAAGAAAAACCAAAGCAATATAATATATGAAAAGGGACAAAGTGTGTTAGTAAGAGACCACCACTTATCGAATACAGATAACAAGGAAATAAAAAAGTTATTCCACATGTACAACGGACCATTCATCATAACCAAAGTCATAAGTAAAAACACGCTAGCCGTGAAGAACATACACTCGGGACGGGAAGAACTCATTAACGTGTCCGAGGTTCGTCCATACTATGTTATGGACAAACACAGCAATTTATAAAAAACAACAAGGGGAGCCAATGAAAGAGATGACAACGTTGACGAATCAGAACCAAGAATTTGGTATATCACAAACTATATAAGATCAGTCAACAAGAATCATAGTCATCAGTTCAAGAAATGGCACCCATCAACCCAGAACGAGAACAGGCAAGACGGGCATTATACAAGGCATCAATCCGCAGACGTGTCGCTAACGATTCAACACATTTACCATCGGTTCAGTTACTTCCCCGATGACAAATCTGGGGGGGGGAGCTGTAACGGGATAAACCGCCACTATATTAAAATGGTCCTTTTCAGGACCACCAAACACAACAGTATGGCAACATAATGCGACACAAGAAATAAACGCGACACACTAGAATAAGTAGTTTGCCAACAGGAAAGTTTCACGGAAATAACTAGCAAGAACCACATTAACGAAGCGAACACCAATGGGTCAAGGTGTGGTTATTGCTTATCAAAGCAACCATTCCCGACCAATCACAGGACAACAAAGGGAAACAAATAGTATATATACCGGGACAGTTCACCGGTCAAATCAGCTTCAACACCAGTCTTCAACATATCTTCTATCAATCAACAAACACTATAGAAGACCCGAAGACCCGAAGACCTGAAGACCCGAAGACTATCAACGCAGCAGCAACATCGACCTGAACAACGCCGGCGAAGCTGATCCGACCTAGCCAGTCCACGACAACGCACCCTGAACGCACCGGTCTAGCGTAATCGCTCGATACCGCCGAGACTCTACAGTACCCGGCACACCTGGTCAACAAGCACCACCTCACCGACCGACGACGCCAAGCCTACCGTGTGCATCCAGCGATCGACGGCAACGGATAGCCGCCACACCGGGACCTGACTAATCCATCGACGGCAACGTATAATATAATTATACCCCGGCGACTCACTACTGTCAATCCACCCGTTCAACCGAGTCCAGTCACGCCGTTGGACGAATACCAGGACACTCCGGAAACCGACTTCGCGACGTAACTTGGCCAACCGACTATTCAGCAAGTCGACAAGTAATACCACGTTTCCCCCCACGGTGAGCTTACTCGAGTTTCACCGCGAGGAAGAACCGAACCCACACGACTTGCTAGAGCCCGTGCACGGACGGTTCCTACTCTCCCCTATTATTGTATTCTTTCTACGAAACATATAGGCAAATCCCGACTACTGTTTTGCTCGCGCCTCTTCAGGCCCGAACCCGCCCGCCGCGGCCGCTTCTTCAAGCCTGCCGCGCGGCCCGGGATAACTTGCCCCGATCATTATAAACATTATTTTAGTGATTATATAATAAACGATACTATAACGATACACAACGCATTGTTATTCACGATCACGGACGTCCCGGAAAGACGCTCCGTATCACATAATATACCTAGGAATCGGTCTAGTAAAGTACTTGAGTAAAAGTATTGAAATACTTTTTAAGTACTAAAATACGTATTTTCAATACTTTTGAAGAAATTACTTGGATCAATTATTTTGAAATACTTTCTTAAAGTATCTGTCTTTAAAAAAAAATAGATATAATCAAATACTTATTATTTTTAGTTTATATATTTTCTATTTTGATTTTAATCACGTAAAATAAAACAAAATATATTGAGAATTTATACATATAATAGGTATTGTTTTAATTGAAAACTCAGAGTATTACTCAACCGTAAAATCTAAACTTCGACAAAGAAAACAGATGCGTGTTTTATAGTTACACGCTTACACATTGATACGATGTAGGTTATGTAAAACATGAAAATCGGTAGATATTGGGGCCAAAACACTCATTTGAGGTGTTTTAGGGTATGCTTATACATAACTAAAATTTATCAAGATTGTATTTTGGCCTAACTATAATTTTTCTGGGCCAGGCAAAATTTATTTATTTTTTTTTTAATTGGTCTAAAGTATCGGCAACTATAATGGCTATGTGATATTATTATTATTATATATTATTAAATTATTTAAATGAAATATAAAAATGTTTGGTTTATACAAAATATTTTAAGCTTGATTGAGGATTTCAAGGTTCTGTTTTATACACTTATATAAGTATACTATTTAATATTTATGTACTATTATAATGTAATTTAGAACTCCTGGGCTCCCACACGAGTTCTCTCAATGGCGCCCCACGATATTATGAAAAAACTTACATTGTTTTTTTGGCACAAATTACTGTCTACAAACATTTAAATTTAAGTTTAAATAAATAAGTACTAACTAAGTAGTAAGTATTATTAGGTATACAATATTCATAATATATTTATTTATTTATATATAGTTTAACGGGCTATGCCCTTTATACAATATTTAACAACTGTTGTAATAAGATGTGTGTAAAAGACAAGGAGGTAAATTATAAAAGTGTTAATTCTTATTACAATACAAAAAAAAAACTAATACTGTACTTATATTAGATTATTACATGGAAAAGATTCTAATTTTCGGGCATAGCCAGAAAACATTTTTTCTTTAATAACTCTATAGTACAATATAATATATTGGCCAGCAGAAACATTTTTTGGCCTTCCTGTAATTGTTAGCATATGCATTTCAAAAAGTTGAAATGACATGCCTGGGCCAAAGGGTAAACGGAAAATTGGTAAGTACTGTCTATTGTGTTTCGAATAAAATAAATGAAAAAGGCGGAATATTGGTACTTTAAAATATTTTATTGTCAGTGGTTTAAAAAAAAAATGTGTCCGAAATTAAATTAAATTTAAATTCACAACGGTATAAATATAAATTAATAATAGTTACAATAGTTTCCCTTTGGTATTTAAAAAAATGTTCATTTAATTTCTTTATTTAAGTACCTAACTATTAATAATGGTGTGATGAATCTGTATTGAAATGAATCATATTTCTTATTTTTTTATAGGTGTTAAATTATTAGTTCATGACGTATTCTTTCAATTCACATTGTAGATTCATATTGCTGGCTCATTTTTTATATTATGTTTGATGCCAATTATTTACTCAATTTTATTATTTGAAGGATTATAATATTATACGATATTGCTATATAAATATTTATTTATTTGTTTAATTATAAACGGATAGATATACCCTTTGGTAATACAAATTAAAAGTACAGCAAGTTGAATCCCACTCTGCCAAATATTATACTGAAATTAAATTAGGTACCTATATTATATTATAAATGAGTTAATATTTTTAAAATCAATCGTATTCATGTTTATGAATCCTAACATCTTAAATGATTTTTAAACTAAAGTATTAATCTGTAATATACTACAATTATCATATCAATTGTATAATAAAAGTCATAACTAATAACATTGTCCAAACGAAAAAAAGTAAGAACACAGCAAATATTTATATTTAGTGGGGAGTTAGTTTCGACGACTATACAAGTAGTAAATTTGTATAGATTTTACTGTAAAGTTAATGTATCATTTAATAGTCAATCATATTATATGTATAGCCCACCCCAAAAGTTATTTCTATATACGCCACTGTTGCCACTGGAGTGAATTGACTTTTCATAAAATTTAAAGTTAAGATTATTAACTAGGCGATATCATAGGGTTTTATATTACATTTTTATTGTAAAGCGAGTTATGAGTATATTTTATGATGTACAATTATATAAAAGTATTTGCTTTGGAGATTTTGGATTTTATTTCTGGGAATTTTTTTTCCGAACACCGTAACGACACAAGAGTGAAACAACAATAATAAATTAGTGTGTTCTGAAACAAAAAGTGGAAAAATGAATTATATAAAAACTCTGCTTCGGCCAACAATATGGGTATAAGTGTATGGAAAATCAGAATTGTTCAAAACATTAATATTTATCTTACAAACAAAATAGGAGTATATTATTATAAAACTAAAGCTCAACGAGTACAAATATTTGAATTCAAAAATTAAGTAGAAAAGGATTATAGTGTGTATTGTTTACTTTTTAATGGTAAAATATGTTTTTATTATAATTCAATAACATTCGTTTCACAAAATATGCATCGCTTATAATATAATATAATCGCTAGAATAACCATATGGTATTTTGTGAACATTTGGCTTTTAACCAGGGCTTGCATTTGAAAAAAAAATTCTTTTTTATGTTATTTACAATTTAAACGTTATCCAAGTTTTGCGCTTATCGTTATACAGAACTAAAACGTTGTCCAATGTTTGTGTTTATCGTTATTTGGAACTAAACCGTTATAGAAGTTTTGCGTTTATCGTCATTTAAAATAGTGTTGATAATTATTAGATTTAAAAATAAACTAATGCGTTTAGGTAATGGCCCGGATACGGAATATAATATAATCAATTCTTAGATTGATTGAATGAAATAAATTTTTCTAGACCAATAGACCTTTTAAATAAATAGATTTTAAAATATTTCGTTTTGCGTTATTTTTCGTTAGTGATGTTCTATAAATTACGTTTTGTGTTATGTTTTGTTTAATGATATTGTACAACATATTTTTAGATTCTGAGCGGAGCAAGGAAGCTAGTGGTTTTACAATGGTGTTTATTTATTTTTTTTTATTTTTTTTATATCCTGTATACAAAATTTCTACCAGAAGGAGTGCTTTGATTTCAAAATATAGTACCTTATCTTTTAGCAAATTGGACCAAGATGGTACTTTAGAGAGGTCATTTTTCGATTTTATCAATAGTTATTTAATGCCAATGAAAAACCCACCGAAAAATTACGAAAAACAGCTAAAAATTGGATTTAACTTCTATCTCCTTGTTTATTACCATAGAAACGAATAAAAAATAATAATATTATAATATTAATTCAACTTACATGATATACTAGTTATTAATGACAATATAAAATATCTAGACTGACAAACCTTCTCCGCTTAGAATCGTTTTTCTTATACAATGATAGAATATCATTGAAATCAAGTTTAATACAATCCATTATAAAATGACCCACTTGTAACCTACTGTACAGCAGAGCGACATCCACTTACCTGCTTTTTTTAATCGTTATGTTTTGTTTTACGGTATTTAATTTTTTTTGATTCCGTTATAATTACTTTACAAATTTCAATCGTTTTTTGTCAAATATAACGTTATAATCATAAACGTTATTATAACGTTTTCAAGCCCTGCTTTTAACATTAAACATTTTCTACGGAGATACTACTTGAAAGGTAATTGTTATATTTTATGAGTACGTTTTTAATTATAGAATATATTTAATTTAATGGCATAATACGTCATATTGTATTAGGACTTTTCGATAAGTATCCGAATATTTTGAATATTTCACTCTCACTCGAATAACTGTTGTCCGAGATTTCGCTAGGTATGATAATTTGTACACTAGATAAACTTGACCAAAAATTTAAAACTATTTATCAATTAATATGTGTAATATATTATATAACTCTTGATACTTGTAAATATTTTAAATGTTTAATTGTTATGAAGGTCCATGTCAATGAAATCAGTGCAATATTTATGTAGCACCCAAAGGAGATCGATATGCTTATTTAAACATCTATTAAAGTCTCTCACATTCTATATTTTCAAATCTCTACATATTTTGATGTTTTGTTAAAAAAAAAAACACTTTTAAAGCAAATTATATTTATTTAAAATATTTTATTACATATTATAAATTATAAAAATGTATAAAAATTAAAATCTCGAAATAAAATATCAAGACGTTTCTTAATAATATTTTTACGATAATGTAAACTGGATAGTATGCATCTACATATTATTATATTAAATACTTATACAATAAATAATAATATCTTAATATCAACAATTGTAACTATATACTAAAAATCTACTGGTAAATATTGGACGGACAGGGTCACGGATACATTAATCGATCTATAAACATATTTTTACAAACCTAAACATTTTTTTATATTTTGTCATCCACATATTTTTTTTTTAATATTTTAAGTTACACATGTATTAAATTTCAAGATGCAAAGATTGGTGACCTTTGAATAATTTTGGAAAGAAGGGGGGTGTGCGGGACTTCATGCAAAAAAAAAATATAAAGAAATAAAAATCGGATATCCAAAATGGAAAATTATTATAAAATAAATTGATGTGCATCAGATAATAGTAGAAATAGGTGCTTACCATAACTTTTAGGTATCAGTTTTAATTATAGGTAATATTTTAGCTGACCCCTTTTTAAAATGTTTAGGGAGAGAGTTCGATGAATAGTTAGTCTGTCAACTACTGGCCTAAATTCTCTCTAACTACTCCTTGCATATCATATTATTACATTTTGAGTTTAGTTAATTTTAGCCAAGTTAATTTTTTTTGTCCAATAATTTTCAACTGACTATGTTAGAAAAAAAAAATAGTTATTGTTTAGCTCAACTTTACTTACTTCTTCTTAGATTTACTCAATTTAACAAGTAAAAAAAAACCCGTTAAATTGACCAGCCTTGTGGCGGGCTATTACAGTATATAGGTACAAATTCACAAAATGGTCAAGAAATCTATTTATACGCTCTCTATGCGATAATTCGGTATACTGTATACTTAGTATAGAGACTACACTTATTATAATACAGTAAATCGTGTTATGTCGAAACTCAAGGGAAATAGAAAAAAGTTCGAGTTCGAGTTGAGTCTTACCACGCGAGGGCACCCGTAGGTGGAAATTCAGAGGGGGGGCAGTCTAAATTTTTAATAATAATCAAACATAAAGTAATATGTGTATTTAAAAAAATATTTAAAGGTAATATAATATAATATTACATTTTACACTTATAGTAGCTATAATTGAACACAAATTGCAATTGTATTTTATTTTTCCCAAATTAGTCAACAACTTTTTCAGCTAAATTAAGTTTTTCTTTTTTTTTCTATGTAAACTTAACATGCACAATCCGGATAAACGGTTCTCACACATTGTTGAACGTAACCAGATTTTAAGACGACGTAATGTGCTGAATGTCCTTTCTATAATGCAATAGTTGTTGGTGGAATATATTCATATATATATGTGTATTAATGTGGGTGTGTGTACAATAAAACAAATAATAATAAAATGGTAATACGGTTATGGGTAATAAGTTGCTGTTGCTGTATAATACACAATAATAATAATAATACAAATATATCAAAAATCACGGCAACATAAATGTATAAAAAGGTGGGTAAGTGGATGTCGCTCTGCTGTACAGTAGGTTACAAGTGGGTCACTGTATAATGGTGCTATTAAATTTGAATTCAATGATACAATATCATTGTATAAGAAAAACGATTCTGAGCTAAGACGGTATGTCAGTCTAGGTTGACAAATTATATACATATCTATGGTATTAAAAAAAAATTGACCTATAATAAATTCTAAATTAATCATATCACATTATCACAATATCCATTAGGTACTTATAACACGTTATACATCAACATCAATAACAAATCATGATACTATCATAGATATTATAATAGTACACTTTAGAAGTTTCAAGTAGGTACCCACGAATAATATTATATAATCACAACAAAATAACTAGGTTTTTTAATATGTAATTTCATCCAAATTTGAACATAAAATGACTATAAAAATAAACTGTGATTGTATATTTTTTAGATTTTTCGGTAAGAGAATTAACTACTTACGTGGAATCTTGTTTTAAATTTCAATCCTTAGCTATAAAAACTGAACATTTTATAATTTATTAATTACGATGATTAATAATTTTCGAGATTTTGAAAAATTCTGTCAAAATTCGATGTTTAAATGCTTATAAAAAAAAATTGTGCCTATGTATTTTTAATATTTTTCAACTGATATTGTAACAATATATCAGGAGCCTTGTATTAAATTTTTACACTTTTTGGCAAAACAGATAAAACTTTATTGATGTTCATAGAAAGAAAAAAAAAAAATTTAAAAATGAAAATATCCGTAAACAGCTTAAAAAGAGTCAAAATATATTCAAAATTGTATGGGGTATAGGAAATGCTAATATAAAATAAAATCTTACGGAATAATAAATAACGGCCAGACTGTCGTTAATAGAAATCGGTCAAATCAAATAAAACCATTGAGAGGACACACTCAATATCAAAAAGGTGGACAATTGGTTGATGTGATTGATTCTGAGTGGAGAAGGTATGTCAGTATAGGTATAAGAAATATTATATACTTATCTATGGTATTAAAAAAAAATTAGCTATAATAGGTAACTATAATAAATTCCAAATTAATCATATCATAATATACATTAGGTACTTATAATGCGTTATACGTCAACAACAAACCCAGCTGATACTATCATTGTACATAGGTACTCCATAGTTCATAGATATATAATAGTGTACTTAAGAAGTTTCAAGTACCCACGAATAATATTACACAATCACAACAAAATAACTAAAATAGTTATTCTAGGTTTTTTTTATGTAATTTCGTCAAAATTTGAACTTAAAATGACTATAAAAATAAACTTTGCATATTTATTTTTTCGATTTTTCGGTAACAGAATTAACTATTTACGTTGAATTTTTTTTATAAATTTTCAATTATTAAATATTAATGTTGAACATTTTATACATTTTTAATTACAAAATAATTATTCAATTTTAAATTTGATAAATTTTGTCAAAATTCGAACTTTAAATGCTTGTAATAAAAATTTGTGCATACCTATGTATTTTTAATATTTTTCAACTGATATTGTAACAATATACCTATCAGGAGTCTTGTATTACATTTTTACTTTTTTGGCCCAACAGATAAAACTTTATTGATATTTGTAGGAAAAAAAACTGAAAAAAAGGTGCTCTGCTGTACAGTAGGTTACAAGTGGGTCAGTGTATAATGGATAGTATTAAATTTGAATTCAATGATACAGCTCATAATACGTCATATTGTATTAGGACTTTTTGATAAGTATCCGAATATTTTGAATATTTCACTCTCGCTCGAATAACTGTTGTCCGAGATTTCGCTATAGGTATGATATTTTGAACACTATATAAACTAGACCACAAATTTACAACTATTTATCAATTAATATGTTTATATTATATTACTCTTGATACAACACCAGTTTAAGGAAAAATATGGTTGTAAATATTTTAAATGTTTTATATTGTTATGACAGTCCCACGTCAATGAAATCAGTACAAAACCTTTATGTAGCACCCAAAGGAGATCGACATGCTTATTTAAACATCTATTAAAATCTCTCACAATCTATATTTTTAAATCTCTACATTTGCTGTTTTGTTAAAAAAAACACATTAAAAGCACATTATATTTATTTAAAATATTTTATTATATATAATTCTGTAAAAATTAAAATCTCGAAATAAAATATCATTACGTTTCTTAATAATATTTTTACGATAATGTAAATTGGATAGTATGAATCTACATATTATATTAAATACTTATACAATAAATAATAATATCTTCATATTAACAATTGTTACTATATATAATATAATAACTTTATATCTAAATCTACTTGTAAATAGTTTACGGACGGGGTCACGGGAACATTAGTCGTTCTAAATTTATGTTTACAAACCTAATAAGTTTTTTTATATTTTGTCATCCACATATTTTTTTTTAATATTTTAAGTTACTCATGTATTAAATTTCAAGATGCAAAAATTGGTGACCTTTGAATAATTTTGGAAAGAAGGGGGGTGTGCGGTACTTCATGCAAAAAAAAAATATATAGACATAAAAATCGGATATCCAAAATGGAAAATTATTATAAAATAAATTGATGTGCATCAGATAATAGTAGAACTAGGTGCTTACCTATACCTTTAAGTATCAGTTATAATTATAGGTAATCTTTTAGCTGACCCCTTTCTTAAAGGAGTCAGCTAAAAATTTTAGGGAGAGAGTTCACTGAATAGTTAGTCTGTCAACTACTGGCCTAAATTCTCTCTAACTACTCCTTGGGTATCATTATTACATTTTGAGTTTAGGTAATTTTAGCCAAGTTAATTTTTTTTTATCCAATAATTTTCTACTGTGTTAGAAAAAAAAATTAGTTATTGTTTAGCTCAGCTTTACATACTTCTTCTTAGATTTACTCAATTGAACTAGTAAAAAATAATCCGTTAAATTGCCCAGCCTTGCAGAGGGCTATTACAGTATATAGGTACAAAGTCACAAAATGGTCAAGACATCTATTTATACGCTATCTATGCGATAATTCGGTATACTGTATACCTAGTATAAGGACAGTAAACCGTGTTATGTCGAAACTCGAGGGAAATAGAAAAAAGTTCGAGTTCGAGTTGAGTATTACACGGCTACGCGCGAGGGCACCCGCAGGTCAAAATTCAGAGGGGGGGGCAGTCTAATTTTTAATAATAATCAAACATAATGTATTATGTGTGTTTAAAAAAATTATTTAAAGGTAATATAATATAATATTACATTTTATACTTATAGTAGCTATAATTGAACACAAATTGCAATTTTATTTTATTTTTCCCAAATTAGTCAACAACTTTTTCAGCTAAATTAAGTTCTTCTTTTTTTTTTTCTATGTAAACTTAACATGCACAATTCGGATAAACGGTTCTCACACATTGTAGAACGTAACCAGATTTTAACACGACGTAATGTGCTGAATCTCCTTTCTATACGTCTATACTGCAATACTGTAATATGGTAGTTGTTGGTGGAATATTCATATACTTATAAATAATAATACTTCTCTTCAAAGTAGTATAAAATTCACAATCTTTCAAAAACAAGTGAATTTAATTATATTTGGATATAATTATTTTAACTATTAGGAAAGCTAGGGGGGAGTTGCCCCCTGCCAAAGTGCCAACACTGCGGGCGCGCTTGGATACGGCGATTGGTTGTCTCCGTCTTACAAGTGCGTAACATAGCAAATTTACGCTCAGCAGATCATGTTTAGCTCTGTTAGTTTAAAAATTTGAGTGGACTTACCTATTATGAAACTTAATGGTGAGAATATTATCTGTGTTTCGTGTAGGTATAATTTGCAAGGGGACTCACTTGTGAGATGAAGACGACAAATACCTATCTGTGTAGCGTCCTCTTAATGAATAGTTACCTACCTAGTATTAATATATTACTTCAATGTGATTTCAAATATTGAGATCGAGATGACGAAAAATTGGTGATACCGATATTCGCCTAGGTAATAATAGAATCAACTGCAGTGTATTGTAGGTACCTATAATAATATATACCTACCTACTACGATCAAAAAAACTGCTTTAACATTATGAATTTGGAAACATAATATTATTTACTCTTCAGTCTTAACGAGAAAGTTTTTATTTCATTTAATGTTTGATGTTTTCAAGACCACTTTTCCTTAATTTTTTTCAAAGCGTTTTAGCTTTAGAAAATATCAACATGAAGTATAGAAATAGCATTCCGGAATATTATAATTAATGTATATTTTTATTTTACCTACTTCTTACCTAATTCATATTCATTTAGTCTAAGTCTGTAACGACTGTAATTGGCTGTAACGCTTCTAAAAATCTCAAGCCATGTGTGTATATCATATTATAATATATATTCATTTTAGATTCTGAGCGGAGCGATGAATGTATTGGTTTTACAATGATGTGTTTTTTTTTTTTTATATTTTTATATTTTTTTTTTTGTGTCTGTTATCACGTTTAAGGACCGTAAAAGTGCTTGGATTTTCTTCATCAGTAGCTTTTCTGGTAGGAAAGTGAATCTAGTTGGTACTTTGGGGGGTCAAAAGTATAAATTTCCCAGTAGTTTTCACAAGCGCCGCGAAAAACAACATAAAAATTAAGGAAAAACGGGAATTTTTACGCAAAATCGGTTTCCCAAAAAATCGATTTTGGTTTTTTGTGTAACTCTAAAAGAAATGAACGTATATACATGAAATTTTCACTGGTTCTTTATATTTGCATCTTATATACACGATAACGTTTTCAAAATATTTTGATTTATTTTGAACTGTTTAGGGACATTTTCATTTTCCATCTTTTTTTAGTTTTTTTTCTAAAAATATCAATAAAATTTTATTTGTTGGTTACGAAAGCTTGAAAATTTAATAGAAGGCTCCTAATATATTGTTATAATGACTTTTGAAAAAAATTAAAAATCGTTAGTCACAGTTTTTTTTTATAAGCATTTAAAGTTCAAAAATTGTAAAAATATGGAAAAATCACGAAAATTAGCGAATTATTTTGAGTTAAGAATTCGTAAAAATTTTTCTTTTTAAATCTAAGATTTGAAATTGTAATACAAGTTTACTCATAAGTTTGTCTACCTTTATCAATAAAAAAATCACTACCGGAAAGTCAAATTAAATTTTTATGAGCGTTTGAAATTCAAATTTTTACAACATTGGATATTCACTCGATTTCTCATGTAGCGATTTCCTTATTTTGTTGTAATTCATAAACGAATAACTGTAGATACATGAAAATTTCACTGAATGTTTATATTAGCATTTTCTATACACCATACAATTTTGAAAATATGTTGACTCTTTTTGAGCTGTTTATGGACATTTACAGCTTTCAATTTTTTTTAGTTTTTTTTTTCTATAAATATCAATAAAGTTTTATCTGTTGTGCCAAAAAGTGTAAAAATTTAATACAAGGCTTCTGATATATTGTTACAATATCAGTTGAAAAATATTAGAAATACATAGTCACGATTTTTTTTTTATAAGCATATCAAGTTGGAATTTTGACAACATTTATCAAAATCTCGAAAATTATCAATCGTTGGAATTAAAAAATTATAAAATGTTCAGTTTTTATAACTAAGAGTTGAAAATTTAAAACAAAGATTCTCTTAAATAATTCATACTGTAACCAAAAAATCTAAAAAATATATAAACACACTTATTTTTTACAGACATTTTAATTTCAAATTTGGACGAAATTACATATTAAAAAACCTAGAATAACTATTTTAGATATTTTGTTGTGATTGAATAATATTATTCGTGGGTACTTGAAACTTCTAAAGTGTACTATTATATATTATCTATGATAGTATCACGGTTTTTGTTGATGTATAACGCGTAACCAGTACCTAATGGATATTGTGATATGATTAATTTGGAATTTATTATAGGTCAATTTTTTGTTTAATACCATAGATTGTATATAATATGTCTTATATACATAGACTGACATACCGTCTCCGCTCAGAATCGTTTTTCTTATACAATGATATTATATCGTTGAATTCAGATTTAATATCATCCATTATACAGTGACACCCACTTGTAACCTACTGTACAGCAGATCAACACCCACTTGCCCACCTTTTTTTAATTTCAAATTTTACATTCTGTTCGTAAATTTAACAATAATAGTCAAAGTGAAGGTGAGTGTAATTAAACATAAATAGACATACTTACCGGTTTAAACTTTTAAAGTATAATGCATATACATTATTAAGGTTATAAACTATTTGTAGATGTTTTAACTTCGGCTTAGTCTTGGCTTAATAAAATATAAATTTTAACTTAATTTATTTTAACATTTAACTTATTAGTATGCGTAACTATTGTTAGAATTTACCTAGACCGTAAGCCAAACTGAACCAAGGTAGAATATTATGTTATGATTCTCAATTCAGGCTATAAAATATATTTCTCAGAATGTACTAAAAATATAAAAAAAACATTGTTTATGTGATTAATATAATATTATGTATGTTCCATTTGAGTTGATCATCATTATAAACGCCTAGATATTTTATAGAAGTAATTTTTTACTGTTGATTTTATATAATTTCAGATACGAAAAGAGGCATACGATAAAGGAGAAAAATATTGGGCGGATCTTATAAATGTACTGGCTAGGTGCGGCACACTCAGTGATCTAGAAATGCAAAAGAAAAAAAGGTAATTAATACTCTTCTATGAATATTTTGTTTTAATGGTGAAACAAAAATGTGTGGTTACAATCTAAAACGTGGTATTGCCATTTTTATATTTATGTAAAACAAAAATGGCGGTTATTAAAAAAAAAAATTAATTGTGCTGTATCTGTAGTATTTTATAGGTTAAAAAGGGTTTGAAAATATGTTTTTTTATAAAATGTACTATTTTTTAATAAATAAACTGTGATTTTCGTTGACGTTCCTCACAAAAATAAAAAAAATTGGTTCATATTAATTTTTCTTTATTTTTGAAAGAAACAGTTCCATTTTCAATCCTACAAAGATAACTCGTTTCAGGAATCCATTCCTTTTATAACGTGTTTTTTCTCGACATTGTATGGATTATTTGTTAATGTATACACATTTCATTCAACAGGAAGACATAACTGCCTATTCTAAATACAAAATTATACCTATCAACCAATTTTTCAATATTTTAGACATTAGTGTATGAGCAAAATGCAAAAAACTGGTTTTATTTATGTTATTTTTCCTCAACTATGGGAAAAATTATGGATTTTGGTAAATTTGATACCTAATGTCCTAATATTTCATTACTTACAGCTAATGGTTTACAGATATTTTTGGTTTTTTTTTTTTAATTATCTAATATAATTCTATTGTACAACATTTGATTCTACGCTCTAAATTGTAAATATTATATTTATCTTATATACTTTTAGAAACTTTTAAGATGGAATAAAGGACTTCAACTTAGTTCTAGCTAATGAACAGAAAAATAAAGAAGAGTTTTTGAATAAAGTTTCGAATGAATTTTTTGATCAGTTTAATAAAACCATTTACTAATACATAGGTATATACTTTTGGTCAAGCGAAAATGTATTATTCTTTAAGTATCTCCTTAAGTAGACTTAATATATCTGTAAACATTTATAATGTTATGATTGTAAAATATTATAAAATATTGAACGCTGGTAAATATTAAATAAAACGCATTTATAATAATTAATAATTAATTATAGTAAAAAACACTCCTCCTGCAACTCAGAGCCCCTAATGTGATTCCGAAGATTTTTAACCATGTTGCGGCATACTGCATAGAAGTAATAGCATTGATAAAATTGATTATTTTTCTTTTTGAGACTTTTTTTTTTTTTTTATTTTTATTTTTATAATTTTTATTTACAATCTGTTACAATAAAAATATGAACAATAAGTAAAATAGATAATTGAATGAATAAGTGGCTTGAGGAAAGGACGGATTTAAGAAGCCTTCCAGTGAAGACACTTTGTCAGCTGTTTATATACATTTAAATAAGTTAACAATTATTTATAAATAGAAAAAGATTAGGTAATTAACTAAATTAATAGGTCCCGACACCACCGCCTTTTTAGTCTTTTCCTAGGATTATCGGGTATGTTTGCCGACGCAAGTCCTTTAATTAGGGGATTATCATGGTTTTTAACAGATAAGTTAAATCGTCTATAAAAAGTTCTAGCTACATCACAGACGGGTGAGATGGCAAGATCGTTATGTAAGGTCTGGTTGGACACGTAGAATGGTGCTTTAGTTATGGCTCGGAGCGTTTTGGATTGGAAGCGTTGGATACGGTTAGTGTTTGAAATTTTTGCAGAGCCCCATAATTGAATTCCGTACGTCCACATTGGTTTAAGATAAAGTTTATATATTAGAAGCTTGGTTGGTAGTTTTATGTGTTTGGAGGTTAGGAGAGAGCGGAGAAGACGAAATCGATTGTTTAAGGATAGCAGTTTGCTGCGAAGATGAGGAGACCATGTGAGGCGTTGATCAATGATTATGCCTAGATAGCGAGTGCTCTGCGCGGTTGGCAAGATTTGCTCATTTAAGGTAATAGATGGGCATATTCCCTTCCTAAGAGTGAAGGTACATTGTATAGATTTAGATTCGTTTATTTTCACACCCCACTCCTTATACCATTTTTCGAGGAGGGATAGGTGTTCTTGGATATGCGAGGAAGCAATGGATGGATCATGGCTATTGGTTAAAATAGCTTTGTCATCGGCAAAGTCAGCGATGAGGCTAGTGGGCAGCGTGGGTTGATCAGATACGAATATATTAAATAACAGAGGAGCAGTGACTGCGCCCTGGGGGACTCCTGCATTTATGGGTTTTGGTGAGGAGTTAGATGAACCATAACGTACCGAGAAGAAACGATCTTCTAGGTAGGACTTGAGTATAAGATAATAAGTAGACGGTAGGATGAGTTTCAGCTTAAATAAAAGGCCTGCGTGCCAGACTCGGTCAAAGGCTTGAGAAACGTCAAGGAAGGCCCCAGTGCAATATTGTTTTTCTTCTAGAGAAAATGATATTTTATCTACTATACGGTGAATTTGATGTATCGTGGAGTGTTTGGTACGAAAACCAAACTGAGAGTCAGGTAAGACTTTGGATTCAGCGATAATGTTTAAGATTCTTTTTAATAATATTTTTTCAAACACTTTCGACAGTATTGGAAGCAGGCTAATAGGTCTATATGATGTTGGACAGTCGGGTGGTTTTTTTGGTTTGAGAATGAGTATGATAGTGGAAAACTTCCATAATATAGGGAAGTAAGATAATCGGAGCATTGAGTTAAATATATAGGTGAGAAGTACGATAACTTTTTTTGGAAGCTGGTTGAGTATTTCAGAAGTTATTAGATCATAGCCAGGAGACTTTTTCCTGGGGAGTTTAGATATTATATAGCGAATTTCAGCAGGAGATATGTGCTTCGGTGGGAGGGACATTTGTAGTGGTGAGTTGAGAAATTGTTCAACTATATTAATTTTTTCCGGAAGGAGAATGGTATTGTGAGGTTGAAAAGTATCAGCGAGATGGTTTGCGAATATGTTAGCTTTCTCCTCATCAGAGTGTGCCCAGTTTCCATTTGCATTGCGTAGGGTGGCTGGGGGATTTCGTATACGAAGAAGTTGTTTGGTAGCTTTCCAGAGAGAACCGTCCTTAGTCGTAAGTGATTCTAAGTGGTTAGTATAAGATTTGTTTCTATAGTTTGCTAGGGTCCGTTTGAGTTTTTGGGCAAGCATATTGTAGTGGGATTTATCAGTGGGATATTTTGATCTTTGCCATAGGCAGCGAGCGCGACGTTTTTGTGCTATGAGACTACGGATGTAAAGGGGAATGATCATGTTACATGTGTGTGATTGCGTGGGTTGCGCTGATTCCCATGCTGAAGTTTGGATGTTGGATGTAAAAAGATTCACTGCTTCATCGATGTCATTGGTTGTCTTTAGGCGGACTTTTAGACTGGTTTTTTCCAGTATTGACTTATGGAAGTTATCCCAGTTGATATGAGAGTGTAATGGTGTTGGGTTGTGTTGGTTGGACAGAGGCTGGCAGTCGATTGAGAGTAGAATGGGGGAATGATCTGAGCATGGAGCGTGCAGATTTGTAATTAATGAGTGGAGTGTGTTGGGAATTTTGGTTACAAATATATCTAATATATCTGGTCGTTTTCGAGAGGAAGTTGGCCAATAAGTCGGGTTGGTAGGTGAGATTACTTGTAGGTTTTTGTTTATTACACTATGTAAGAGTGAGTTCCCACGAGGGTTTGTGACCCGGCATCCCCATTGAATGTTTTTAGAGTTTATGTCACCACCGACTATAAAGTTATGTCCGAGGGTATTAAAATAGATATTGAATTGATTAGTGGATATATTATGTTTAGGAGGACAGTAAATGGCTGCTATGGAAACAGGTAAATTGTTGATTATTATGGATACAGCGCACGACTGTATATAGTCGGTTTGAAATTTTTGGAGTGGATGAGATGTGAGAGAAGACCTAACATAGATAGCGGATCCTGCATGAGCAGTTCCGTCCGGATGGTTGGTATGATGTAGACGAAAGCCTGGTATATTGAGAGAGTAACTATTAGTGAAATGGGTCTCGGATATTAAAGCGATATCAATTCTTTTTTCTTGGAGTGTAATGAGGAATTCATCTTTATGGTTTTTTAGTCCGTTCGCGTTCCATGAAAGGATCATGATAGAGTTTTGGGTGACTGAGTTATTTGTTGTGTGTGTCATTTAAAAGTTTAGACATGAGTGCTGTGATGAGAGAGATAAGTGGGTTAATTAGACATTTAAGTTCTTCTAAAAATTTTTTTATATCATTATTATCAGGACTGGGTATAGGTAAGGTGTTGGAGGACGGAGTTGGCGGTGGTGCGTTACCTGTATTTGCTGTTGCTTCTGCGTATGATTGGTTTGTTCGAGTACTTGGATTTTGTGTTGATGGTTGCAGATTTGACTGGTAATTAGGTTTCGTAGTTCGGTTGGTTGATTGCGATTGATGATGTTGGTTGTTATGTCTTGAGTTGACTGGTAGGCGGCGACGTTGTTGCAGCTCCTTGTATATAGCACAGCCTTTGTAGTTGGCTGGGTGTTCGCCTTCACAGAGAACACATTTGGCCGGCAGGTCAGGTGATTTTGTGCAAATTGCGGTAAGATGGGTTCCACCGCATTTCACGCAGCGAGGAGAGTGTGAGCAATAGCTTTTTGTATGACCGTAAGTCTGGCAGTTTTGACATTGAGGAATTTCACGGCGTTTATGAGGTTCCTCAACTTTGATTTTGGTATTAAGTAGGGCCGTTATGTTAAATATTTCCTTACTAATAGATTCAGGAGCAAGGTCGACAAAGAATAAGGGCAATGGTATTTTGGTTTTTTGGTGTTTTATGTTTGTCACTTGCCTTACGGTGAATCCTAATTCTTCAAGTGCTAATGCTATTTCAGTAGGATCGGTTGTGTGGTGAATATTTTTTACCACTGCTCTGAATGATTTTTCAGATTGAAGCTGAAATGTATGGTATTCTGCTTTCTTATCACTTAAAAAGTGGATAAGTGTTCTATAGCTATCGGGTGTATTTGTTTGGATTTTTAAATGCGAGGTAGTTGATTTGCAGATAAAGCTATCCGGACCAATTATTTCGGAAAGTGCATTTCTAAGATCGGCAAAGTTTATTGTTCCTTTTTGAGACTTAATTTAAAAAAAAATATTTACTACTTACTTACATAATATAATAAAATATAAATTGACAATATTAAATATAACAAAAGCGGGTAAGTGGATGTTGCTCTGCTGTACGGTAGATTACAAGTGGTCATTGTATAATGGATGCTATTAAATTTGAATTCAATGATACAATATCATTGTATAAGAAAAACGATTCTGAGCGAAGACGGTATGTCAGTCTAGGTTTAAGACAAATTATAATATACAATATATCTATGGTATTAAAAAAAAAACTGATCTATAATAAATTCCAAATTAATCATATCACATTATCCATTAGGTACTTATAACACGTTATACATCAACATCAATAACAAACACTGATACTATTTTAGATCTATAATAGTACACTTTAGAAGTTTCGAGTATGTACCTACGAATAATATTATATAATCACAACAAAATAACTAGATTTTTTAATATGTAATTTCGTCCAAATTTGAACATAAAATGACTATAAAAATAAACTGTGATTATATATTTTTTAGATTTTTCGGTAAGAGAATTAACTACTTACGTGGAATCTTGTTTCAAATTTTCAATCCTTAGCCATAAAAACTGAACATTTTATAATTTATTAATTACGATGATTAATAATTTTCAAGATTTTGAAAAATTCTGTCAATATTCGATGTTTAAAGGCATATAAAAAATAAATGTGAGTATGACGTATCCTTAATATTTTTAAACTACTCTTAATGAAACTTATAAGGAATCTTGCATTATATTTTCAAGCTTTCATGTTTTTATCTAAAATAATTTTAAAAAAATTTACAAAATTTGAAAAATTTCTTAAGGCTAGCTCTAATAGAATGAATGTATTTTGAAAATGTTACCATTGCTGGAACATCCTATAAATATTTATTGGATTTTTTTTTTAGTTACACCAAATTAATAAAATCAATTTTTTCAAAAATTGGTTTTGTGTAAAAACTGCCACTTTTTTTCTTTTTCTTGACGCTTTTTAAAGCAACTTGGAATTTTAAATTTTTAAATCTCAAATGTATCAAAATGTTGAAGTTGAAAATGTATGCTTTTTAGTTTTTTCCGAACCAAAAGGCAAAAGGTGATATGTGACAACAGAAGAAAAACACACATCAAAGTATAATCAATACAATACATTTATCACTTTATTAGAATCTAAAATTAAAACTATTTCAAATAAGTTTTGATTGTTAAGTATTTTTTTTTTACATAGGTACTGTTTTTAAAAAAAAAAAAACTTGTGGGTATTTCATTGTATTACTAAAAATAAAAATATAAATAAAGCTTTAAATTTCATTAGTGGAATAATATTTCAAAATATTATTTGGATTTATACTTTCTGTATCGACTACAAATACTTGTGTGTCATTATGTATTGAAGATTGCATATATAGTCCACTCTTAGTGTTAAAATAACCCGATTTAGGTTCGTAAAATCGAATAGAATTATCATCTGCAAAATATTTTAAAAACTGTATTGGGTATAGTAATTGCTAATATAAACATTTAGTGAAATTTCGATGCATCTACAGTTATTCGTTTTTGAATTACCACAAAATAAGGAAATCGCTACATGAGAAATCGAGTGAATATCCAATGTTGTAAAAATTTGAATTTCAAACGCTCATAAAAATTTAATTGACTTACTTATAGACATTTATTTTTTGATAAAGGTAGATAATCTTATAAGAAATCTTGTATTACATTTAAAAATCTTGATTTTAAAAGAAAAATTTCTACGAATTCTTAACTCCAAATAATTTGCTAATTTTCGTGATTTTTCCATATTTTGTCAATTTTTGAACTTTAAATGCTTATAAAAAAAAACTGTGACTAACGATTTTTAATATTTTTTATCTGCCTTTGAAACAATATACTAGGAGCCTACTATTAAGTTTTCAAGTTTTTTTAACCAACAAATAAAATTGTATTGATATTTCTAGAAAAAAAACTAAAAAAAATCTAAAAATGAAAATGTCAGTAAACAGTCCAAAATAAATCAAAATATTTTGAAAATGTTATCGTGTATAGAAAATCCAAATATAAACAACCAGTGAAAATTTCATGTATATACGTTAATTTGTTTTAGAGTTACACTAAAAACCAAAATCGATTTTTTGGAAAACCGATTTTGCGTAAAAATTCCCGTTTTTCCTTAATTTTTCTTTTGTTTTTCTTGGCGCTTTTGAAAAGTACTGGGAATTTTGAATTTTGACCTCCCCAATGCACCAACGATATTCACTTTCCAATCGAACAAGATACTGAAGTCGAAAATCGTACACAGCCACAAAAAAAAAAATAAAAAAAAAACACACATCATTGTAAAATCAATACATTCATCGTTCCACTCAGAATCTAAAATGTATAAAAATTAAAATCTCGAAATAAAATATCACGACGTTTCTTAATAATATTTTTACGATAATGGAAACTGGATAGTATGCATCTACATATTATACCTATAAGGAATCTTCCATTATATTTTCAAGCTTTCATGTTTTTATCGAGAATAATTTTAAAAAAATTTACAAAATTTGAAAAATTTCTTAAGGGTAGCGCTAAAAGAATGAATATATTTTGAAAATGTTACCATTTCTGGAACATGCTATAAATATTTGTTGGATTTTTTTTTGAATTACACCAAATTAATAAAATCAATTTTTTCAAAAATTTGTTTTGTGTAAAAACTGCCATTTTTTTCTTTTTCTTGACGCTTTTTAAAGCCACTTGGAATTTTAAATTTTTAAATCTCAAAAGTATCAAAATGTTGAAGTTGAAAATATATGCTTTTATAGTATTTTCTGAACCAAAAGGCAATAGGTGATATGTGACAACAGAAGAAAAACACACATCAAAGTATAATCAATCCAATACATTTATCACTTTATTAGAATCTAAAATTAAAACTAATTCAAATAAGTTTTGAATGTTAAGTATTTTTTTTTTACATAGGTACTATTTTAAAAAAAAAAATTGTGGGGTATTTCTTTGTATTACTAAAAATAAAAATATAAATAAAGCTTTAAATTTCATTAGTGGAATAATATTTCAAAATATTATTTGGATTTATACTTTCTGTATCGACTACAAATACTTGTGTGTCATTATGTTTTGAAGATTGCATACGTACTTCACTCTTAGCTTTAAAAGAACTCGATTCAGATTCGTAAAATTGAATAGAATTATTATTTTCACCGCCAATCAGGTGTAGTTTTTCATCCAGTACAACAACACCTACAAAATAAATGTTATATTAAAATTTAAAACAACGCCAGCTAATGTCGTTGATAAGCTATACATTTATATTAATACAAGACTTGAACATTTCCTCTTAAATGAATATGATAATTAAATTAGAAAATTTTGAAAAATAATCCTAGTATAACCTTATTTAATGCAATAAAAAAGTCACTCTGCTGTACACTAGGTTACAAGTGTAATGGATGGTGTTAAATTTGAATTCAATGATAATGATATAATATCATTGTATAAGAAAAACGATTCTGAGCGAAAACGGTCAGTCAGCCTATGCCCTATGATAATATTACGAAATATACTTGATGATACTAAGGTAAATAAAGTAATTTATAAATAACCTATTAACGTGGAACCTTGTTATAAATTTTCAATCCTTAGCTATAAAAGTTGAACATTTTATAAATTTTTAGCTACAAAATAATTATTACATTTTAAATTTGATAAATTTTGGCAAAATTCGAACTTTAAATGCTTAAAAAAAAAAATTGTGCCTATGTATTTTTAATATTTTTCCACTGCTATTGTAACAATATATCAGGAGCCTTTCACGAAATGTTCACGATTTTTTACAAAACATATATCATTTTATTGATATTTATAGATAAAAAAACTAAAAAAAATTTAAAACTGACAATGTCCGTAAACAGCTCAAAAAGAGTCAAATTATTTTCAAAATTTTATGGTGTGTAGAAAATGCTAATATAAACATTCAGTGAAATTTTCATGTATCTGCAGTCATTCGTTTTTAAATAACAATAAAATAACAAAATCGCTTTATGAGAAATCGAGTGAATATCCAATATCATAAAAATATAAATTTCAAACGCTCATAAGAATTTAGTTTGACTTTTTTTTTTTTGATAAATGTAGATTATCTTATAAGGAATCTTGTATTACATTTTAAAATCTTAGATTTAAAAAGATAATTTTTTACGAATTCTTAACTCAAAATAATTTCTAAATTTTCGTCATTTTTAAGTATTTTGTCAACATTTGAACTTTAAATGCTTATAAAAAAAATTGTGACTATGGATTTTTAATTTTTTCTGCCTTTGAAACAATATACTAGGAGCCTTCTATTAAATTGATAAGTTTTTATACCCAACAAATAAAATTGTATTGATATTTATTATTTATAGAAAAAAAAACTAAAAAAAAATGGAAAATGAAAATGTCCGTAAAGAGCTCAAAATAAGTCAAAATATTTGGAAAATGTTATGGTGCATAGAAAAATTCTTATATAAACATTCAGTCAAAATTTCATGTACCTACGGTCATTTGTTTAAGAGTTGCACTAAAAACCAAAATCGATTTTCTCGAAAACAGATTTTGCGTAAAAATTCCTGTTTTTTCTTAATTTTTCTTTTGTTTTTCACGCTTTTGACAACTACTGGAAAATTTTTACTTTTGACCCCCCGAAAGTACCAACTAGATTCACTTTCCTATCAGAAAAGATACTGTTGAAGAAAATCCAAGCACTTTTACAGTTTTACTGTCCTAAAAGGTGATGACAGACACAAAAAAAAAAAAAAAACATACATCATTGTAAAATCAATAACTTCATCGTTTCACTCAGAATCAAAAATGTTCATGATAAGGTACATAGAGATTAGATTATAATTAGTTCATCATTTTTTAAAACCTGTATTATTTTGTTTGACTGCTCAAAGCATATTTTATTATCTTATGGTAAAATATAGGTAGATTGTGTTTTAAATTTTAGTATAAGTTACATTACCTGGTGCTCTACCATCTATAAGTTCTTGTGTAACTCTACTCCATCTATTGGTTTGTTGATTGAACTTATCATAAATAATACAATGACTTTGACCTCCAAACTGGTTTGTAATATATTTGCAACCAATCAAATGCAATTGGTTATTAAATGAACAAATTGAATATACTGTATATATATCACTTGGAGGACTGATTAATTGACCAAAGTCGGTTTTTGGATCATAATAAAAAGCTTTTGTTTTGCAAACCTTAAAGTAAAAAATATCATTCAATAGTTAATAGGTAAATATTATTATACTTATAATTGTATAGGATTATTATAATATGGAATGTTACAATAAAATGATGGTGGTCAGTAATTGGGCCACATTTTATCTACCTGCTCCGTACACAATATTTTTCAATAATTAATTACCAGGGTATTGGGCCAAAAAAATTTAAATATATATGTTTAAACTTTAAAGGGTAAAATAATTGGCTATAGAGAAATTAAAAAAATGATGAAAGCTATGCATTTTAAGAACAAAATTGCAAACAAAAACTGTCGCTTAGACTTTGTTCTGAAGTTCACCGATTCAGCATTTATTACTAATGTTACCATTGTTATCAAAATTGTATTGTTACAAACCAGTACCTAGTATAGTTACAATTTTATAAACCATTACAATTAGATTTGGAAATACATAGGTAAGTCCTAAATTTGTTTTTATAAATTTCTCGAGGACTGACGAGTGTGGTAAATTAGACTAGGTACCTGTAGACTATAAGTATAATATACACCTTTTAAGTGAATTAAACTGAATTATGAACATTTGTAATTTACATTAACAGGCATAACTCATTTAAAAACTGAATTATCGTAATATAACATCCAACAAAACACAGATAATATTGTTACCATCAAATTTCATAATAGGTCGATTCACTCTAATTGTTAAGCTGACGACATAAAATGTGAATTTCTGAGGGTAAATTTGGTATGTTACACGTTTGTAAGATGGAGACAACACATGCGAGTGTGGCGTCCTCTAAAGTGGAGATCACGTTTTAACTCCCACATCACAAAAGTACTGTATTAAAACTATTAAACTTACTCCATAAATTAAATTGGAAACTACTGCAAGTTTTATTTTGTGTATTCCCGTTATTTTAAACTTAACTTCTTGCCATGTTTCACTTAGAATATCATAATACTCTGAACCACTGGAAGACATCTATGATAATTATAATACATTAGTTATTTTTTAAATTACCTATTTCTAGATCAATAGTTAATGGATGTACCTATTAAATATAAAGTTAATAATAGATAATTGCATACGAAAATTGATTCTCAGCGGAAACAGTCTACGTATAGCCTATACGGTCATCTTGTGCTTTTATGAAAGTCGAAAACCATAAATCTGAAAGCCGTGTTTGAGTGTCTAGTCAGTCACCTCAAGTGAAAATCAATTAACGTTCAACTTAGTCCAAGTTAGCTTAGTAATTTATCCATGGTTTACTTAAATTATAATCGTGTAGGTAATAGGTACACACTTGAACAGAATTAAAACTGAACTAACATTACTGTTTGTGATTACTGACTAAAAAAAATAATTTAATCGTCGCAACTTGTCAACCACACTGGTTAAAAATAAAATTAAGAGTAAATCTACAATAATACTTTATGAGCATCTGAAGTTAGAAATTTGTAAAAATGTATATCCATGTTTTAAAAGTTTAATACCAAAATTCCGCATAAGTTTGTTTACTTTTAACAAAAAAGAAGTCTAACGGAAAATAAAAATAAATTGTTATGAGCATTTGAAGTTCAAATGTTTCCAACATTGGATTTTCACTCGGTTTTTCATAGAACGATTTTCTTATTTTGTTATAATTAAAAAACGAACAACCGTAGATACTTACACCATATATTTGTTTTATTATTTTTTATATTCGAGAAAATGTTGACTAGTTTTGAGCTGTTTACAGGGATTTTCTATTTTCAATTTTTTTCTAAAAATGTCAATAAGATTTTAATCATTGGGTCAAAAAGCTTGAACATTTTTTATGAAATGTTGAACTTTTGAAGCTAATAATTAAAAATTTAAAACAAGGTTCCACGTGAGTAAGTTATTATACTGTAACCAAAAAATAAATATAATAGTTATATAAGTTAAAATTTGGACAAAATTAGATCTTTAATCAAAGAATATCTAACAATTTTAGTTTTGTGTCATAATTTAAAAATATTATTCGTGTGTACTAGAAACTTTTGAAGCATACTATTGTAAACAAATATGATAATATCAGTATTAATAGTATCAATATAAATATAATATAAAATATCCTAGGCTGACAAATCTTTTCCGCTCAGAATCGTTTTTCGTATACAACAATGTTATAAAATTTAATTTGACTTGTAACCTATGGTACAGCAGAGCACCAACAATTTTAAATTTTTTAGTTTACATATATTATTATTATGTATTTGAAATTGGTTGATTTAAATGTGTTATAAATTATTACATAAACTTACTACATAAACTTGGTCATAAAATTGTATAATACTTGAATACTTATGAACAAAATGAGGAGTACTTATGGACTTCCATGTATTAAGATTTCCATCATATAATTGAACTGAATTAACTCTGTAATTAGATATTTATTACATATTTTAATTTATTTATAATATTTCATGATCATGTATAAAGTAAAATAACTTTTAATAATTATAATAATAGTCAATTCATATTTTATATTTAAGGAAATAAATTTTAAATTATATTTCTAATACCATAAATACTAGTATTTATAATCAATGCTAATACATAGATCTCTGAATATGTTGACTATTATAGTAGGAGCTTCATTAAAATATATTCCTGTCACTTATATTTAGTAATATTTTTACATACCCATCTTTACAACTAATACTAAAGATTCTACCATCTTTTAATATTAAATTTGACGTGGTATCGTCACAATACCAAGTTAATGAACATTCATAAAAAGTATTGTTAATTTTGTCATACCACTCTATTTTTGAATGATCTGATATTCTGTATAACACTATAACCTAGAAACAATTTTTAAAATGTTTATTAGTAGTTTATTATAGTATATAATTATTTAATCAAATAAATCTTTAATCAAACATTTTTATTCTAATAATATTTATTTATTTTGTTCATAAAATATTTAAATATAGTTTCTTCTTTGTACCTACTTGTTGATATTTTATATACAAGGTATATAAAAGGTTATGTGTGTGTGTGTATTTGTCAAAAACGGCTCGATGAACATTTTGGAGAAATTTAGGTAGGTTTAGAGAGCAGTTCATTGGGCAAATAAATTTTCTATAAAATTAAACTCATAAAGTTGAAATACTTCAAGGGGGCAGAGCCTGTGCGTTTTTTAGTACAAAAACATGTCTTACAGGAAAAGCTCCCAGGCCCTATAGAATGATCGGATTTGTTGATTTAATTTTCATTTAAAAGAAGAGAAAATTTTGCAGTTTGAATCAAAGCTCAATTTTCAAAATTATAATTATAAAAGCTAAAATATGCATTAGAATAATGCACAATATTAGTTTTTTTTTTCAAATTAATTTTTCTACCACAATTTAAAGTAAAATGAAAATTTGGCCTTTGATCCGACCTGAAAAATATTCTTCTCTTTTAAATAAAAAGAAAATTAACGAAATCCGACTATGCTACAGAGCGTGAGTTTTTCCTATGATATCATTTGATATAATGCAAAATATCAATCTCCAATCCTAAACAGGTATCGAGCTGTAGATTAGTGGGAAAGTATTATAATTAAAGTAATAACTAAAAAAAAAATATAATTTTCAAATTTTATAGAATTTCGGAATTTCAGAAAATTGAAAAAACCGGCCAAGTACACACCAAGCGTTATAAGCGGATTCCCAGCCTTGGTCAGATACTCAGATTTGTCTAATGAGTAACTACTAAGTACACTGACACCGATATTTCCATGAATAGACGCACACTAAAAACCAAGCATACAGAGTGTACTTATGTCTTATAAGTTCAAAACCGTTCATTTTTTCCAAGGCGAGGTTAGACAAAGTTAGACAATTAGGAATCCATACATGCTGTTTAAAAATTTTAGCTAATAATTACATAAATAAAATAATTATTACTTGTTTTGATTTATGATTTCTATAGTTGAAAATATTTAATTCACTAGATTTTGATGTTTTCATTGATACATTTCTTTCAAGTGCAAGAATTCTGTATGTATTAAGTAAAAAGTCCATACCTGTAACACAATACTAAATGTATTAAAATAGAATCTATCATTAAAAATAATTACTTAATACTATTATAAATTAATTAATTATCATTTAAATAGTCAAATATACAATGTTATTGTATTCAATACATTTTTATGATTAAAAACAAACATAAATTAATAATTTAATTTAAAAGCGTACTCAAATAATTTTGACAAAAAATAACTATTAATCATTATTAACTCGATAAATCCAGTGGTTTTAGTGGCTCAAAATAAGTGATAACTAATAAGATATCCTACCTACATTTGAATACTTCTCATGACACAGTGTATACTAACTAACTAATTTCGGCTTTTATGGGCAACTACTTAATGTAAAGAAATGAGTTTGATCTCAAAGTATCCACATTAAGCGGAAACCATTGTATATAAGAGCCTAGATGCAGTAGAACCATTGTATTTATTCTATCTTATCAACAAAAAATTGTAAGAAATGTTTATTACATCTAGGTGGGCGATTGTAAACTTAATTTATAACTTAATTTAGGTATACATTGTAATTTAATATTTATAACAATACGAAAACATACATTTGTTTTTTTAATTTTATATAATTATTTAAATCATAGTAAATACTAAATAATTAAAATAGTAATAAATTAAATTAATTTTAAATGAAATTAATATTTTAATATAATTTTTAAAACTATATGAACATACTAATTTAAAAAAACTTAAGGTGTCTATTTATTGTTCTGTATAATTTAAAATGTTGTGCATCATTATTAAAATAACTTTACTAGTGCCCATATTTAAAGAAGAAATTAATTCTCGTTACTTATCAAAAAAATACATATATTTACAAAAATAAATCTAAAAAATCATTGTAAGAATAACAAATTTAAAAAAATTGCAATTTTTATAAAAAATACCTATATTAAATAATTAAATCGATAATCTTTATATATTATTATATAATTATAAGGAGGATATATTATTGCGGACCAAGTAATTGGAGGGATTAAAAATATAAATTATAAAACTTATAGACCACTGGGTAAATCTAAAATCACACACAGTACAATCAGTACATGTATTACTTATTATTCGCTTGTTCAATTAAATATAACATTTAAATTTCCAATAAAACAAAAGTATATAAACAGGTAAAATATTATAATAAATAAATAGAAAAATATCATAAATATTATAAAAATTAATAACTAGTTATGATGAATAATACTTTTTTATTTTTTTACTTTTATAATCTGTTCAAAAAACAATAAACAAATTTCATAAAGGAATATATTATAATACATGAGAAGTATGACGGAAGGAGCCACTCAATGAAGGCACTACCTATTTTGAGTATTTAGTAAGGATGACTTATATGCTAGATTTTATGCATCTAACAGGTCTCGACACCAGTTTTGTTTAAGACATCTAACAGGATTATCGGTATCGTAGGGGCTGCTAGGTTTTTATAAGTGGGTTAGGGTGATTGGGTAACCTACTGTGAAAGAATAATACTTAATTTATGTATTTATAAAGGAGCTGGTTTTGATAACTAATTGTACAGACAGTACTCGCAAGTTTCATTTCATTGTCTTTTAAGAATTAACATTATAACATCAAATAATTTACTACTTGTATAATATACTACACAGTACACATAGAAAAATACTTACATATTGAATTTGAAGACACTAGTTCTTCATTTTCAACAATATTGATCAAGTCGTCAACTTGTATTAATGGTAAGCGAATTGAGAGGAATAACTTAGGAAATAATTCAGAACGATTTTTCACATCATATTTTACCCAAGTAATAACTGCTTCATAAACCTGGCAATCAAAACACAACAAAATAAAAACACTAGTCATATTCTTTTTAATTTTATTCACAATAAAAACTAAAGTTTAGGCATTTTCTATAATTAAAATATAATTATTTTAAAGATGTTAGAAATTATTATTGGAACTTTGATGAATGTATAAAAAAAATATCAAAATTCTATACATAATTTGAAAATGGTGGCAAGTGGGTACCACTCCGCTATACAGGGGGAGTTTAGAGGGATCACTATTCATTGAGTAAAATTTCAATTTAATGATGTAAAATAATTTGAAAAACGATTTTGAGCAAATACAATCAGCTTAAATTCATAAATATTTTTTAAATATTATAGATACTAAATTAACTTATTTTACAAATACATATTACTACATAAGTAAAACATTAGGATTAGGTTGAATTATTTTTTGCCAAAACAATTGCATTTGAAAATGTCATTGTGTATAATATACAATATAATGCAGTTAACTCTCATTATTTTGAAACTCACAAGGTACAGATAACGAGTTTTATTGTAATGGTAATTCTATCAGAAATTAAAATTGAGTTCAGTATTAAGAAGAATTTGAGAAATTGATGAAATTATGAACTATTTATTTCCTTGTTTTAAATTCTCAATCATTTGCTATAAAAATTTAACATTTTATACATTTTAACTACCAAATAATTTACAAACTTTCTAGATTTTGAAGAGAAAAAAATTGTGCTTATATATCATTAACATTTTTCAACTGTTATTATTACAATAGTAAAATTAATTACTTTAATAGCAATAATATCATAAAGTATACTAAGTAATATAGGTAGGTTGACCGACTGTATCTTTCCTCAGAATCATATTTCGGATATGTACAATGATTTTATATTATTCAATTCAAATTTAACGTTACAGCTAGAGAATCTAGAGAAACCAATTATACAGCAGAGTGGTACTCACTTTAACAGCTTTTTTTTTTTGTAATACATACTTGTAATTCTTCAGCACATAAATCATCACTTTTAATTAGTTCCATTATCTGTTCAAATTCGAATGACATAAATTCTGGTGAATCTTTTATAAGCCTAAAAATAGGTTAATTTTATTAAAAAAATACAATTTATAGTTATTTATTTAGGTACCTAATGTTTGTTTTAAGAAAACATGTTACATGTATTAATATATAGTGGTTTTAATTGTATCGTTTCATCTAATGATGTGGGAAACAAATTACAGATTGGAATATTACAATATCTTGAAATTACATTTACCCAAAATCTTTCTTATATTTATTTAATAAAATTTACGGAAGGTTTCTTACATATTTTAATTTATTTTATGCAAATTTTAACTTATATTATTTTATTGAAAATAATAACACGTAATAGGTAGCAGGTATAGTAACATATGGGTACATAGAATTTTTTTTAAGCTTTAGTATTTTGTGTTATCAAACTTAAGTTATATTTTAACATTGATGTGTAATACCTACCACAGATTAAATTTAAAATAATATGTTGTTTATTGTGTCTATTTTACAAGCATAAAACCAAATATTCGAGTTCAGTAGGTTCAAATTAATGTTTTTAAATTTTAATATTAGAGTGACCTATTACCAAACACAAAGGTTAGGTTTGTTTAAAATGTAAAGACCAAAATCTATTTTATGACTAAATATTATACACTTACTAAACATATTATCATATTTTTGGATTTTGCTTCTACTTATAAAATTTAAAAAATCACTATGATTTAAGCCATATAAGTATAACATTATAAGGTAATAAACAACTATTAGATTATATTGTACCACACGTACAAACAGTGAACACAAGTGGCACAAAATTACATAAATTGAAAATGTTGTATTGTATAGATTTTAGTTAATATAAATATAAGTAACTTACAAAAAATTTTTTAGTCGTGAAATGTTATCATCTTTAAAATGTTGATTTCCAAGAATATTAAATGACTGTGATTTCTAAAACAAAAATTTCAATTAAATATATGATTGGAATAGGTTAAAAGTATAACAATATAAAACACAGTTATCATTTTTAATTATTTCCATTACATTAATACTATAATGGAAAAAAACTATTTAACTATGAGATCTTTTTTTTTTTTTTTGTTAACTTATATACTTAATAGGTATATTATGTATTATAATTAATAATTGATGGGGCGAAAAAATGTTATTCTTTAGTTTACATGTTATAATTGTATAACTTTATGAAGTTCAAGATTTTTTGCATCATCGTTCATGACTTGTCAATGTATTTATGTACCAAAAAAAATAATAAGAGTCATTCGTTTAAGACATTTTTCTATCATAATTACAAAACAAATACCAATACAATACCTTGCAAATAGTAATAAGTTATTAATAACTAATAAGGTTACAAAAATTTACTAATCTGTTGATGTTTATTGTTTGTTGTATCAAAACAATTATTAAGAATTTATGGTAAATACAATACGTCATTTTTCTAGGACATTAATATTTTCAAAAAATGTTTTTTAATTTATTCATGCTTTGCCTTTTAATATACTATTAAAACAATTGTTCTTACAAATTATATTAGTTCAATATATACATAATAGTACATTTTATTGTATTTTACCTGAGTGAATTTTCGATGTGTAATATTGTAAGTTGATACTGATTCATTATCCATGGTCGTTGTCTGCCGGTGTACTTTATAGGCATGTACTAAGCAACGCATACCTGAAGATAAAAATATTAAAAACTGCTGAATGCTGATGGAAGTTGCAGTGTACGAGCTACAGAGGTGGAACTTTGGGACATAAACTCTGAACAACTGAACGGCGAGTAGCGAACAAAAGTTCAAAACTCACCTATTGCTTTTAAACATAAACTTAGTACCGATATTTTAGTTATTCTAGGTAAAAAATGGTCGACTATGGATCAATATGGTAAGAAAAGTAAGCTCACATATTATAATGAAATTTCTTTAAATTAAAACATTTAGACTTTTCAGATAAATACATAATTTATACAAATTTATAGATCTCTTATGTTATCACATGATAATATTAAATTTTAGTTATTTCATATTGATCAATATGTCAATAAATTCTTTCG
Source organism: Macrosiphum euphorbiae (assembly GCA_949089665.1). Classification (NCBI taxonomy): domain Eukaryota; kingdom Metazoa; phylum Arthropoda; class Insecta; order Hemiptera; family Aphididae; genus Macrosiphum; species Macrosiphum euphorbiae. The sequence continues at coordinate 104,344 of CARXXK010001015.1, forward strand.
TACTCATTTATTCAAAAGATAAAATTTATAAAATTTAATTTACATGAATTATCAGATTGAATGAGATCCTCTTCTTGAACAGTACTATCCAAATAATCAACTGATATTAGACTTAACCGAATGGACTTAATTAACTCTGGCAAGTATTTTAAACGTTCTTTTAAGTCGTATTTCAACCACATCATAGTAGATTCGTAAACCTTAGGAATAATAATTAAAAATAAAAAAATGTGAAAAGAAAAAATAATATTAAGTATTTTGTACAAAAATATAAAATACTTTTTTATTCAAGAAAATAAAAATAATTTAAACGTTAAATAATTTTGTTTTAACAATTTAAGTAAATTTGCATACCTCTTCTTCTTCTGCACACAAGTCGTCACTTTGAATAAGTTCCATAATCAATTCAAATGAAAAGGATAAAAATGTATTTGATTTAACAATGTTCCTAGATAATATAATGAAATAATAAAATTAAAAAAGCAACAAGAGTTAAAAATAAAGACAATTCTGGTACACAAGTTGAATAGGGTTTACTTCAAATATAATGTGATTTAAAACATAAGGTATTAAAGTCTGAAACTTGATTAGTAGAAGGTAACAAAACAAAATAATGTTTGAAAAACATATATAATAAAACTAATTTCAACAATGTAATAATTATTCAGTTTTAGGTACCTATTTACTAAAAGTAAAATCAGTAACGCTGCATACAACACATTATGTGGTATGTTATGCATTGTGAATTGTAATATTAGATATTATTTATCATAAAAGTAAAATAAAATGAATACAAAAATATATTTTATGATTGTTAGCCAAAATAAAAAAGGTGGATAAGTGACTACCGCTTTGTTGTACAGTAGTGTTTAAGTATGTCATTGTAATACTAAATTTGAATTGAAAGATAAATCATTGTACCTATACGAAAAACAATTCTGAGCGGAGACGGTGTGTCAACCTATTTAAAAAAGAATTAAAAATATTTTGAAAATTTTATCAAACATGCAAAATGATCATATATTTACATTTGATAAAAAAATTTAATGGATCTATATGGTTATTACTTATTATTTTTGTGTTACACTAAAAAAAATATAATAGATTTTGTCAATAATTTAGTTTTGCATCAATATTATGGTTTTTCCTTAATTTTTTTTTTAACCCTATGCTATTGAAAGTTACTGGGAATTTTCAATTCTGACCTCTAGAATGCACTAACTAGACTTACTTTCCTATCAGAAAAGATTTTGGAGTAGAAAACTGGAGCATTTTTACTATCCCTAAAGTGGATGAGTGATGACAGACAGAAAAAAAACATACTACTATCGTAAAATCAATACATTCTTACTCAAAATAGAGTAGGTAACAAAATATGAATGAATCAAAATATAATCATAGTAGCTTAAAATTATTAATAAAATAAGTTTTATAATAAACTCACTTATAATTTTTCAGTATATATGACAAAAATAATTCATGCAGTTCTCTTATTTTATTTTTATCGGCAATACTATTTAATGTCATAAAGTTTTCAATATCAATCTTTTGTTCTATATATTTTAAACATTCCATTTTCACATCATCTAGCAATAGAAAATTTGATCCCATTAATAAATCCTAAAATTCAAATTGTAAACATAAAAACATTAATACATATCTGTATAAAATAAGTAAAAAGTATGATATTTAAAATAAGTAACAATTGTTTTATAAAACATATTATTTAAGTATTAATTACCTACACGTTCATATATGTAAATAAGGGGTGGCTTAGGAAGGTTTAGCCGATTCCGGGCCATCTTAAGGTGTCCTTAAGATGTTAAATAATTTTAATACTACACATTTCAATATATAGCCATATACGTAATCTTTATTATAATAAATTATATAATTTATGAGCTACAAAATTACATAAATACTCCAAGTCTCTAGGAATATATTGGTATAATTTTTACCTCAAACGGTAAATTCGTTAAAAAGTTTGCAATAAATAATAGAATACGCTCAAGAATTATATTATACATAAAGAAGATGATAATATCTATAATATTACATATTATACATGTTAAAATATTTTATAACTGTATAAAACCTTTTTATATTAAATGTATACAATAATTCAATACATCAATTAACATTTAACTTGTGATTGTTTTGAATTTTATCATTCGATAAAATTTTGTATAATATGTAGTGGGTAGAAAACAAATCTCCCACTCTTTTTGTTTTTGAAATCTTTTGAGCTCAATTTATTTTAGTACTCTATTTACAGATATGTATGCATTTATATTTTATACATTTTATATAAAATATTTAAAATTAAATGTGCTACCAACATATTGTACTAATATTACTACATAAATTACCTGCACATTAGAATCATTTATTTTTAATTGTGACGTGTATAGAAAATCCAATAATAGCTCAAGTGAATCAGGAGTGATCTCTACATTTGTAACCTCCAAAAATTCAGTATCTTTGAAATGTCCAGTAAACATTTTATTAAAATAATTACTGTGAGAAGCCAGTATAACTTTGTGTGCTGCTATTTTTTTATCTCCAACTACAAATAGCACATCGCAAAATTGATTATTTCTGAAAGTAATTTATAATATGTTAATGAATAAAATATAATAAATAGAGAGGTAGGTAATAATACCATTTAAAACTAATGATATACCTATCATAGATTTAAAAAATCAATTCTAAACATATCTTGGCATACTCAACTTTTTCATATTTAATAGTAATATCATTGATTACACAGACCAATGGTTAATATCTATAACATTATATTTTTGGTTTTTTTTAGAATAAAATAATAATTTTAAAGAGTTATAAGCATTATTTAATGTATTAAAAGTAATAATTAACATAGGTATCTACTATTTGCATTTTGCATTAAAATATAAAATAAACCAAATATATTGTTATTGGTTATTAACTTTAAATTATGTTTTTATAAGTTAACTTCTTTCTAATTTTTAATATTAATACTAACAAAATTAATTGGTATTTAAAAAATGTAGTTGGCTTTATGTAGGTAGTACTACACTTTATTTTTAATTTACATTAATAAAAACTTATAAGGTATATTTTATTACATAGTGAAGCCTTAGGTGATAATAGTAAAATTTTTATGAATATTTACCTACAAAATATTAGATTTTAATGAGTTTTGTTAATTTTGAATTTTAAATTTCTAGCACTTAAGTATGAAAAAAAATGTCTCTTAGTATTTTCAATATTTTTTAATAGGGATATGAACAAGATAATATTGTGTTAAATGTTCAACCTTTTTAATTCAAAATGATCATAAATGTTATAATACGCACAAATCTATAAATAACTCAAAAAGAGGCAATATTTTTTAAAAATTTTACAATATCTGGTATATGCTATATTGTATATTTTTAATGCATTTAAAAACTCTACAGTTCTTTATTTTTGAGTTTCATATAATAAAAACTGGTTTTTGGTATTGTTAATCCTATTTTTTTATTATGAAAAGTTATGCATATTTTTGGTTTTAAGTGTTGACCCATTCAGATCCGATTTACAAATAGAAACCAACCTTGAAACACTTTTACTGCTCCAAAAGGTGGATGACAGACAACATTTTTTTAAAAGAATCTGTCAAAAACAATAAAATTCTCAGCAGGTTTTTCTGAAACTTAAGAAAACTACTGAGAGATTAAAAAATTACCCAGTAGTAGGTACCATTCACAACTAATTTATCCAATTTCCAAACTATATTAATATTATTACATATTATTACATATTCATTTTAGAGATCACATTATACACAGAAAAAAACTCATTTGTAAAACCAACATAACACTAGTTATTCATGTGGTAATATTCTCTCCTGGCGCTGAGTATAATCAAATATGTATAATATTATATTTTAAAGGTATTATTATTATACTTATTACCTTCGCATGGTATTCAATGCATCATATGATAATGAAAAACGTTTTTCATCACAGAAATTGGTAAACGTTGGTTCTTGATCAGCCATACTAAAGTAAACAGTTTACAACATATAATATTATTTCCATCCATTATTTAAGAACATAAAAACGGAAAATTCTATATCAGGAGTCTCGTATTAAAGTAACACAAGTGGCTCCGGTCTTCAAACTCAAGGCTCTGGTGGCCTAACTCGAGTTAAAGGAGCACTGGGCACATGCTTATAAACGTAAGAACGCAAACATCGGATGGCTATAACTTTCAAAAAAATTGTTTCCGCAAAAAAAATTCAAAAAGTTTCGAAATTAGCGTTGAAAACACGTCTTTGAAATCTGTGAGGAGTGTGGTAAGCATGGTAAAGTGCATTTTAGGGACGGCCCTTAGTAAATACTAACACCTACCTATGAGCTATTAGGCTATATATATATATATATAATAATAATAATAATAATTTTATTAACGGAATAAAATTCCAATTTAAATTAATAAAAATAATGACAGTTTCATAGGTGTGTGTTATAGGTACTAAAAAAATTAAACAAATGATATAAGAACGAAAGAAAAAAAAAGAATATAATATGTATATTGTATATATAGAGAAATTAAAAGCGTTAGACAATTGATTATATAACAATTCGATTAAAATTAATATAATAGTAGGTAATAATCTAAAAATGACAACTTAACGAGCTAAGAGTCATATTGAACAGGTCCAAGTTGTTAAAAAGTTACCACATGACATTAATATAATAGCAGGGTAGTATAACATGTAGTTAGTTTTAATAATAGATAAATAAAAAGGATGTTTATTTCTTGAATTTTTTATATTTTCATTGAAATTAATATATATATACCTATATATAACCTAACAGATAGACATGGCAGGTAAATGGGATATCAGGATATATGGTGAGTAGGTACTGAATAGTGAAATAGAACTATTGCCCACCGGTAAGCCTTGGTTAATTAAACATGACACACTTACTTGTAAAACTAGTAGGTTATTATATACCTACACTGGTTTGCTCGTGCACAAAACCAATTAATATAGTCACTACAACGCGTATTCACAGATGACTTCGTTTCCAAGTATGTCTCCGACTGTAGCACAGTGTTCAGGACAATGAAAACATGAATGGCTTAAAATTCTGTAGAATGACGTTTTTAACTTGTAGTTTTCTATAGCTATTAGTAGGTATGTACTATGCGACATGCGAATGGTGATTGTAGGCAAATACCATAATCAATAGTATATTTTGTATTTTGTTATTATAGGCGCTCATCGACATTCGACAGTCACTGCGGAGTGCGGACGACGTGAATACGTGATCAATTAAATTAAATTTGTCAAACCATAATATTTTATCGGTTCTGTGATAGGGTCCTCTGCTATACAGGGTGATCCGTTTAACGTAAGACACAGTTTATCGTTCAACCGTCTACGTTTCGTACAATAAGCGTCTTCCGTTGAATGGATCACTCTGTATACATCGACTTATAGAAATAGACGGGACACGGTTTTTTCCCCGAAGACTGGAGAGGCGCTGTCGTGCCAAAGAGAGATATTATGAGTTTTATCATAAGAATGAGAGAAATGGCACTGTTCTGATGACGGCGGCCAATACATGACGTGATTTATCTAATAGCGCCCGATCGTCGTCACAAGGCTCACCATTGTACTCGTTATTGTACCTAAAATGTTCCGTCTAATGGCATAAACCATGACTAAATATGTTTATTTAGTCATGGCATAGACCAGCTATTTTAAACAAATTGACACAGCTTATAGAGAGTGAGGAGGTCAGGGGTACGATATAGAGTAAAAGAGAAAGGGGGGAGTACAGTATTAGTATTCAGTTGCATACGTCTGTGATTACTGATTACCCCCTTCATGTTCTTTCCATAGATTAGGCAATAGTTCTTTCACTCTTTTCTTTCTTCTCTCTTTCTCTTATATTATTATGATTCCCGTGCATTGATGGCAGGGCGGAGTGGAATGCGCTGTCCATAATGCTTATTGAACGAATTGAAATATTATATATTTACGTATACAAGTACACGTGCACTACCTACCCGTCTACCCAAACTCGAGAAAAATTGCAAACATAATTCATAATAATACAACCATGTACTTGTAGTGCTAGATTATTTTTAAAAATAAAAAAACATAAATTCAGAATATTACGAAAATAATATAATATTTGGATTGGGTTATTTCGATGGCCAAATAGTCAGCGACGGAACGGTATCGCCAGTGGTGTATTGGAGGATCAATATTTTTGGATTTAAGCGTATACCTTTACAAAAATTAGTCTTTTATGGGTATACGCACGCTTCCAATTAATGACTGACAATCCAGTCATATTATTATCACCAAACAAAAGTTAAGAATAATAATAATAATAAACAAATTAATACGATAATATTTTATTATGACATTAAGTAGGTACACTGTCCAAAAATAGCCTCGATTACATTTTACCCGACTTCGGGTTCTTGCGAAGACGATCGGAAACTGCCGTTAAAATGATTTATAATAATATTTAAATTTTGATATGTTATTAACATGGATTAATAGATAATATAGACTAATAAATACTGTATATTATCTAAAGTTAATTATTATTTTATTAGTATAGTCAATTATTTTAAGTTGGATAATACAAAGTGGTATTCTTTATGATATTTATGAATTAAATTGTTGGAGCACACCGTATTTTTTGTAGTTTCAGACCAATAAGTGGAAGATTAGTTAATGTACTTCCCGATGTCCGATTATTATTTTAAAAATATGTATGTGTTCATCATCAAATTTTATAGGTTATGTAGGAAACAGATTTTTGATTTTTGTATCAATAAGGCTTAAAAAATATGTTTACTTTTTAAAAAGTTTCTTATGAAAGTATTTTTATTTTATACACATACATTCAATTTTAAAATATCATTTATTTTTCCTACATAACCCAGTAAAATAGTTAACGGGACACATAGGTACTAGTTGCGGACGAATTATTCAGGTTAGGAATTATAATATAACAATTGCGGACACGAGTTTCGTTGTCATATTACCTACTAATTGCGTACAGAACTTTTTTTAATAAAAACTACGTTAGTTGTGGACACAAATATTTCCCTTCACCACTTTTTCAGGACTTATGACAATAACTAAAAAAAAAAAATTGGCAGGTGGGGCTTAAAATATTTGTGTCTTGCAAAAGAGCAATCGTTATTTTTAAAATGTTGTTGAATTATAGATTGTTTTAATTTTGTGGAAAAAATTGTTTATAACATATTTATAGATTATCGTCATTATTAATTATCGTCATAGTTTTTAAAACAGCCTGAATATGATATTCTACTGATTTCACCAAGTGAATATTGTAACATTATCCGCAATTGAAGGGCGAAAATCCAAAACGTGGTATTGCCAAAAATCAAAATGTTCACAAATTAAGAAAAACTATATCACGTTCTATGAACACTTGTAATTGGTGTAATTAAATGAAAAAAAAACCATTGGCGGTGTCAAAATAAATCTATTTTGAGTTTAAAACTTAGTTTTAATACTTTTAAAAAGTGTTCACAAGCCAAAATGTGGTATTGCCGGCATTACCACATTTTGAATTAAACACCGGCAATATTGCGTTTTTCCCACTATCACTAACGTTCAGTACAAAACGTGCTTTTGCCGGCAATAACACGTTTTGATTAATTGAACTCACGAAATTTAAAATAAAAATAATTTTGAATATACATTTTGTTACATGATATTATATCAAAACGCAATTTTATCATTCAGTTTGAAAAAGAAAATGTATTTAGTTCAAATAAGTTTTATTAAACATAGAACAATACAATAGGTGAATTAATTAAAAACAAAGTATAAAACGTAGTATTATAATGATCACATTGTTACTTAATAAAAATCAGTAGTAAAAAATATGAATGTTTTCAACTCGAACATTTCTTAAAGTTACATAGGTAATTAAAAATTTAATATTTTTATTTACATAATTTAAGATTTTGCTTAAAAAATAACAAAATAGGTAATTGACAGTATAATATAACTAACTTGAAACATACTTTTTATTTAAGTGAAAACCAGTTTTCTTCTTACTTCTTTCTAAAATATTAAATACATATTAATAAATTATAGTTAAATGTAATATACAATAATATAGACATCTTATGAGTATACAATAGTACATTACATATTAGCTACTTAATCAATTAAATAACTAAAAAATATATCATGAATAAATAATAAATTACTATTTTATATTATTTACCTTTTTTGTAATCTTAACTTCAGAATTATTGCTTGACTTTGATTGCTTAAACAAAAATAATATTTGATATAGTATAATAGTAGGTAGGTATACTATTGTGCATTATAAAAATCTTGTTGTTCTAATAAAATTTAGGTATTATTAAATTTTACTGGTATACAAAAATAAACACAAATGGCAGAATCTTTAATCTCTGAGATAATGATGTACCTAGGTAGGTAGGTATAACAAAAATAGTAAGATGCCATATTAATATATTATAAGTTATAATATAGCATCTTACTATGTTTGTTTATTAAATCATATAAATAAATTAGCTATATTAATGGTAGTAGGAAATATTCAATTAATGTTTATAATAATAAAAAAATTTGTAATTTAATTTGGTTGTTCTTTTAAATGAGATAATCAAACAAGATACTTTTGTAGTAGTTAATAAAATATTTTATGTAAGTACTTACTTCTTGAGCAGCTTTTAAAATATCCCTTGTTCTCCTCATTTTGTTATAATATAGTTTTAGAAAATATACAGATACAGAAAATAAATTATTTAATAGTATACCTATTATGGATTTATACAATTTGGCACTTGCACAATTCATAATTTTAATTCATTAATAATAATATTATACACGAGACTGATAACACATAACCACGTTAACTTTATCAACAATATGAATTAATGCCTATATTCTATTTTTATAAATTTGAATTATCATGAAAACAAAAATATTCTGATAAATCATAATGTTAAATATAATAAACATTTAAACACTAAAAACTTAAATAAAAAATGACTGTAATGGGTAAATTATTATAGAATGTCAATACAACGTTTTGTTTTAATATAGAATGTAGTCCTATAGAAAAAACAAGGAAAATTCAAAATACTGCGTTTTGGTTTGAACATTGCAATACCACGTTTTGACTTGATACAAATAGGCAATAACACGTTTTGAATTGAATGACGATTTTGAAATCGATTTTTTTCATAGATATAATCGATTTAGATTTTTGCACCGGATTTGAATTCCTCGTGTTCTTTTACAAAAGAATCGATGTTTATCTGGATTTTCGAAATTTTGGCAATACCACGTTTTGGATTTTCGCCCTTCAATTAGTATCTTATATTTGTGTCCGCAATTCGTATGCTACCTTTTTAGATTTCGTCCGCAACTCACATGGTTTTTGTCACTTTGTCCGCAATTCGGAAACACCGGGTTAACGAATTCACACTTATTTTACGAAAAAATATTCGGAGATTGTAATTTTTGGGTCAATTCTATGGAGCCCCAATTGTCATCATTCTATATGAATAGTGAATACCTAGTATAATTAATTGATTCGAGATATGACCGTGGGTTGCCTATCAGAAATGGTTTGTAATATTACTTTTTAAATTATTAATTTAATGTAATATAATAATGATTATTGATTATGAAACAATAAAGTGATTGTACTATTTAGGAAGAATAGTGAGTATTATAATAAAAAAAATAGCAAATAAGTATTTCCTATGAGGCTAAGTATATTATACGACTTATTATGGTTATCTAGTTATTGTTTTATTTATTAAAATTGTTTTGTAAAATGGATTTGATTTAGGTATATTGAAGTTTTAAGCTGGTCACACACTACAGTTTTATTTGTACGTAGTACGTGTACGGTGTACGGTGTAGTTCGCACATTTTTAGTTCGTACAGCGATGAACGACACACACTATCCATTTTGTATCTTTGTACGGTGTTCGAACAACAAGGACCGTTTTTTTGACGAATGAATCGACATCAACACATGGGCACACACCTTCGGTTTTGTTCATTTCAAACACCGAACACGGAAAAAAAATCAAACTCCTCAGTTTTTATTCCGTTTCCGTGTACGGTGTTTTTCATCCGTTTTATTGCCCATACACTTTCGGTGTACCTTGTTCGAACTACACCGTACACCGAAAACGGACAAATAAAACCGTAGTGTGTAGACAGCTTAAAACACTGTTATTAGGTTATTTAAAAGTATATTTTAATTTATGTTGAAATTGTAACACATTACTATTTTTAATTAAAATAAAAAAACAAAAGTTGCTTTGCTGTACAGTAGGTTATACAATTTGAATAATAGGTATTTTTACTGCAAACCGCTTGAAGTACGAAACCGTTTTTGTTCACTAACAAAATACTAACGACAAATAATGGACACCAAGAGTCAAAATTGTCAAAATTTCGACTATGAGGTACCAGGGTCGCATGGGATCCAGTCGCCACTGGTTCGCCGTTTTTCGGTTTCTTCGACGGCGGCGGCGGCATAGCTACACGAAAACTTAATAATAATGTTATACTCGTTCAACGCCACCACAGCATACGTTCCTGGTACATATATCCGGATAGTACGAGTTGGACTTACGTGGGATTTACGTGGGATTTACTCCTCTGCAATAATATCACACACCATTATAAACTAAAATCTTACGGAATAATAAATAACGGCCGGACTGTCGTCAGTAGAGATCGGTCAAACACATCAAACACATCAAATAAAACCATTAAGGCTCTTACCAAACCCGCAATATCAGAAAGGTGGGCAAGTGGTTGTTGTGCTTGATTCTGAACGGAGACGGTATGTCTAGGTATAAGACATATTATATACTTATCTATCGTATTAAAAAAAAATTATATAAAATAGGTACCTACAATAAATTCCAAATTAATCATATCACAATGTCCATTAGGTACTTATAATGCGTTATACGTCAACAACAAACCCTGATACTATAATAGATATATTATAATAGTATACTTTAGAAGTATCAAGTACCCACGAATAATATTATACAATCACAACAAAATAACTAAAATAGTTATTCTAGGTTTTTTTTATGTAATATCATCCAAATTTGAACTTAAAATTACTATAAAAATAAACTGTGCTTATGTATTTTTTAGATTTTTTGTTAACATAATTAACTACTTACGTGGAATCTTGTTTTAAATTTTCAATCCTAAGGTATAAAAGTTGAACATTTTATACATTTTTAACTACAAAATAATTATTCAATTTTAAATTTGATAAATTTTGTCAAAATTCGATCAATAAACGCTTATAAAAAAAAAACTGTGCCTATGTATTTGTAATATTTTTCAAATGCTATTGTAACAATATACCAGGAGCCTTGTATTACATTTTAACACTTTTTGGCCCAACTTTATTGATATTTATGGAAAAAAAAAATAAAAAAAATTGAAAGCTGTAAATGTCCATAAACAGCTCAAAAAGAGATTAAATATTTTAAAAATTGTATGGTGTATAGTAATTGCTAATATAAACATTCAGTGAAATTTTCATGTATCTACAGTTATTCGTTTTTGAATTACAACAAAATAAGAAAATCGCTACATGAGAAATCGAGTGAATATACAATGTTGTAAAAATTTGAATTTCAAACGCTCATAAAAATTTAATTTGATTTTCTTATAGACATTTTTTTTTTTGATAAAGGTAGATAATCTTATAAGAAATTTCGTATTACATTTTCAAATCTTAGATTTAAAAATAAAAATGTTTACGAATTCCTAACACAAAACTAATTTGCTAATTTTCGTGATTTTTCCATTTTTTGTCAATTTTTGAACTTTAAATGCTTATAAAAAAAAATTGTGACTAAGGATTTTTAATAATTTTCATCTGCATTTGAAACAATATACTAGGAGCCTTCTATTAAATTTTCAAGCTTTTTCAGCCAACAAATAAAATTTTATTGATATCTTTAGAATAAAAACTAAAATAATATGCAAAATGAAAATGTCCCTAAACAGTTCAAAATACATCAAAATATTTTGAAAATGTTATGGTGTATAGAAAATGTAAATATAATAACAACCAGTGAAAATTTCAAGTGTCTACTGTCATTTGTTTTAAAGTCACACCAAAAACCAAATTCAATTTTGTAAAAAATCGATTTTGCGTAAAAATTCCCGTTTTTCCTTAATTTTTCTTTTGTTAATCTTGTCGCTTGTGAAAACTATTGGTAATATTAAATTTTGACCTCCCAAAAGTACCAACTAGATTCACTTTCCTATCAAACAAGTTACCGAAGTTGAAAATCGAAGCATTATTTCGACCACTAATCGTGTACACAGACACAAAAATAAATAAATAAAAATAAAAAAAAAACACACATCATTGTAAAATCAATACAGTCATTGTTCCACTCAGAATCTAAAATTTGGTGAGCATTTTTTCACCAAAATGTTGAGTAAATTTTGTATTTCATTTTGGGGCCCCTTAAATAACTAAGGTGGGCCAGGCCAACACTGTATATAGTAGGTTACAAGTGGATATCATATTATTATCATTGTATACGAAAAACGATTCTGAGCAGAGACGGTTTGTCGGTCTGGATATTTTATATTGTTATTATATTATTTTATTGTAGGCCTGTATGTTGAGTTAATATTATAAATCACGATAAAATAAATAAAATCGTTTTTTTTATTTTCATTTGTTTTTATGGTGATAAACAAAGCTTTAGAAAATAAAATCCCACTTTTAGTGGTTTTTTGTAATTTAATTCTATAATTTTTATAAAAATAGTATTTTAGTATAATTTCAACACATTTGTATATTATCTAACAAAATTGTTTGTTATTTTTGTTCTAAGAATTAGTACCTATTACATTTGGCACATTGCCAACAAATGAACCGTTAGGTATGATATTTGATTACAATAAATTATAAATATTTAATAATATGATCATACTTGTTTTTTTTCATTCTTCATTTTACTTAAATTTTCTTCAGCCACAGCTTTACAATTAATTTTGCCGATGTGCAACTCATACCTTCCACATCCAGTAGTTGCGGCACTGTTCTGAGCGAAGACGGTCAGTCAGCCTATGATATTACTAAATATATTTGATGATATTATTGTGAATAAAGTAATATTTTATATATTTACCTATTTACGTGGAACCTTGTTTTAAATTCTCAATCCTTAGCTATAAAAGTTGAACATTTTATACATTTTTAACTACAAAATAATTTTGTCAAAATTCAAATTTTAAATGCTTATCTATATAAAAAAAAGTGTAGGAACATATGTATTTTTAATATTTTTCAACTGCTATTGTAACAATGATATCAGGAACCTTGCATTACATTTTTACGCTATTTTACACAACAAATAAAGTTGTATTGATATTTATAGAGAAAAAACTAAAAAATTGAAAACTGACAATGTCCGTAAACAGCCCAAAAAGTGTCAAAATATTTTCAAAATGTTATGGTGTATAGAAAATGAAAATATAAACATTCAATAAAATGCTCATGTATAAACTACAGTTATTCATTTTTGAATAACAATAAAATAACAAAACCACTACATGAGAAATCGAGTAAATATCCAATATTGTAAAAATATAAATTTCAAACGCTCATAAAAATTTAATTTGATTTGCTTATAGACATTTTTTTTTTTGATAAAGTAGACAAACTTATAAGGAATCTTGGATTACATTTTAAAATCTAAGATTTAAAAAGAAAATTTTTTATGAATTATCAACTCAAAATAATTTGCTAAATTTTAGTGATTTTTCCGTATTTTGTCAAGATTTGAACTGAATGCTTATAAATAAAAACTGTGTATGTGACTAAGGACTTTTAATATTTTTCGAATTTCGTTGTAACAATATAGTAGGAGCCTTGTATTAAATTTTCAAGCTTTTTTACCCAACAAATAAAGTTTTATTGACATTCGTAGAAAAAAAGACTTATAAAATTGGAAACAGAAAATGTTCTTAAACGGTTCAAAACAAATCAACATATTTTGAAAATTTTATCGTTCATAGAAAATGCAAATATATAGGACCAGTGAAAATTGTATGTACGTACATTCATTTGTTTTAGAGTTACAATAAAAATCAAAAAAAAGTTCCTAGTTTTCGTAAAAATTCCCACTCTTCCTTAATTTGTATTGTGTTTTTCCCGTCGTTTTTGAAAACTATAGGGAATCTTAACCTCCCCAATACTCCAACAATATTCACTTTTCCATCGAACAAGATATTGGAGTTGAAAATCGAAGCATTAATAACACTACTTAAGAGTACACAGACACAAAAATAATAATTAAAATTATAAAAACACACATTATTGTAAAATCAATACATTCATCGTTTCACTCAGAATCTACATTTTTTTTTATTTTTTTTTTTGGGGGGGGGGGCGTACTAATATTGTTGACCCAGGGTGCAAAAAGTGTAAATACGGCCCTGTCTATTACATAGTATAAGTTTTTTTTATAATAATATAATAATGGCATTTTGTTTGTTATTTATCAAAATATTTACACCTGTACGATGGAACTCCGGATAATATAGAATAATAAAAAATATGTGTATTTATAATTAGAAAGATTAATAATAATCAATGCATTAATTATCAATTATGACTAGGTATACCTATAGGCTATAATATTATAACAAAAAAACAACTTCTTTATTTCTTCTGCAGAAATATGGTTCTTCAAGATAATATTTAATTCTTACTGAAAAGGTTAACAAGGTGACTATATTATAGTCCCTCCGATTTGCATCCAAAGTCTATTAGTTGCTAGCCGTGTGCCCGTGTATGTCTGGTTTTATTAGTAGGTACTTAATGTAGATAATAATAACTATCGTCTACATAATTGTTATGGTTGTGATATGAAAGTTGTAAAATTGTGTTTTGTGGATTAACCGCAGAATTCAATTATCTGTGCGGTTGCCATGCTACCATATTTTTCGGATAATAGAGAGTTTACTGTATGATCCCGGAATAGATACCATACATATCAATTTTTTTCAATTCGTTGCCACGAGAACAAACAAATCGTCTATTTAAATACTCACGAAAATAGGTAAAACACCTGTACGTCCTATGGCGTCGTCGATCGAAGATGTGTTGAAACTAAATAAGCTCTCCGAAAGCTAAACCCTCTGAAGCCAACTGCAGTAGGAGGTGTAAGTGCCGCTGGAGAGTTAGATTGGGGGCCCACATCTCTTTTGCACATTTCTTGTTCAGTAAGTTTTCGAAAAAAATGGCTATTTAATCCATTCTGCGTGAAACAAGTCACTTATAATCAACAGGTAATTAACGTCCGTGGTTCGATCCCCGGCCGATGACAAAAATTTTTGCACTATTTTTTTTATTTTTTGTTTACCGATTGACGTTATATATTATATTATTGTTACGAAGTGTATGGTTACTATTAAAACGTTATCTATCTTTTCAGGTATTTTTTATCGGTGACAGATTAATACCAAACAGGGGAATATGTGGAAGGATTTTGATGTCAATAATATTGGACTAGACACTCAATAAAAATAATTTTGCATTTCGGGATTTTGATGCACTTTGTCATAATTTGAATTTTAAATGCATATAAAAAATAATCGTGTATATTATGTAACTTTAATATTTTTGAACCACTATAGAGGACGCCTGCTGCCTGCATTACATTTTCAAGCTTTTTTACCTTGTAAAAAGTTTTACTCGAAAGTAGCTTAAAAACAATTTACAAAATTCAAAAAATTTTTCAAGAACAATAAACAGCTCAAAGAGAGTCGAAATATTACCATAAAATATAAGGAGAATGTTTATAAGGACAATGTTTAATGTTTATATAAGGACAATTTTTATAAAAATGCCAAGTATCTACGGTTATTAGTTTTTGAGTTACACCAAAAAATAAAATAAACTTTTTCCCCTTGCTTTTAAAAACCACTGGAAACTTTTAACTTTGAGCTTCCAAATGCACCAACTACATTCACTTTTCTATTAGAAAAGATTCCGATTTCGAAAATTTGAGCATTTTTAATACCTACCACAAAATATGTTGATGACAGAAAAAACACACATCATTGTAATAAATACAATACATTTAATCGCTACGCTCAGTGTTTTATAAAAGTTAGGTAGTTAAAATAATGACAGCTAATTAATTTAATTTGATTATACTTGTAGAAAAAAAAAATCATTAAACTTGTGTCGTATAATAGGTATTATAAATAGTATTTTTATTCATGCACTAATTAACTATTATAATATATTGTACCATGGACATGACTACCTACCTACTCGAATCTTCAAATAGACAGCTAAAAAAAAATGACGTTAAAATAAGATTATTCTAACATCTTTTTAAATAAGTAGCTGTATTAATTACACGGTATTTATACATAGGTAATTATTTACTTGACGTTTTTAAGATATTTATTATAACTTAAATTACTTTTTCGCTCATAGTAATAATATTACTATCACCGATAAATTTAAATTATTATCTGCAGTATAGGTTTACAAATAATATTGTTTTAATGGGAACGGGTATCGGTTATTTATTATTTTTTTTGAACAAGTCCAAACAAGTTATGTCCCAAAGTATATTGTATTCGACTCGTGAAACCCATCTATTTGACTATTGATGATATTAGTAGGTATTAGGTATGTTAATATATTGCGATATAAAATAATAATATTTAAATTTTATTACTGCAGTACCTATTGGCTATTATATTATATCAAATTACAAAACTAAATTCTCCTTTCCTCATAATAGTATATTGTCTGTTGCAATGATGATGCATATATTATAATTTGGGCACTTATATTTTTTTGTGTTGACCAGTTGCCCCCCAAAGCTGTTATCGGGATTTTAAAAATATACCAGTTGCCTTTACATGTTAATATATACTATATACTCGATTACAATATATAGCCCGTAAAATAGGGGAGGTAAATATACAAATAATAAATAAAATTATTTAAAATAGTGTAAAATTATAGAAAAAAAATCATATGCTTGGAATATATACCTAATAGTGTATTTTGTAATAAATAATAATTACTAACAGAATAATATGGACACAATAGTCAATAAAATAATAAATATTATAACTATGTGACATTCAATGTGATAATTTGTCAAAAAAAAAAAAAAAAATATTAAAAAATTTAATATAATATTACGCACTAATATATCTGTTTATCATCTTTTCCTATATAATATACGAGAACTTTCGTCGCCATACATGTTATTATGGTATATCATATCGTACGAGTGGACATTGTATACGACGATAATCAATAATGTAATATCTGTCGTTCGCCAAAGGGCAGCAGAAGACTATATATTATTTATCATTATATAAGACGCCCAGCGATAAAGTGATCGAGACAAAATTCGTTGGACAAACGCCGTATTACTGACGTAGATACATCCCCCCCCCAAAATTTCAAATTGTTCGACTCGTAGTGTTTACAACTGCCCCGGATACTTAGTGAGGATCCGTTCATGCCAATTCGTGCTAAAAACGAGGCTGTCGAAAGTCGTTCGTATACATTTAGCGTTCGAAAAGCACACTCCACTTCATATCGATTTAATAATATTATATAAGACGATTTAAATACGTTCCCGACAGACGGAGATAGGCGTCAGAAACGTTATCGTGTTGGTTGTAAAGTTAGTATGTTAAGTACTCAGGTCGAGTGTCTCTATACATGTATAGGCGAATAGGTACCTATAATACACTCTCGGCGATTTATGTATTATTTACGTATATATACGGGTTCTCTCTCAAAAAAAAAACTTAAGACCAGTTAAGTATTTGTCCAGTTTAATTTTAGGCTGCACCCGACATTATTAAACTGTGCCATATATTATACAGGGTGATTCTTTTATCATTGAACACTCATTATTTCAAAAAAGTATTAATGTTTAAGAAAATATTTTTTTTGCATAGTTTCAAGTTGTTAAAAAACAATATTTTTATTAAAAAATTATATTTTTAAATATTTTTTATCCTTTTAATTTTTTAAGTTTTTTACTTTTTTGAATGACAACATGTAATTTTAATTTGATATTCAAAAACAGAATATTTTTCTGAGTATTTCGATACATAAAAATTGAATTTAGGGCAATTAGTTTAAGAGTTATAAGTATTTAAAGTTTAGATGAGCGGAGTAGAGTGGTACGGGGTTACCCCGCGAAATGTTTGTCCATTACTCCGCTCATCTAAACTTTAAATACTTATAACTCATAAACTAATTGCCCTAAATTCAATTTTTATGTATCGAAATACTCAGAAAAATATTCTGTTTTTGAATATCAAATTAAAATTACATGTTGTCATTCAAAAAAGTAAAAAACTTAAAAAATTAAAAGGATAAAAAATATTTAAAAATATAATTTTTTAATAAAATTATTGTTTTTTAACAACTTGAAACTATGTAAAAAAATATTTTCTTAAACATTAATACTTTTTGAAATAATGAGTGTTCAATGATAAAAATATCACCCTGTATTATATATACGCAAGCCAATATTATTGATGTGTAAACATCTATGCTATCGGTTTGTAGTACGAAATTCTTGGGGAATCGAGGCGTAAGTCATGTAGATGTGACTGCTTGGGTGTGTGTGTGTGTGTCGTCGCCATAGCGCTAAAATGTCAGAACCAATAAACCAGGAGAGTTGCTTATCTATTATTTTCTTTGTTATTTTCACGAGTCTAGTAGGTGCGAACGCGCTCTGGTACAATCGTCGGCCGATTCATTATTATTATTAATATTATTTATTATTCTCGTTTACGTATACGCTTGAAACCGTGTTTGTATCGTATAATATGTATTATACAAAGTCCCACTCAAACCATGACATTATATTCCACAATCAAAGTCGTACTACAGCTAAGATGTTTACACATCATTCGTGAGTACAAAGGCACTCACATTTTCGTATACAATGATATGATATCATTGAATTCAAATTTAAAACAACCCATTATACAGTTACCAACTTGTAACCTACTGTGCAGCAGAGCGACATCCACTTACCCGCTTTTTTTTTTTTTATTATGTATAATGTATTTTATCCCGTCGTTGGAATCGTTCCGTTTCGTCCTATACACATTTAATCTTCGTATATATCCTATAGGTATATATTAGTGATGGGTCGAACGCTGATTTTTTAAATCGAACCGAACTTGAACCGAACTTTAAATTATTTTTTCGAACCCGAACCGAACCGAACCGTAATATTTTCTACCGAACCGAACCGAACCGAACCTAGAATCATTTTAAGTCGAACTCGAACTCGAACTCAATACTTTTTATCATGTACATTGTACCAGCCTACAAATTAAATCAACCACAATTATTAATTAGTATTTAGTAATAAATTACTATTGTATTTAAAATGTTTGTATTACCTACCTATTCTACATTTAAACTTTTAAAGTTTTAAGTTTATGTAATGCAACCATAGTATCTATATCCGTGTTATGAATGTAGGTACCCCCGGCCTCTATGGGTGATAAACAACTTAGCCATTGGTTTTCGGAGGGGGGTGTAACGGGCGAGGAACAATAACATTATTATTATAAATAATACATGACGTGCCATTACAGCTATAACTTTCTATCGCCAATAGTCTAATTATTTCTTAATAACCATTATCAATTTTTATTTATTTTTAAGTTTGAACTATCGTGGCCAATAAGTCTGGTTAGAGACAAATATTTTCAAGTTCGATTTTCGAACAGTAAGAGATGCTTGATAGTTCGGTTCGAATATTTTTCATGCCGAGTTCGAATTTCGAACCGAACCGAACATCAAGGGTTCGGTTCGGTTCGGTTCGAGATTCGAACAGTTCGACCCATCACTAGTATATATTATGTACCTAAGTATATACTGTAACGTCACGGAATTTTCAGCCTTATAAATCATAAATAACATTCCCCGAACACACCTATTGCTAACGTTGTTGACAAGTCAACGCACCTTTCGTCTTATAAACATATTTAGTAATAAAACGTAGATATCGCGCGCTAATGCACAAATGACCGCAGTGTTATGCAATAAATGTTCCCCGTTCCCCACTTCATCGAGCAGTGATCGTCGTCGACGTGCCGCGGTTGCCCGTCACCCGTCGCCTCCAGAGCTTTCGTCGCGTCCGCCGGCACGGCCCGCAGGCAATACTGTACTCCCACAATTTAATTGGAATAATCCCGCAAAAGTACGAAACTGACCTGCCCCACTACACCAGAGAAGCACCAAGTTCCGTCGACGGCCTACGGCAAACCAGTAACCACCATCAAATACTATATTATACGATAATACCAGGGGTACGACACTCCGTGAATTGGTCGGATCGGGCGATTGTGGCCTTGAAAATGGTCTCTAGAGGGGCGTGGTCCATACTTATTAGTACATAATATGCACTTAATAACCATTTTGCAAATTTTTGGAATAGCAAATTCAGCAAATTACAATAAAAAATTATGTACACTGACGGACACTGGTATTCGCACACGTGTAAAAGTAAAAATAAACTTAGTAAACAGTGGAAACAATTTTTCTATGCTGGAAACAACCCGACCCCGCGCAGAATACCCTGCCTATTAAGCGGATACGGTTTTTCAATACGGGTATAACATCATGTTGGTACACGGAAACAGTTTGAATGTTCGGACTTCAGATCATAGGTAAACACTTCACCCATCAGCTGATCGAGTGTCGCTTCTATATTGTTCTATGATAATACGGGACACTGGCATATCAAAACTGGCGAATTATTTCTTATCATTGCCCCGCGAGATTGTTAAAGTAGTTGCCTATTTTACTCCTTGAAATGTTTATAAATACAAATTAATTTAGAACACCGATTTCATTTTATTGTTTATTTTCTAATGCCAAATGCCAATCAACGATTATAATTTTTAATTAGAAATATTAAATTATTTAGATTTTAGATTATATAGTATTTGCATATTTACACATACTTAAAATCTCCATAAGTACATAAATCCTATTGGGAAATACGATACCTAAACAATATAATGTTAAATGTAAGCTTTATAGTAAGTATTAATTAAATGTAATTCAAAACATATATTATACTTATATATTTTACTTTTTTCATAATAATTATACAACACAAATCAAAATATGAAATTATAACATAAGTGCTTAAAACTGAATATCTCTTAATAATAATTTTTCAATTAAATAAACATTGTACTCAAACGTGAACTACTTTTTTCAACTTTTTATTTTATGAACATTTATATTGGTTGAATCATTGCATTTCTTCACATAGCAATTAATACTCACATTTAAAAATTTATCCAAAAATTGAGAATTGCAGTCTTCACATATACTTAGTGAGTACCTTTTACAAATATGGCTTATAATAAGTTTAAGATCCTTTTTTAAATTACATTTTTTTTTTAGAATAAGGTTTTCAATGTTTGCATGAAAAAGTGCAGAAACATGTTTAGTAAATTCCAATGTTTTGGCAAGAGGATAAAGTAAACTGCAACCATCAATTCCTACCGAGGAACTTGATAAATGATAATATTTATGATGAACTAGCAGACCCGGCGAACTCCGTTTCGCCACCAGATTCGTTTTATGTTTTTTTTCGTTTGGTGATTAAAATATAAAGAAAAAAATTTTTTTTTGTTATATATTTGAAAAGGAAAATATTTATTTCATTTCACAACAGTAATAAATTCATTTCAATTACCTACTAAAATGAAGTGTTATTTAATTGTTTCATTGTAGTGCTCTTTGGTAAACCACATTTTTTGTTTTTTGGTTTGACGTTAACACAAACAAAGCGGATGGTTTCCCAACTCGTGAACACGCAACGTATAACTGTCCATGTGAAAAACAATGATTTTCCAAATTTATCCCGCAAACACTAAGCGATTGGCCTTGCGACTTATTAATTGTCATTGCGAACGCAAGGCGAACTGGGAATTGCAATCGTTTGAAGTCAAACGGAAGATCAGTCGGAATCATTGGTATTCGAGGAATACATACATTTTCACCTGCGTACTTTCCGTTAATAATGGTTGCCTCAATTAAATTCGGCATAAGTCTCTTTACCGAAAGTCGAGTACCGTTGCAAAGTCGCGGTGGATTCAAATTACGCAGTATCAAAATAACTGTACCAACTTTCAGTTGCAAGTTATGTGGTGGAAATCCTGGTATCTCCAGAGAGTTCAAAAACTCCGTTGGATAATTTACTACATCATCGGGATTTGTTATTGAATCAACGGATTTGTATGTCACCAAATCGCCAGCAATTTTTGATTGAATGGTGAAATTCAGTGCGTGGACATCATTATTCTTTGCTGCAAGAATTGCTCGTTGACTTAACCAAGCATAATTCTTATAATTCTCACTAATGTTTGGGAAAACATTTTCAATAAGAACTAATTGAGTGTCTAAAAATCGGCAAAAGTCGTTGGTAAGAGTAATTAATCCAGATGTCGCATCAACTGGGACTTTTCCATTTCCAAGATCTAACAATTGTTTGGAAAATTGTGCAGCACTTTGATCATTTTGAAGTTGAACTCTCATATTAGTGGTTAGCGATAATGTTTTTACGTTATTCCATAAAGGTGATGCCTTTAGGCAAGCATTCATTCATCTGCAGGCGTTCCACGGGGAACTACTGGCAACGTCTGCCTGAAATCGCCTGCCAACAATATCTGTAATTGCAAATAATCATTAAAATTTGTTCATGAATACCTTTTAAATCGTGTGATTGTGTAGTGTGTGGTGTATATGAAGTTGTTATGTGTTGCAATTATGTGTTGGTTATGTGTGTTGTATCTTTTACCTTGCAAGTCGGCATGAAGCCGCCTTCTCGAATGATATTAGCTCCAAAGGAAGTCATGCGAAAGCAGTTATTGTATTCAAGGATGTGTTGAAGAAAATGGCTGGAATCGGGATCACTTCCATCAAACAATGTTTTCAGTGGCTGTGGTGGTGTAAGTAATGGATCCAGTTTGACTTTTCCACTTGCGCAGCACAATCCAACCGTTTCTCTTTTGAACTTTAACGCATTGCAATATCGGCATATAGTCGTCATTCGTCCAATATCAAAATTTTCATCATCACTGTAGTTCGCAGTGGGATCATATTGGAATGCCAAGCGATTGTATGATGCCAATGATCTTCGTGTGCTCACGCGATGTCTCAATCGGTCATTTTCTCTTATTATATTTTGTCTTTCTTCTCTTAAGTTCCTTGAATATACTTGTTGCTGGCTTGCATGTCTTGTGCGGCGGCCGATGTTCGCACGTCGTTCTCTAGGCATTTTGGACTATGGACAGAGTGTTGAATTTAACTTCAAATGCACGATCCACATAATTTACATAATTTATTTTAGCTTAAATGAAATTAACTGAGCAGAGAATAATGTAAACAACTATCCGTCAACTATATAATAAACAACTATCCGTCAAACACTTTATCACGCACCGTTGCTATTGGTTTGAAGTACATGCTATGTATAATAGATGGCGCTGTATGTGAAAAACGATTTCCCCACTTTTCTGTTGAATTTTTCCTGAATTTTCCAGAATTTTCTTTGCTATAAACCTCACGGAGCCCAAGACCTTTCCAACGAATGCAAAACCGTGGAAATCGGTTCGTGCGTTCTCGAGTTATAGCGTCAGGGAGGAAAACCGGACTTATTTTTATATAATAGAAAACAAACAATATTACTATAATATTAGTAATTTAGTATTATAATAATATAATCGTATATAGTATTTGCAATTAATATTCAAAAAAAGCGGGAATTTATACCAGATTAAGGGGTAAAATAGGCAACTTTTATAACAATCTCGCGGGGCAATGATAACAATTTGTTTGCCACTATTTTAATACAGAGTGTCCTGTATTATCGTATATAGTATTTGCCACCATCTACACTCAACACTCAACTCTTAACTCTCGTTCACGTTTCCGACTTCAACACTCGTTCTCGTTTTCGTTTTCGATTCGACATTTTTTGAAGTCAACATTCAACACTACGCTCTTCGATTCGACTTTTCGTTTTCGAACTCCACATTTCGAGCTCTACACTTCGTCTTTCCACCTAACCCGGTCACCAGCCAAAATGATGGGCTAAGCCAACCACTACGGGCCCGAGGCGGGCGGAGCCGACACCACGTCGATCAACCACTATGTGCAGCTCAACAGTCGTAAATATTTTTTCCCCTCTGTCCCCCCCCCCCTTTTGTAAAAGCACAACTTCTCATTTTTTTTTCCTTTTTTCTCATTTTCTGTAGCTGTCGCAAGCCGCTCACCTTGTGCCTGACACTCTGAGCGAAGCGCGTTGTTTTTTCCGGTAACCCTGCGAGGACACGTCATGAGAAATATGATGTGTCGCCTCCCGTGGTTAGGTTAGGTTAGGTTAGGCCGGAAAAAACACGTGACTCCGTTACCTACTCAAACCATGGTTTGCGACATGCTATTAAAGTTCATCAAGTTTCCTTCCCCCTATTATATTTTTTTTATTTGCCATGTGCCATGCTATATATTATTTTGTTAAAAAGAAAAATGTCAAAATCTTACTTAAATTATCTACAATCAAAAAACCTGTAAAATACATCCACGTGATTACCCTAATACTGTTCTTATTATTTATTTTCATTAACTTATTTTTTTTCTTCTCTCTCTCCCAACATAAATCCTCTGCATTCAGCTTGCCGTTGCGTGTATCAAAGCCTGTGAGCTCCACCGACTTGACCCTCGGGTCTCACGCGGTGCGGCTCACAGGTCATGAGGAAAGTGTTCCCCTTTCCTCATGGGTGGTTTTGGTGGCATAAAAAGTCACTAACTCTCACAATACGTATAATAATATAATTGTTTTTAGACTCGCCACGGTTATCTTACTTTATAAGGCTGTACGAGGCAACCGATTTACTCTCATTTGCATATTTTAATAAATCACCAATGACTATGGCGAGGTATTGACCAAAAAGGTGCTCTGCTGTACTGAGCTTTTACTATATGTATATTAAATAAATATATTATTAATATTTTAAGATTAATATTGGACTAACTGTAAGTGATTAATTAATTTATGTAATTCATTTTTTATGGTCAGTCAACGATTTTATTTGACTTTATTTGATTTTTTAACCTGACGATACAAATAAAATTAATATTTTTTTTAATATATGTACATACAACGAAACTTCTACTTTATTATGTTTCTGCGAGATGGGTTTCGGTGAGATGGGCCCAAATCGGTACGACAACGCGATAATTGCCCAGATAAAGCATTACACACACTAATGTTCATTCACTACTCACACAATGACACCGTTCAAATATACATGTAATATATTCTGCCTAAATATTACTCCTTAAAATATGCTATGCTCCAACAGTCCAACCCCCTTAATTAAAAAAAAATATTTCTGTAGATACTGATACTTGGTACATATTACACACAGTGGAGTACATAGGAATTAATTTGGGGGTGGGGGGGTGAATATAGGGGGAACCCCCCTATATACGCCACTGCATAGGTTATACAATATACATATACACATGGAAAGTTAGTGTTACTGTGTTAGTAATAAAAGATTATCAAATATTAAGTGTACCTAATGATTTTTTTGAAAATTTTTTAAAGAAGTTATATATAGGTATATATGTAAATAAGTATATTCAACTATTTTTAGGCGCGTATACCCATACATTTATTTACCAATACACCACTGGGTATCGCCGTATCGGTGTGTATTATAGTGGTGCAGTAGTGCACACAATCGATGTGCACTTGTACAGTGTAAAAATATGAAAACAAGTCGAAACACCCAGCCCGCGGTATAATGGAATTGATGTGCACATTCGTTTTGTCATTGATTTTATAATATACTATAAAATATTATAAAATAGATTAGGTTAGGTTAGGTTATTATAATATTATAAAATCAATGGTTTTGTGCACATAACCTATGAAATTGTTTTCAGTGAATTATTTTCGACGTCGCCGCGCCGAGCCGTTGCGCGTCGGCATAGGCATTATAATTTATTTTTACTCTCATTCGTTTATTATATTATTCCGATTATTAGCTGATAATGTTGGTCAATCATTATCGGAAATTCAAAACAACAATCGTGTTTCTGTTTAAAAATATAAACAAAATAAAAGCTAATTGGCGAATAACTAAAATTTGTAAAAAGTTATTCAATACAATTTATAATATAACATATAATATTTCAACGGAGTTTTCGCTCTTTGTTGATAAACACACTCACTAATTGTCATTTGTCTCGATTGAATACACGATCACTCAAAAACACGAATTTCGGAGATTTAATCGTGCTCAAGACTCAACACGTTTACGAATTCGTTATTTCTTTTCGTCTCGTAATCATTACCATTCTGGCTCTGCATTTCTGCTTCTTCGTTCACACTAATTCATTGAAAGCTCATACTTTAAAATATAAGTACCTACTTAAAGTATTAATTTTGTCGAATGTCAATAAGGTAAAAACAACTGTTGATAAGTTAATGGTTAAAAACATCACTTTAATAGGTAGATATCTAGGTAGGTACTTATTATTATTTTATATTATTTTACACATCACTCTTGACTCTTCAAGCCTCTCCACGTGGACCTGAGGCACTGATTTCATAAGAGGAAGCTCATCTGCATCTGCTGTCTCTGTCTTACAAACTCTCGACATGGCAAATTGTACGTTCTGTAATGAATAAATAAATATTATTTAATATTTACATTATATACCTACTGTTACTAATTTGAAGTTAATTACAATACATAAATAAGAAAAATGAAAATACATAAGTACCTACCTATTATTTAAGATTTTCTCGAAAACCATTTTACATAAAAATTCCCATTTTCCTTAATTTCTTTAGGTTTTTCTAGGCGCTTTCTCACACACTAATGGGTAAAATTTTTACCTACCCAACACCCCAACAAGATTCACTTTCCTGTCGAAAAAGGTACTGAAATTGAAAATCAAACCATTATTTCGACTACTCGGACTACTTATCGTGTACACATACACAACAAATAAAATAAACAAATAAACACACATCATTGTAAAGTTAATAGGTACGCTCAGAATATAAAATATACACATTAATGAGTTTTTTGGATATTTTTTGAAATGTGGATCAATTTTTTATCATGACTATAAATTTAACACATTATAGTGACCTGCTTTACATATAGGTACTGTATAGCAGAGAAGTAGGTAGGTATATACGCCTTCTATTATAATAAATTATAGTTATATACAATATATTATTAACGCTTACTTTCAGCAGCCGAATAATATGTTTCCGTGGATTGATCATCTGACGGAAAAACAATTTTATTGGTGACATTGTCTGTAAACGGACAATTAATTAACAATAAAAATCAATGAGTCACAATATGAGCTGCAAAATTGCAGTGACAAAACATTTTTTTCATTATTTTTTAGTAATATTAGGCTGAACCTAATTTAACTACATTTTGACATTTGATACGAAGATAACAGTGTGCAATATTATAATATAATCATAGCATTGACGTAATTCCATTCATTTTGACAGGTGCAGGACTTTCACTGGCAGGCACGTATTTAGGGGGGGGGTCAAGTATGCCATGTTACCCGGGACGATAAATTTTTCAAAATCAAAATTCGTACCAGTAGTTTTTTGAGTTATTTAACTTAGTGTTCTAACTTCTAATAGGATAAATTGTCCATATTAAGCCCCCTTCAAACTCTATTAATTTTTCATCAAAACGACCTTAGCGACTGACAAAAATTAAAATACTTCTAGTGGTTTGATTTAAAAAATGTAAAGATGTTTTAATTGGTCAACAAGTATACTTTGCATCGGTCGGAGCATATTTTTTATATTTTAGATATTTTTAAATATATTCAATAACAAAAATTTATAAATTTATAAAATGTAAAATATTTATTCTTGTCAAGAATTTGCTAAAATTGTAAAAGTGCTCCAACCGATGCAAAGTTAACTTGTTTACCAACACAAACATCTTTACATTTTTTAATTCGAACCACTAGAAGTACCTTAATTTTTGTCAGTGGAACGGCTATTTCAAGTCAATAAATTTCGGTTTTGAATATTTTGATCTAGACATCAAATGATTTGTGCATGTGCTTGAGTGCGACCATATATCAGATAAAAAATAGCAATGTATTGTAAATTGATGCGGTTCGTGGGTGATGGTAGTTGGTATACACACACTAATGATCATTTACTACACACAAAAAGACGATCAGTAATCGCATGAACAAAAAAATTGCCTAGGCACAACTCCTTGAAAAATGACACATTTGCAGGGGCCTTAATGGGTTTTTAATATATGGGGGCTAGGTAAATTGGAAATTGTATTCATTAATATTAATCCATCAACATTAATAATTTGTAAAAATGACCCAAGTATAATAAAAAATACTAGTTTCAATATTCGTCTATTTTATATTTTTGTAAAACCATTTTTAAGGACTACCTACTATCATTGATACAAACATTTTAATAACTAAGAAACTACATCGAAATTTTCAAAAAAAATATCCACTAAATAATTTATAGTAGAAAGGGAGGAGGGGGCTGTCGTTTGAATACAGTAGTACAACAATGGTACATTCATTAGTACAAAAGAACTCAAGAATTTGATAACATTTATTTAAAAACTGCATAAAAGTAGAAAATAGGTTATTCGCGCTTCGGCAAATTGACTTTGACATTCACACTGTTCATGACTACCTCTCAATTCACCCAATTTTTAGAATCGAGTCACTAGGGCAGAGGTGAAAAAGTTTTGACCTACGTTTTATCCGAAGATTATTAGATGGATACATTGCGCCGAGTTTATTGCCTATTGGGACGACTATTTTAATTCACAGTTAGTCACAGTTTTTTTTTTTAAGCATTTAAAGTTCAAAAAATGACAAAATATGGAAAAATCACGAAAATTTGCAAATTATTTCGAGTTAGAAATTCATAAAAAATTTTCTTTTTAAATCTAAGATATGAAAATGTAATACAAGATTACTTATAAGATTTCCTACATTTATCAAAAAAAAATTCTATAAGAAAGTCAAATTAAATTTTTATGAGCGTTTGAAATTCAAATTTTACAACATTGGATATTCACTCGATTTCTCATGTGGCGATTTCCTTATTTTGTTGTAATTCAAAAACGAATTTCTGTAGATACATGAAAACTTCACTGAATGTTTATATTAGCATTTCCTATACACCATACAATTTTGAAAATAAATTGACTTTTTTTGAGCCGTTTACGGACATTTTCAGTTTTCGATTTTTTTAGTTTTTTTTTTCTATAAATATCAATACGGTTTTATCTGATGGGCCAAAAAGTGTAAAAAATTAATACAAGGCTCCTGATATATTGTTACAATAGCAATTGAAAAATATTAAAAATACATAGGCATAATTTTTTTTTATAAGCATTTAAAGATCGTATTTTGACAAAATTTATCAAAATCTCGAAAATTATCAATCATCGTAATTAATAAATTATAAAATGTTCAGTTTTTATAGCTAAGGATTGAAAATTTAAAAAAAAGATTCTCATAAATAGTTCATACTGTAGCCAAAAAATCTAAAAAATATATGAGCACAGTTATTTTTTACAGACATTTTAAGTTCAAATTTGGGACGAAATTACATATTAAAAAACTTAGCATACCTATTTTAGTTATTTTGTTGTGAGTGTATAATACTATTCGTGGGTACTTGAAACTTCTAAAGTACACTATATTATATATCTATGAGAGTATCAGGGTTTGTTATTGATGTATAACGTGTTATAAGTACCTAATGGATATTGTGATATGATTAATTTGGAATTTATTATAGGTCAATTTTTTTTTTTAATACCATAGATATGTATATAATATGTCTTAAACCTAGACTGACATACCGTCTTCGCTCAGAATCGTTTTTATTATACAATGATATTGTATCATTGAATTCAAATTTAATATCATCCATTATACAGTGACCCACTTGTAACCTACTGTACAGCAGAGCGACATCCACTTACCCACCTTTTTTAAATACATATTCGAGTACTGTCTGTAAAGTATTTGAATATAAATATAACTACTGTAAAAGTACTTTTTTGTATATAAAAATATTTGTGTGGCTTGGTGTGGCGCAGTGCGTAAAAAAAAGCTAATAGACCAAGTGTCCTTGCAAAAATTCAATAAAAAAAAAAAAATATTTATAAGTTTATCACAAATGTATGGGTACAAACATTTATTGATAAATATTTAAATTAAATAATTAATAAATACATCCTATAATTTGTTCAAGAATTTCAGATGTAAGTATGTTATACATACCTACCTATTATAATGTTAAGTTAAGCATCAACAAGATAGATATGAATTTTAATTACTTATATTGTGTTTATATTGTGTCACCGCCTGTGTGTATTTAATAAAATCTTAAAAATTCTTAGAAGCTATATAAAATATTATTTTTTGACAAATTGTTTTTTTTTTATTTTTTAAGAAAATTTACAATCTGTACAATTTGCACAGTAAGTAAATATGATAACTGACATAATACTATACATACATACATACATATAAAACACATGTTTTGGGAAATCATCCAGCGATGGTACCCTCCAGCAAGACAAATAATTGTTAAAATTATAATATACATAACAAAATTAATATTGTTCGTTGAAATACGATGGTAAAAATAAAAAAGTATTTAGTATTGTGGAATAAAACACAAAGAAAAAGTATTTTGAAAGTATTTAAAATACACTAATAATTATTGTCAAAAGGTATTTGAAATACTAATTCACTAATTACTGCAGTATACAGCGCCGCACTGCTTTAAACCATGTGCACTGTGCAAACTGTCATATGGATTCCATGGTAACCACTAACCAATAATGATTATTGATTATTAATAAATAGTTGCTTAATCGATTTTATGCATTGTAAGTTATAATAATATATTTTCCGAGTTTACACTTGTGTTAAACAACAATTACCTATAATGGTTCGAAAATTGGGATTGATAATTTTTTTCTATGCATTCCTTAATACTGTCATGAAGACTGAAGGTGGTTTGATAACTGACTTCAGAAAATTTCGTGAATATACCAACATAGGCGTGCGCACGGGAGGGGCAGGGTGGGCAGCTGCCCCTCCTGCGGGCTCAAGTTTTCTTACAAAATAACAAAGTTTTTAAAAAAATATTATAATACAGTTTTATATAATGAATATTATGTAAACATTGAGTGCTCGATGTACAGTGCACGATGATTTTATGTTGTCCAACTTTAAGCGAACCACAAGCGATACCGCGGTGATAACGAGTGCTTATAATCTTATTATAGCATGATGTAGATTGAGATGTGATGAGACATGAAAGTGAGTAGTAATTTGACGGCATTTAATGCGAAAAACGTTCACCGGAAGCGCTAAGAAGGTCGGTTCTTTAAATAATTAGTAATTAATAATTATAATAATTAGTATGCAGTATACGAACAAATATTATAGCTCTTTACTTCCGAAGCAATTTTCGGAATTTTTAGTATTTTAGTATTTTTATGCTCAACGTGTTGATTAAATCAGAATATACCTATCTTTTTTTTAATGTGGTGTTTTATATTGAAATTAATTTTCTATTTATACTGTAACCTACAAATCAAATTGTTTATTATATACCTATAAAGTATAATTTATAAAACAGTTTAAATAATAGGTTACATGCCTACAATAATGTATAAATTTCAATATTACCAAAGAATAGAATATTATTGATACATTAATGCATGATATAATAGTGGTACTATTTTTGGAAAAATCATACTAAGGATTTACATTTTTTTTTAAATGTTGATATTTATATGTTCAACGTGTTGGTGCAAATAATAATTTACCTATCTTACTTACTTTTTTTGTAATTGTAAATAAATAGTAAGTAGAATTAGTAAATTCAGATTTCACCAACACATCGGGCATAAAAATATATATGAATGCAGTGGCGGATCCAGGGCTTAATTTTGGGAGGGGCATGGGGGGCTCAAAAGTATATGAAAGTTCCAAAATTGGCTAAACACAGTGTAAAACAAAGGAAAACTACGGTTATTGGGGGGGGGGGCAAATGCCCCCTTTTCCATCCCCCTGGATCCACCACTGTATGAATGTAATAATTTTCTTTGTTCATGTATATTAATATAATATAAAAAAACTTTGGAGTTTCAATTACTATATTAAATTTGTAGTTATTTGTAGTTTTAATGATACATAAAATGAAAATACTTCCATCACTTACATTGATTGAACTAATAACCAAAATAATATTTACTTACCTATATATTATATAATATACCTATAGCCTATAGGTACATTATTACATTCTGCCCCCCTGCCAGCAAGGTCTGCGCACGCCTATGTATACCAACATAAGGTCAAATGATGCTGATGAAAAGAGTGTCCAGGGATTTCAACAGTCAGAAAGTATGTGTTCATCATTAGTAATTGGCATATTTCATTATTTTTAGACCATATCTCATTATTACTTCCTTTCAAGCTTCTGTCATTAATTTGTAATAGAATTTTAAAATAATTAGTCACGATTTAATTTATTTCGATAAATCGCAGATCTGAAAGATCAGAGTATCCTTTTAAGTTTATACGAAATGTAGGTATAAAATATAGTTACGAGTATATTATGACAATCAAACGCTTTCGAGATAATACCGATTTCGTCATACTCTACAATAATTATAATTACAACGCACAAAGTAAAAAAAATACTTTTTTTATCTGACATTGATGAATTGTTAATTATCAAACCCTAATAGGAACCGGGTTGCATGTAAAATATATTAATAAAATGTAATGAACCAGTCATGGGCCACTAAATCATGTTTAATGGACCTTTGGTTCACTATTGATTTGTTAAGTGTTTAGTGACCCAGTGAAACAGTGTATTTTGGTGTTAAAAACCAGCGTAAGTGTATCAAATATTTTTCGATCATTATTCTTATAAAAGAGCAAAGTGGTCGTACAAAATACAAATGAATAGTTCATGTTATTATCGAGAAATCACTATTTCAGATTGTTTAATGTTTATAAGTTATTACCGTCTTAAAATAACATATATAATTTTGTTAAGTTTATAATGGTTTTTGAAATATTAAACAGACACAGCCGAGCAGGATGATCCATTACAGGTGGTAAAACAACTGAAGAAGAATCAACCGCCGAGATTCACTGGAAAAACATTGGGCATGACTATGACAACAGTTATTACGGGGGAGAAATCAAAACGTTCGAATGTGAATGGGTTTGAGGGCAAAAGAGAAAAAAGAAAATGGTTGATTAAGGTGACCGGACATGATGATCGGCCTGTCGAGGCAGCCACGGTAAAGAGCACGGGTCGCAAACACATCAATGGTAAAGCTGGTGACAAAGGTCAGCCGGCCGTGATTGGCCGATCTTCGTCAACCAGCTGCGGTACCAGGAGGTCAGTGGCGACAATAACCCGGGTAGGTGATCAGACGGCGGACCCTAACCTTAAAATGACGCCGTTAGTGCCGTTCACGCCCCGGACCCGAACCCAACCACGACTGACTTCCACCGACAGAAAGTGCACGACCAAGAAGTGGAAGTGCAACGAGGATATAGAGGACGAACCGGCGACGGACCCGTCAAATAGCATCGGGACGGTATGGCAAGACTTCACCTTGCCGACGCGACTGCCCAAGTACCAAACGCCCATAGACCCAGTGACCAAGTTGTTTCTGAAAATGACGTCCAACGATAGATGGAGAAGAAGGCCGGCCGACAAATGCACCAAACCTTACTAGGCGCGGCAGCAAGAGCCGATATCACGTTCCTCATCGTAACTAACCTGCGATTTAGCTTGTTGGTCGGTGCTCAACCAGACGTCGTACTGACCACTCGTTCCACTGCCAGCCGATAAACTGTGCCACAATGCTACGGATTAACAAGTTCGTAATTTACTGTATAGTTATATTGGACCGGTCTTGCGCAAGATACATTTTTTTATATAACTATTGCAAACAGCAAGTACAAAAAAGTTTTCAAACACTTTTTACTTCTGTTTGTGTATAATATCTAAAACTATGTAAAATAACACTTGCATATAGTTATATATACCTATACATAGTATATATTATTATATTTATATTTATAAGGTACATAATGCACGTCATTGTAAATAAACGTTTTAGAAACTAATATCATAAGAACGTTATGATGAGGAACGTAACATCCACCGCTGCGGTGCCATAAAAACTTTGGAGCATCTGTCGGTGGATAAGGTCCTCAATCTGTGGCCGTAGGTCAGCTGGCCTTGGAACGAGTGGTCAGTACGACGTCTGGTTGAGCACCGTCCAACAAGCTAAATCGCAGGTTCGTTACGATGAGGAACGTGACATCGGCTCTTGCTGCAGCGCCTATTAAGGTTTGGTGCATTCGTCGGCGGGCCTTCTTCTCCATCTGTGGTTGGACGTAATTTTCAGAAAGAACCTGGTCACTGGGTCTATGGGCGTTTGGTACTTGGGCAGTCGCGTGGGCAAGGTGAAGTCTTGCCATACCGTCCCGATGTCGTTTGACGGGTCCGTCGCCTATCTCCTCGTCGCACTTCCACTTCTTGGTCGTGCACTTGCTGTCGGTAGAAGTCAGTCGTGGTTGGGTTCGGGTCCGGGGCGTGAACGGCACTAACGGCGTCATTTTAAGGTTAGGGTCCGCCGTCTGATCACCTACCCGGGTTATTGTGGCCACTGACCTGATGAGCAGTTGCTGTCGAAGCCTTAAAATAATAATAATAAAAAAAAAAATGTTGTTGAATTTCTGCTGCTTGATGATCATCATTTCATTAAAGGCATAATATTATAATACTCAAATACTGTGGTCCATGTTTTAAATATAACAAATAATATTATAACTATTAAGAACTGTGGTATAAAATAAACTATAAAATATACAAGTTACAATGTGTTTATTACAAATACAATTTATTAATTTAATTTACATAGGTATAATATTATATTTAATAGGTACTTATTTTTGAGTTGTGTCACTATTCTTTCAACAGGCAATATACACAAAAATTATTATTTCAGTCACGAACAGTGACATAAGTCAAAATGTTTTCAAGTATTTGTTAATGACATTAATAATAATTAATCAATTTACAACATTTACCAAGCATATATTTTAATAAAAATTTAATTTAACATATCTATTCAAAACCACATAAAAATATAATAAAAATTTGATCTGTAATATATTTTTGAAACCTTAAAAGTAGCTGATTACCAACGGTTGCGTTTTTTGAGTTGTGCACTATTCTTTCAGTAATGCGATTTATTCTTTTAATATTTAAGTTATTTTTTGAGCAACTGATTGATCATGGAATACATTTTTGTCACTGAGGTAAAATTAATAACAGTAATTATCTCAAATGCATCATTTTTATTTTGTCAGCATTTTGATATTGAAGATTTTTGGTTTTAAAAAATACTTAGATGGAGAATGACTGTTAGAAAATCTTCGATTTCATGTTTTTGGTGATTTAAAAATATACATTACCTACCTTTATCATATTATTTATCGTAAGAATCGACTTAACTAACACGGTTTATTGCCATACCTATATATTATATTATTATCGTCATTGCGTGAAGCAAATTGTAAACAAGATTTTTAAATGTTTGATTTCGATTCGAGTTTTGTTGAATTGATAGTTGAACAAACTTTTTTCAATGTGGTAAAATGTATGGCCATTAACTGTAGTAATTTTCAGTAAAAACAATCACACTTCCGTATAGCATAACGTATTTACGTGCCGAGTGTACCTACTTATCTTTATTTAGTAGGTAGGTCACTAATCACTATAATTTAATGTGTTAAATTTTAATTCAATGAAAAATAATTGCATGCGAAAAACGGTTCTGAGCGAAGACGGCATATGTCCGGCTCCATTTCCAAAGATGTATTTTGATATTTATAATTTATATTTATTTTACTATTAGTACATAATACAGAAGGGTTGAACAAATTTTCGACAATAACATCGCATAGGTATTATATATCATATTATACAGCTGTTTCTGCACGCCGTAGCCCGCAACTAAAAACATGTCCGTGGATTTCCCTTATTAAACTCCGTTAAATTAAACTACACCGATTTTTAACACAGTCGGTTGCATGGTTTTGACCACTAAATACAAGTCTAAAATGATGATATACCAACAATTGTAATAACTATTTTATTTTCTACAACCAATAGCGAAACTGTAAAAACCAAAAAAATATTCGATTTTCGTAAACCAACAAATCCCGGTATGTGTCCCATTTTAAAATTCAAAATTCAAATAATTTGCATCGGGTATAGGATTAACTAGCTACATGTTCCAAATTTTAGAAAAGCATCTCGAGTGCTATGGACCTTGCTGTGGACCGCTTAAACAAACGTCACACACACACGCAAACATTAGGTAATATAATATATAAGTATGGAAAAAATAATATTTATGTTACTAATATTTTTAGACGTAACCATATCCAACTTGTTACCAGAAACTACTCTCAAAGTTGAAATAATCGAAGTAAGCTTTTAAAAGGTATAATAACATTTAAAGAAAAAATTAAAAGACATTGTTATAATATACACACATGACACATAGATCCATTCAGAAATTTAAAATTCACTGTAACTCATATGATAATATTATTATTAAATATTATTACAGTGAATCTTATAACTGATTGCAGCACATTCATATGTAACATATTTACATATGGCTCAACGTTCTACGAAAATGTCGATTAGAATATTGGATAGCGGGTTCAAATTAATGATTATTATACAAGTTTTAAAAAATATACATATATTTTTGTTAGAACAAGTTAAGTGTTTTTTATATAAAGTGAGGAAACATGGATAAGATGCATATATCCGATTCTGACCTGGTTTAAAATAGTGTTATATTTGCCTACATTTTAATACAACTATAGAATTGTCAAAAAATTATATTTTTAACTGAACTTTGTATATAATAATAGTAGTCGTGATATGCAGTTTTTTCAAACTTTGAATTCTTATTAAGTCATTTGTCATACTATAGGCGGATATACTGTGGGGTCGCAAATAAATACATTTTAAATAAAAAAATTAAGTTCCCTAATATGTATGTTTTTAAAATCTTGCCCTGTGTGATACAAATAATTAAATGTATCCGAAGGTTCAATAATATAACATTATAATATGATTAATGATAATTAATAACTGATAAGTTTTCTTATCAGTGATAACTAACCTTAAGATTGAATAACTTATTGATACCCCATATTTTCAATAACATTTCAGGGTCAAAAATTGAAAAATATTGGCTTCGATAAAACTGTATGTACCTATAGGTAAAAAAAACAATTTGCTAATAAATATATTGAAAATATACTACCAGAATGGCGTATGCTTAAATTATAGATACAGATATAGGTATTAAGGGGATTCGATACCGTGATTTTCTGTTTTTGTCTAACACACGAGCGACATAGTATTTTAGATGTGTTTTTTGTCAAACATACCAATTGATCTAATGAAGCGTTAAGAATTCTGAAAACAGATTTGAATTTGTCGTCAAGTCTACTTGAAATCGACTTTCCCACATTTTTGATATTAACCCCCAAATTTTTTAAAATGTCATATTCAAAAAGAGTATTTATCTATATGTCGCATCCACTTAGTGAAATCGCTCATTTCATGAAGTGGATGTCCACTTCATGAAATGTATCCATTTAGTGAAAATGACATTTTACTACACTATATGGACAATTTGTTGACCTTTTCATGAAGTGGATGAAATTCATTTTATCCACATTCTGTAATAGTATTACTATTATACATGAGTATTTTTGGTATTGGTATTGAACGATTTGCACTAGGTAATTGTGTATAATATGATAATAATTAAATAATATAATATAGGTAACCTTAAATAATGAAGTATAAAAATTAAATTAAAAGTTTTCTTAAACTTTATTTTATATTTTTTTTTTTAAAACAGGCACATCTTGATGTTTTACATTTGGTATTGGGTAATTGTTCGAATTGCACTAGGTACATAATTGGCTCTAAAATAAATATAAAAGTTGCTTGATATAATTTGTAACCTGTATACTGTATAAACTGGTCCGTCAGTCGATCAGGTAATTTCAAGATAAGATATCAAATAATTGAATATGATTGAACAGATACATAGTAATATACAGATAATGTATGATCCTGACATCCAGTTGACAATTGTGTGGTAATGGCTATTCCAAAAGTCGACAAAGAGCCTACAGATCCACCAAATATTTTATGTTTAGTTGTTGAAAAAAAGAATAAACTGTTTGAGTTAGGGACTAAACATGGAATGATTAAAGGATGGTAAGGAGGAGATTCCTTAAAAAAATGTGAGAAGTTTTTAACGAGTGACGAGGTTTTGTTGGACAAAGTGCTAACTATTCGAGAGACTGTTAAAGTCACAACAGGTGGACAAGGCTTTTCTTCTTGTTCATGTAATTCAAAGCCCATGTCAAAAATCAAGATCTTTCTGTTTTTAAAGAAAAATGTTGTGCAATAGTCGTTGCCATAACTCTGAACCATGTAAAAATAAATAATATAAAATATAAAATAAAGTTTAAGAAAACTTTTCATTTAATTTTTATACTTCATTATTTAAGGTTACCTATATTATATTATTTAATTATTATCATATTATCCACAATTACCTAGTGCAAATCGTACAATTACCCAATACCAAACTCGTAAATAACCTAACTCGTATATAATAGTAATATTACAGAATGTGGATAAAATGAATTTCATCCACTTCATGAAAAGGTCAATAAATTGTCCATATAGTGTAGTAAAACGTTATTTTCACTAAATGGATACATTTCATGAAGTGGACATCCACTTCATG
Organism: Macrosiphum euphorbiae; assembly: GCA_949089665.1. Classification (NCBI taxonomy): domain Eukaryota; kingdom Metazoa; phylum Arthropoda; class Insecta; order Hemiptera; family Aphididae; genus Macrosiphum; species Macrosiphum euphorbiae. The sequence continues at coordinate 143,444 of CARXXK010001015.1, forward strand.
AAATGAGCGATTTCACTAAATGGATGCGACATATATATACTACAAATACGTGTGTTAGACAAAAACAGAAAATCACGGTATCCGAATCCCCTTAATACAAGGTTAAAGTATTCAAATATGGTTAAATAAATAATACCTAAGTACCCAACCCTTGTGTTAAAATGTCAAGTCGTAAAACCAAAATTAAAGTCAATATTGTTGTTATTCACGATGTTTAGACGTACCTATATGTAGTTGAAAGACATTCAATGTTCAAAGGTTAAACGCATATGATAGTGTGGTGAATTATAATTTTTTATATTTTATAGTTTTGTAGTTTGAATATTATCAACAATTGTAAGTATCTAAATTTTTTTATTCATAATTTAAATAAACGTTTTATGAATATTGCTATTTTAAAAAAAGTTAATCTAATATTAAACATTCAAATATTCAAGTCATAGCAGAGCAGTAATATTATCACATAAACAGTGGCATACTCCAATAACGATCCGGATAAGCCCGGATACATTAAATAGTAATTTGTACTCTATATAGTGCCTACAAGAATATATTTATTTTTTCTCGTTTGAACTAACAATCGTTGGGACCCTTCACTCGTCTACTATATTTACCACTAATATGGCATATTAAATGAGGGCACATGGCCATTTTATCATTGGTTGGAGCCCACAACCATGTATTGGCCCCTGGGCCTCTGCCTTTACGGCTCTGAAAGTCTTAACCGGGCTTGAACTTATCACCAAATTAAAGAAATTACACTCTTTAAATATTATTTTAATTTATAGTAAGTTGTCTAACCATAAATCTTCTTTGAAATTGAATATTTAGCATTATTTCTTCTAGTAAAGGGTCATCACTCATCAGACACAAAAGTGGTAAGCTTCATGGTAAATAAAATATTGTGGAATATAAAGTTGTGTATAATAATTAATAATTTTAGTGCCCCCCCCCCTATAAAACTAAATCAAATACGCCACTGCTTCACTCCCTAGTATGTTTGCTAAGTGACACTTATGCCAACCTATCTATATTTTGTAATCTATGAGATCACTAATATTATTATTGAGTATAAATTGAATGTTAACAGCAATTTTTCCTATAGTTTAATATCGCATGCATCGAGTATAAATGTTTAATATTATTATATCATATGGATTTATGTTCTTATGGGTTTAAAATGACTTCTTAACTTTAGGTGAGAAATTATAAATTATAAATTAATAAATTAATAAAAATAAATTAAATAAATAATAAATTTATATTAATATTTATTTAAAATATTTATTATAATGGCCGTAAATAACAATTATGTACCTACTTTATTCCCTAATCCCTAATGACACTGTTTTGTTAAGTTTTTTTTTTTAAATTGAATAATAGTTATTAATATTACTTATTCTTATTTATTATATTTATGAGAATGTATTTATATTCTATTTAATTATTTGATTCTTATGAACACAATAGTGTAAAATATAAATGATAAAATCTTAAACGGATTACATAAACATTAATGCCTACCATTTATCATCTAAACAATGGGATGACTTATTTAAAAATAAAATTACTTTTACTGAATAAGACATTTTATCATTTTGAACTAGGTAAATAATTATAATTTCCTGCGAACTTTTTAAAATCAATTTTACACCACGACAACATCACGATATGTTAATGGACCTTATAAACTTCCTCGAAAGATGCACATGCACAGGCACATTGTGCAACAGATAACGCGATATCAAAAGAACATTCTAACTTCTATGAATTACCAATCATTATCCAACTTTGGCAGTCGGCACAACCATATAATAATTTATTGTACTCAATGTTTAATACTATATTGTGATTAAAACTTTTATTTCCCTATTATCGGACTATGTAAATGTCTGAGCTATTAAACTAACTCCCTATTTAAGCTTAAAGGGCTTTATTGGTGATTACCTGGGTACTAAAAAAACTAAAAATACAAAGTTCCTATTGACTAAATAGTAGTATAGTTTCAACTTTCAATTCTACGAATACGGCACCCTTATATAGTATGTAATCTATCTATCGTTGTAGAATAACGACACTGCAATATACAATGATTGTGTATGCAATTGTCAGAATGCATGTATAGTCCATTTTTATCTGTCCATTGTAGATTGTTGGCAAAAAATTAAAATTTCACGCTTATTGATTATTATTACCTGAATGGAAACTCAATTTGTGCCGTATTTTGTTCATATAAATAATAGTTATAAAAATACTCATTACGTACATTTGATTTACTTGTGATTGGAATTATACATTCTCTTTTTTTTCAATTTAAAATATTATCTATTTTTATTTTTATTTATAACTACGAGAAGCCCGTCATCGTTCATGCAGCTGAGTAACACGTCTGTCTTCGAAAACTAAATATTAATTATTTAATAATAGTTAAGTACCTACAAAATTTGAACAAGAACAAACACGACAATCGGATATTATTGAATTTTAAATTTTAATTATTTTTTTCAAATTTCAAATCGAATTGTGTGTTTGGTGGCTATAGACAATTTAAAACGATTATTATTTTGATATAAATTACCGATTAATTTTTTTTCGATTTCAATATACATTTTGAAGGTAGGCTATATTATTATCATTAAATAAAATATTTGACTTCGATATCACTTTTGATTTCTTAAATGGTTTTTAACGATTTTTATACAGATAATATTTAAAATCGATTTCAAACTCAGATTATACTAGGTCTCGGGATCAAATCTTTTTACCTACTAGCCTGGCCGGCTGCCGCAGTAACTTATCCTAATTTTCCCCTCTAACACTCCCGATGTGGTTTTCCTATGATTAATGTTTCGTACCGAGTTTCCTCATAATGGATATTAAGATTAAAATAGATCTTCATTGGTCCATACAACAATTCATTATGGTTAAGTCAACTTTCCCGTTATTATTTGTACACATTATTTACACTTTTAATAGAAGCCACTTGGCTCCAATATTCACGTGTATCTATTAAACGTATCATCATATTTTATTTATGTTTACACGAAAATTAAGTAATGAACATAATATGGTGTATCATAATATTATAATACCTTATATTGGACTATGACACAAACTGTATTAACGTACTCAAGGTAACGATTGTTTTTTTTTATGTTCTATTGTTTCGTATTTGATAACGTAGGTAGTTATGTAAAAAAACCTAAGTAATACAAATTTATTAATATTTAATAATATTATTATTTTCCGCTAATATAATAACTATAACTTTACTTATCCACCAGCAACGCCATGAACGCAAGTTCCGAAAAACCATTCGATGATTTTGGCTATCTGGAATTGTTATTGTTATACTACGACATCAGCAAAACCATCGTATTCTGGACGAATGTTTTCTTGATCTCTTCCACCTTGATTAACGGTAAACTGTAGCTCAGTTATGTAATGACGAATGTAAATTCCACCAATTTATATAGGTAGTTGATTTCAGGGTAGGATTTATATCGTGTAAATTCCACCGATATTTTATTTTATCTGGAAAAAATTGTATTTTCCACCGGTATGTATTTTTGCGTTGAAAACGGTGGATGGTAAAATGTACAGATTTAAACTATTTTTAGTATAGCTATACATATCGACTATCTTATTTTATTATTAATTTAATATTTATTATTTTATTTTAACTAACTATAACTATCATCGTTTTGAAATGTTATATGATTTTTAAAACTATTGTATATAAATATAATATATGTAGAATAAATCTGTACATCGATCATTTAAGTACCTGTTACCTACACCATAGTGTTAATTTTATAGGCATAGGTGAAAAAAAAAAACCAGTGGAATTTACATTTTTTTTTTACAAAATTTGGAAATTTTAAAATATCATAGAAATTAAACTATTCATAATAATATTGTGAGTTAAATAAATGTTTTTACAATCGACTTATTTTTTCTAAAATTCAAATTTACAATTAAGTTGGCTATTTTGAATTTTTATTTTCAGTATTACAAATAAAAATAAAAAATGTTATATCATACGTGTAAAGCCCAAAAGTCAATCAATTATAAATTATAATATACTTAAAAAAAATGTTTTAAATATTGAATAGAACCAAAGTTATTTAATTTTTAAGATCTTCGCCTGTTACATCCTGCAGTATAATATAACAATATTTTAGTATAATACTTATGTTACATTATAATCTCAGAAGTGAGTGCAAGTCGAGAGAATCACGGTTTACCTACCACTACGCGGTCGCTAACCAAGCGATAAATCCTATACCACATCACAGTAGGTACCTGATAATAACTAATAAGTATGATATATCATGGCGTAATGGCCTTTGTCCCCCTCCCCCCCATGACAACACACATGAAAATCCCGAACTTTTATTTTTGAAAAGAATATCATAGGTAGTTTTATTGAACCATCAAACAAATCGGTCGTTTTTAGTCATTTAAGGAAACAATTTTTCAGGAAGTTTTGGTCAGTTGTGTTGGGCTGCGAGTCAAAACGCCGAAACGGCGGTCCGAAAAATCTATTATATGTTCCGGATGAAACCACTGGACTTCCAGGAGGATACGATGCTAATGCGCCAACAGCGTCACCTCGAAAAGAATCACATCGAAAAATCCGCGTGGCTGAAACGTAAAATGGTCGAACAGGAGATACAAAACGAACGAGATGAATATTTAGATAGCGAAAGTTTATATCATCGCTTTTCCGATATTATAGATAGGTTGGTCGAAGCGTTAGATTCCGTACTGGGCACGAAATGCCGGAAAATGTCGGAAAATTGTCAACAATACTGCTGCAAAAGAGCTGACTCGATGCCGTTCGATAAACCTACTACCAAAGATCGGAGATCGTTCCGAAATCTAAACACGTCGACAGTCGGGTAAAAATGATATAACATATATATTATAATTGTATTATAATAGGCTATAAATACATAGAGTTTCATAAGGGAACACACAATATATGGTTGAAAGGAGTATAGGTACATAAGTAGTTTAGGTATTTATATTTGCAATAATAATATTTATGAGAATATTTTACGAGCAAACATTTTGGACACAAGCCCCAATTATTGCCATATATCTATTTAATACTATTTTTTTAAAATTTTTTTTATCACTCTTCAGACCGAATCTCAAGTAAGCATTTTTGGCCAATGAATTGCTCTGTCGATGTGTCCAACGCATCCACAACAACTAGTTGTGTTGGACACAAAAAATGCTTACTTGGGATTCGGTCAGAAGAAGCGCGGTAAAAAAAAAAAAATTTAAAAAATAGCGTTAAATAAATATATATGGCAATAATTGTTGCGGATTGTGTCCAAAATGTTTGCTCGTAAAATATTAATATTCTCATAATTATTATTATTGCACATATAAATACCTAAGCTACTTATGTAATCCTTTCAACCACATATTATGTCGTGTGTTTCCTTATGAAGACAGTCTATGTATTTATAGCCTATTATCCTATAACTATATATTATACTATATTATATAATTTTTACCCGACAGTTACTGTCTGCTTGTTTAGATTTGAGAACGGCGTCGAGTCCACTTCTTCACCGCGGTCGCAGCAGTATATTGTTGAGGATGACGGCTTTTCGTAATATGAAACGAAATATAATTTAATGTATAGTTAAAATTTTTTTTTCTGAGGTTCTGTTACTGGAGCAGTCTCCTTTTCAAGTTGTTCATGTTTGTATATTTTTCTATTTTATCCTGATTACTTATTGTTATTTATTGTAAACAGATTGTATATATTTAAAAAAAAATTTAAAAAAAATTAAAAAAAAATTAAAAAACATTGTTACATAAATTCATACGATTTTAGTTTCATTAAATTCAATATATAGCCATAGGTACGAAAAAAATAAAACACCTGAGAAAAAGGGTTTTAAACAACTTAGTGTTTTTTTATTTATATACTGTATTATAAGGGGCATTGACCATTTGCGCCAAAACAAAATTTATATTTTAGGGTCAATATACCAATTGCGCATCTTATATTTTAGGGTCAGTGTTCCAATTGCGCTTCTTATATTTTACGGTCAATATACAAATTGGGCTTGATATTTGCCTAGCGGCTATTTATGTGAAAAAGGTTTTTCAAGTTTGAAAAACACAAACAATAATGGTTTTTTAAACAGTAAGAACTTTTTTCATATCAGTGATATATATATATATATCAAAAAAATGAAAACAACGTTGCACAGCTAAAGTTCTAATTTTTAAATCTTGTTTCTTAGTTATGACTGTAGCCTACTCGGTTCTTAAACAGTAAGAACTTTTTTCATATCAGTAATGTCAAAAAAATAAAAACAACGTTGCACAGCCAAAGTTCTTCTTTTTATGTGGTGAAAATATCATTACTTAGTAGCCTACTCGGTTCTTTCCCTCGCAAAACAGTTTTTTTCTATGTTGTACATCATTTGTAAGACGGAGACAACACATGCGGGTGTAGGTCCTCTTAGCAACGACAATAAATTAAGATATCGGCACACACGTCTTATAATGGTATAACGTAGGATGTGTGTGAGTGTGTGACTTTATTTTATGTTGCCGCCAGAGAAAAGGAAAGAAAAGGGAAAAAAGGGTATCTGCTGCCAAAGAACAATCAAGTTCCCAGGCTCACGATAACTTTTTGATATTGCGGGTGTCCTCTTAATGGTTTTATTTGATGTGACCGATTTCTACTAACGACAGTCCGGCCGTTATTTATTATTCCGTAAGATTTTAGTTTATTATGATGGTGTGTGAGCATATTATTATTATCAGGGCTGTGAATTTAATGCACTAAAAAACCTTAAAAATGCATTAAAAATGTCAAAAAAATGCAATAAAATATGCACTTAAAATGTAAAATATGCACTTAAAATGAAAAAAAAGTAATATAAAATGCTTAAAATGATAGTATAAAATTAATTTAAAATGGTTTTTAATTTAATTTTGATATTTATATTAATATTAGGTACACAATATTAAACATTAGTAAAAAAAGTGTTTATTTATTAAAAAAAAAATAGTAAAAATGTTGATTGAATTTGAATTTATATTTGCATTAAGTTAATGCTATTCACCTGAAACATTTAAAAGAATTTTTTTTTGTATTTATTTTGTTAATATAATAAAACAAACTTAATAATTAAGATATTTATTTCCGGGTACCTTATTCATCTTTAGTATTTAGTATTTACTGTTGCATTGGACAAGTGCTCGTTTGATGTTCTCAAATAAAAATGACTGCCTATAGTCTGTCAACAAATTTTTAAATGCCGAAAAACTCCTTTCAACATCTACAGACGTAATAGGAGCATATCGCATAAAAGCCATGTCATCAAAGCTGAGGTCATCTGGGAGAGACGTTCTGGACTGTTCAGTTCCCTCAAGAATTTTCGATATATTGCAAATTGTATTAAATCCCGTATTTTTTTACAACACATTTTTTAATTTTAACTAAACGATCTTTCCTCTTTCATTTTTTATTTCTTGAATTTTGTTTTGAAATTCTGTCACAATTTGAATAGAATCTGCGAGAGTACGACCAGACAATTCTAAACGAATGATAGTTTCAGGTAGTGTTCCAAAGTTAGAATTAATGTACGCTAAATTGCACTCTAAATTCCGATCGTATAAAGCTTGTGACTTGTGTAAAATATTATTTAATAAAATATAAATTTGACATAATATATACAGCATGTGTAAAATAAAAAAAAATGTTTTCAAACAAGTCAATTGACGGAATTTGATTAAAAATACTAGAAAATGAATTAAAAAAGCAAAATATGACCTAAAAATGTGAAAAAATGACCTGAAAAATTAAAAACGTCAAAAAATGCAAAAATATGCAAAATAAAAGTTTCATAGATAGATTCGTAGTTACATAATTCAAATTATGTACTAACAAAGCTATGTTTTACCATCACCAAAAAAATGCACTTTCCTATAAATTCACAGCCCTAATTATTATCATTGCAGCGGAGTAGCGCCTATAAATACGTAAATACGTAAATCCCACGTAAATCCACACGTAAGTCGAACTCGAACGATCCGGATATATGTACCAGGAACGTATGCTGTGGTGGCGTTGAACGAGTATAACATTATTATTAAGTTTTCGTGTAGCTATGCCGCCGCCGCCGTCGAAAAAACCGAAGAACGGCGAACCAGTGGCGACAGGACCCCATGCGACTCTGGTACCTCATAGTCGGAATTTTGACATTTTTGACTCTCGGTGTCCATTATTTGTCGTTAGTATTTTGTTAGTGAACAAAAACGGTTTCGTACTTCAAACACGGCTCGTTCGAGCGGTTTGAGGTAAAAATACCTATTAAACAAATTGTAGAGTAGACTTGGTCTAGAACCGTAAGAGGCCGTTCTGGTACGAAAATTCGGCCGTAAAAACAAGGTTTCGTACTTCAAGTTTTCCTCGTTAGTCGTAGAAACATGATTTTTTCACCAAAATAAACGTGAGAAGTTTCTCTAGGTTTTGTTTTGATAGATTTTCGAATCTTTTTTTTCAAACCTATTGTTTTTGAATGTGAAATTTCCAAAATCTTCAAAATTTTTAAAAAATTATATAAAATAGACAAAAAAAGATATCGAAAATCTGGCGCCACAAAACCTATATAAACTTCTCACGTTTATTTTAGTGAAAAAATCATGTTAGGTTATCAGTTGTCTAAAAGTCATCTTATAACTATAAATTGTTTTCTTAACTAATAATTTATCTGTTAATTGAACTTCAAAACTGAAAATCGTAATAAAATATATAAATTAGTATAAAATATACAATTGATAGACAAATAGACAATTAATAAATCAATAACTATACTAATAAGCGCTTTTGAGAAAAACAAGCGTCCACGAACTGTTGACACTCAACAACCATTATAATGATATGATAGCTATTAAAAATTAATTTATATTAGATAATAAAATTATTATGTCCAAAATAATAATAATACGTCCATCGTTCGGCAGTCATAAATCGTGAGTCGAGCGAGTTTGTGAGTGAACGTTGTAATTATTTTAATCAATTCACTCTTATAAACAAATATTAAAATATAATTAGTTGTTATAGTTAATTTCCTTAAAATAAATATGTGTAGGTATATCGTACAAATGTTTCTCATAACCGAGCCTGTCCAGAAATTGTATCCTGGACACACCTCTGGATGCTAGTATATCATTAATCTGTTTTATACTATGCATAATGTATAATGTATAATGTATCTGATGATTTTCCCCGTTATAAATCTTTAACCCTACTGTAGCTTAGCAAAAAAAACATTTGTTATCACGGATAATTATATTTATTATTTAATTATTTATAAATGAACGCAACTCGGATTTGATTGAATATTAAGTTTACGTCAATAAAAATCAGTTTGATTAAACTTTAAATGCTTAGAACCCTTGCATTATATTTTCAGGCTTTTTTACAAAACAAATAAAATTTTATTGATATTTATAGAATAAAAAACTAAGAAAATTGAAAACTGACAATGTCCGTAAACAGCCCAAAAAGAGTCAAAGTATTTTAAAATTTTTTTGATGTATAGTAAATGAAGATACAAACATTCAGTAAAATGTCCATGTATCTACAGTAATATGTTTTTGAATAACAATTAAATAACAAAAGGTGGGCAAGTGGGTGTCGCTCTGCTGTACAGTAGGTTACAAGTGGGTCTCTGTATAATGGATGATATTAAATTTGAATTCAACGATATAATATCATTGTATAAGAAAAACGATTCTGAGCGGAGACGGTATGTCAGTATATGTATAAGACATATTATTATATACATATCTATGGTATTTAACAAAAAATTGACCTATAATAGGTACCTCTAATAAATTCCAAATTAATCATATCTCAATATCCATTAGGTACTGATAACGCGTTATACATCAACAAAAACCGTAATACTATCATAGATATATCGCACTGTCAGTACAATAAGGCCATAACTCAAAAAAAGCAAATGTTCAGGAAATCAATATGAACATTTAGAATAAAATGACAATTTTTTCATCAAACAAAAAATTATATTCAGGGTTAAGATACATATTTATAATTTTGTTGTGATTATAATCAAGTGATATTCTATCCTTGTAAATATCTTTACTTTTGTGTGATTTCAACTTGAAGGAACAAAAATTGAAAATTTTCTAGTTATGACATTTTTGCTCTACCTTATAAATTGATTTTAGTTTTTAATACTATTTTGGCCATAAACAAAATATTTGCAGTATTAAAAATGATGATTTAATTAATATAATTATATTATAAAATACGTTGATGTTGACTCTAAAAAACACTTAAACTAAGAATAAAATAACAGCATAATATATAATATTTAGTTAATAAATTGAACAACCTCAGTCTCTTGAATATTTGATTATTTTTTTAGCAATATTGACATCGAATTATAACAATTTGTATATTAAATTTTTATTATTACAAAATAATATTATAATTTTAAAATTATAATAATAATATCATTTTTTGTATTAAAATAAAAAATAAATAACATCTCTTCTGTCTCTTAGTTTCCTTATTATTTAAAATAAATAATTTTTCCTCAATACATCAATATGGTAGTGTGGTAGTGTGGTTGAGAATTGATAATCATATAGAGTAGAATTATTATATTTACTTATATTCTCTTAAAAAATATTTTAATAAATTAGGTATACATTTTGTAACAGTAGTATGACGTTAATTCAATAATACATAAATAATATTAATACTTAAGTTAGCAAAATACAAGTTTTACTGTATATTATAATAAATTATTAAGTAATTACTGTCTTACTCGATTTTCCTTTATGTTAAGTAGCTCTTTTAGTTGTTTTAATAGATATTTTTGCATCACACTTTAAAAGTTTCTTAACTCTACCACAAAAAGTCGTTATAGTTTTTATAATAGTACAAAAATATACACAATTTAAAAATTTTGAATTAGGGTAATAGAGTATGACTAGAGTACAAATGAGTGTAATGAATGAATGATAATAATATTTTAATATTATTATTGTTATAACGTATGTAATATGTATACCATCTCAATATGCTATATAGATCTGAAAGTTTGATTGTTTTAAGTTGCAAAAGCGCCATATTTCAATATATATTTTTATTTTTTTCATTTAATTTGAATTCATACATACATACATGGGCCCCACTGAAAGAGCTCATCATTATCAAAAAATATGGTCTTATTGTTCTGACCCTATGTACTTGTTTCAGTAAACGAACACATTTCGATTTACGACCAAATTGTACTTAGGAACTTAACATACACGTCCAATGCAATAAAGATTTTCCGAAAATATTATTATTATTAACATAAAGAGGTAGATGACACCGTATACACAAAAGTAATTTAGTTGTGGCCTTATTCTACTGACAGTGCGATATAATAGTACACTTTAAAAGTTTCAAGTACCCACGAATAATATTATTCAATCACAACAAAATAACTAAAATAGTTATTCTAGGTTTCTTAATATGTAATTTCGTCCAAATTTTAATTTAAAATGTCTGTTAACTGTGTTCATATATTTTTTAGATTTTTTGGTTACAGTATGAACTATTTATGAGAACCTTTATGAATTATGTTGAATTTGCAATCCTTAGCTATAAAAACTGAACATTTTATAATTTATTAATTACGATGATTGATAATTTTCGAGATTTTGATAAATTTTGTCAAAATTTGATCTTTAAATGCTTATAAAAAAAAACTGTGCCTATGTATTTTTAATATTTTTCAACTGATATTGTAACAATATATCAGGAGCCTTGTACTAAATTTTTACACTTTTTGGCCCAACAGATAAAACTTAATTGATATTTATAGAAAAAAAAACTAAAAAAAATTGAAAGCTGTAAATGTCCATAAACAGCTCAAAAATAGTCAAAATATTTTCTAAATTGTATGGTGTATAGGAAATGCTAATATAAACATTCAGTGAAATTTTCATGTATCTACAGTTATTCGTTTTTGAATTACAACAAAATAAGGAAATCGCTACATGGGAAATCGAGTGAATATTCAATGTATAATAATTATAATTTATAATATATTTGGAGCTACTCACTCCGTGAGCCACACCTATGATCACGTGCAAATCCATAATAATATCGGTAGAGGTAAGCGTTTTGCATATTGTGATTGAGTCAAATTGTTTTGTTTTTTTTTTATTGTGTTGACCATGACGGTCTGTTTAAATTCGTATAAAAATATATTGTTATCGCCTATAGAACTATAATATATAATAACACTTATATCATGCTCGTGGGATGTAATGTAAAAATAAATAAACGATTACTCAAATATAGAATTAAAAATTAATAGAATTGTAACGTGCCCAACAGCGTTACTTGTTGAAATGGAAGCAGTAATTGAACAAAACCTCTTTTGATAGTATTTACTATGTTTATTATATAAAACAGTTTTATAGAAATTATTCTAATTCCAAATAATTAACTAAAAGCGAGTTGTGACTATGAGTATTTAGTGTGACTGTTGAAGTTGAGGTTGGTTGCTCGTCTGATGGACGCTTGCCACTTCCATACTTTCTAAGACCATATATGGTCCTTCATTTATTCTAAAGTCATACATGGTCTTGTGGTTAAGCCTTCTGTGAATTTCACACGCTTGCACGCGCCGGAAGTCCACATATATCTATATAGCACATTTGTGGTGTTACTCAACAATAAATAATTAATAACAACACAAATCTAACTATATTATTTTAGGATTATCCATATACGTAGTCATATATCTATTGTCGCACGCCAGCGCATGGTCACGCGCTCGATATTACTATTATTGATATTATATTATTACTATTCGAAGAAGCGCTCGAGTATAATATTTATATATACGCGGTGCGAATATTATATGATTACGTATACATTATAATGTGTTTAAACCATATGGCAAAATAGTCACAGCTCGCTACAAAATACACGTCGTGCGCTATTATAGGACTGTCTTATCTCGTTATTATACTTATTAGTTGGTTTACAAAACAAATGCATGTTTTGTTTTATTTTTTACTACTTTGACAGCTAAATATTTTTTTAGCGTACCGCCTACACGAGCTAACCGCGTACCATTAGTGGTACACTGGTACCAAAGATTGATAAACGCTAAAGTTTGGCCGAAAAAATGTTCGTTCAATTTCTTCTGAATTGAGATTCTGCAAACAGATTTGGTATCGCATTGTATTATTATTTTAGGTTTTGAAACCGATAAAAATAACAAACTCGACAGAGTAGTAGACTATGTACCGACCATTATGCCGTGACCTGTGCCCCGAGGAGTCCTTAATAATTAATAATATCTAATTGAAAGTGTTCGAAAAAACAAAACGCTAAAATAATCTTTTCAGATTATATCCGCGTGATACTTGTATCTCTGTGATAAAATAAGCCACTGCATCGAAATAAATTAGGCAATGCTAAGGAGATTATCTAGTAGGTACGCATGATAATAATTTTTACCACCTCTTCAAATTCAAACGATCGCTAGCAGTATAATATTGTTTCGGATTCTAGCCAGTAGGTACCTAGGTAGTAATCGAATACAACATTTCTAGACATTCGTACAAAATGTGTCTACTTAATAAGTCTACTCAACGCATTACGCGGGTACCACCCATGTCGGAGCGTTTATAACGGTGCAGGTAGGTAACCTGCAACACGTTTATACCAGGTATGTGTTTTATATCAATTTGTCGAGCTCATATTTTAAATCACAATTCATAATTGCATATGTTAACTATATAGACTTTATACTGTAATATTCTATGCTAGAGTTATATTTATTTATCATCGTTGTACTTCAACAGCAATACCACATAATATTATTGTACCTACGATTTCTCAAGGCCACCGGGATTATTACAATATTAATAGTCTGAGAAAAATTATTCCACTGCAGCCAGAAGACTTTCAGCATTGACCGAATGAAGATATTCCATATAGTTATTGTTAATTTAATTTATCATGACAGTCGAATTTCACTTTTATAATTGATATAAGTACCGACGTATTTTATAGATTTTTTTAATTCTCTAAAATCTCTAAACAATTTTTGTTTGCACCTTAATCAAATAACACCAACAACATGTTTGGAATAAAAGTGAATACAAAATTGCTACCGTTGAAAATGTGCTACTTCCTCATATTTGCATGTAAGTGCCATATCATAATAATATTATATATAATAAATTAAATATAATCGCGATTTGTACGGTACACTGAAATAGTATAATTAATCGTATTCGCTTTAAGCAGGTACAGTGAACTATTAGCGAAACAATTTGTGTTTAAGATTTTGCTTTGTGGGTTATCATTTGATTTGTAACATAATATGTACTACTCCCTGATTATAAGTATTAAAAAAATTGTATAACGAATTAAATCGTTAATTCGGCTCGTTAAAAAATGTTACAGCAACAATTATTGTAATGTTCTTGATATTATTATAATGTTCAATAAAATAATACTTGAAATTTATACGAACTATTAATTTCATGGATACTTATGGAGATTATAGGCTTCGGCAGCCCCCCCCCCCCCATTCAAGGGAATGTCAGTTGGACCTGGGGTACAGGGGCTCAGCTATTTTAAGGGCCCGTTGAAATGAATTTGTACATTTTGACGCTAATACTTAATTTATATTAAATAATATTTTATATTGCCCTCAAAAACATTTAGTACAGGGGCCCAAAATTTGATGTGGGGGGCCTGGGCTTCGGTGAAATGAATGTTTTCCACAATATTTAAATTTGAGATACGATATAGATCACGTAGTGTCGTAAAAAAAATTGTCTAGGCGCGGTTTTGTATAAATTATAGTCCAGAATATGATGTTATGATATCTTATGATGGATATTCGTGTACGTAAACGTTTTCTCTTTTCCCATAGGTTTAACATTTATGGATGCATTTTTGCCCACAATAGCGAGTCAATTGGGATACTCGATAGCGGATTATTACGACGCCGCCATGAAGTTCATGTCGGTGATCTCGATGGTAGTCGTGCCTCTGTCAGGTGTCATAGTCGACAAATTTCGGATAAAAAAAAAGTTATTCTTAATGTCCATATTCGGCATAGGAGTGGTTTCGATATTGTTCTTGTTCGTACCGAAAGCACCATTGGACTTGGCCAAAATCGAATTAAAATGCGACGCACAAACAACGACAATGACCGTTGTAAACGAGAACAATAATTTGCAAACTACGAGCAACTTCACTTATTCTACAGTTGCGAACCACACCAGAGGCGATGAGTTGATAACGTGCAAGGTGAGAACAATATTTCAATAGGTATGTAACTATAAACATTAAAAATGTCCTATTATTCAAGTCCGATTTGACAGTAAAAACTCGTGTAGGTATAAATAGTGACATTATTTATTTATTTATTAATTAATTCACGGAATAAAAAATTCCTTATTTAGTACAGTACACAACAATAATTCAGTAAAATAAGATAGCTAACATATACAAGGACGATGGCCAAAAAATACAGCAGAATTACAGGCACAGTAAATATAAACTAAAATAATTTGGACACAAATAAAATTACATACAATAAATGTACAAAAAATAACACAATATTAAGGTAAACTGAGAAAGGAGGGGTGTCTATGGGTGTCGCGATTTAATTTATTTATATTATGCTTTCATTTGGAAAATATTGAGAGTTGACTTTCGCCACTATATAATATTAAGTATTAGTGGGTTGATACATATTTTTACAATAATTGGATTTATTAATTTTCTTAGCCACTCAGCAAAACTGAGTTGACCAGGTCAACTAAATATATATTTATTTGATAATATAACAGATTATTATCATTATAAATTGTTATTCAGCCTCTATTTTTAAATTTTCCAAACTTTGAGAGCTAGAAAGTTGGTCAGCAGCTCTTTAAAAGGGGCTTTTCAATAGCATATTAAAAAATTTACCAACTTTTTAACCGTTAAAAAGTAATCAATTTTAGTTACACAATTTTTCTTTAGCAATTATACAACTTGAGTGTAAAAAAGGGTTAAAATTTTAAAAATGGATCACTAAAATTGTGTGTACTTGAAAAAAAATGCTTTCCGGTTCTGAAAATGTTCTATTTCGACTATACTTCCTAAACTCTGAAGTACGTTCCATTTGGTTTAATCCTATATAATACATCAGGGGTTGGCAACTGTAAGTTCATTGGATGATTTGAAATAAAAATTTCAAGGGCCAGAAATAACTTAATATATTATAATGTATTTATTTTAGTGTTAAAACTACGGTTTAAGCTGTTTAAAGCAAATTATTTAATATAATATTTTTTTTGTCAGTTTTTAAAATTTGCTCAGAGTGTTTTAAACTTGTAGGTCTCTTAATCTTGAACGGAATATTTAGAATTTCAAAACGTAATTTTTATGAACAAAATTTCACATATTACGTATAAGTATGTTTAGCCAAAATACATAATAAAAATATTTTTGGTGGTCCAGTTATTTTCCCTCCATTGGCCGATTATTTCCAACCCCTGCTATACATAATATAGCTGTTAATAACTCTCCAAAAATTAAAAATCAACAATGTACCTATACACATTGGACAGCTCTTTTAATAATATGAAATTGTAAACAATGATCAACTATTAGGTACACCTATTATATAACACAAATTCATTTTTATTTAAAATAAATTATAGCAAAGCGTATTGTAGGTAAACAATAAGATACTTAAATATAAAACATTTTATTGTTTTTTATTGAAAATTATAATATGAAATATGTTTATTCTATAAATGTGGAATACCTTAATAACGGCCGTCGTCATAACCGCACACTTACCACTCATAACCGCACACTTTACACCGTCCAATACCGCACACATTTATTCTATTGTTAAAAAGGAAAATTTGAAAGGTCGATAGTTCAAAACCAGACAGTTAAAAATGAAACATATTTTATAGTTATTAAAAAAATAATTTACTACTAATTAAAAATAATCCAATATATTATAATTAAATTTAAATAGGATCAAAACCAACCGACTAACTTTTTGCATTTTTTGAGATTTTTTAGGCATCAAAATCCTAGCTCTACTTATAAAAAATCTTGTATTACATTTTAAAATCAATACAAATATTTAGGAATTTATAAATTAAAAAATTTGCACATTTTCATGATTTTCGTGCGGTTTTGAACGACGACCTTTTTTTTGAAAGTGTGTGGTTATGAACGACGCCTTTCAATAATAATAGAATACTATAATAATATTTATATTTAAACAATTTATGTAATATATTTGTGTTGTATTGAACTTCCTGCACTCACCACAAGCTAAGCTTTTGGGACGGCCTCATTAAGTGTTTTATTTTAGTCTTTGTTATCTTTTTGTAAAATATTATATTGACAATAAACTTTTATTATTATTATAATTATTATTTCATCTCATTTTTTTTTCAGTTAAATTGTCAATATGCAGAGTTGTGCAGTGCAGGCTTTGAAATAAATAATTTAAAAACCCAATCTGACTTGAGCTATGTGTGGATGAGAACAACTAACGAAAGTCAAAATAAATTCAACCAGATTGACTTGGCCCTAATACCAAAAGACTTAGAACAGACGGAACAGGTGGTAACAATTAATCATATTTTATGCTCACATTACAGTAACTCGAATATTATGCATTTTGCCATAGAATGCAAATTCGTACGTCTTTCAAGTGTTATCTGTTCAAATAAATGGCACTCAAATACGTACACCGATCTGTCAATGCCATTTGAAAACATTTTGTCATATCGCAAGCTGTTCAAACGATAAAATAATGAAAGTGGCTACCGTCACAACGTACAGAGGAAACGTTTTTAACTTGTATCAGTTTTGGATTTTTATCGGGCTTTTGGCGACGTATTGGTCTTGTGATTTGATTTCAGTTGCATTAATTAATCCTATTTGTCTCGACACTTTGGGTAACATTATAATACTATAGTCAATAACGGTAATATGATTTACTTAAATTGAAAATGAATTATCAATATTATCATGTTTTCAGGAGACAAATCTGAAGAGGATTTCGGAAGACAAAAATGTTGGAGCTCGATCGGTTGGGGTGTTTCTGCTATATTCATCGAGTGGCTCGTGTATTTAGATAAAAAGGATATAGATCATTCTCCCGTATTTTACTGTGGTGCTTTAATTATGGCTTTGAATTTAGGAGTAGTAAAAACAATCAAAGTACGTCGTTTTTCCTATTTTCACTAAAAAAAAATCTAATAACAATAATATTGAGGTGTGTACCTAAAGCTAAATATTCCTGTCATTCATAGGTTGTTGAAACGAACAAATCCGAAGGTCGATGGAAAAACATGGGTGGGCTGTTCACTAAATATTACATGATCAGATTTTGCATATGGTCAATATTCAACACACTTTTCCATACAATCGTCACTAACTTTCTGTTCTGGTATTTCATTTTTAATAAATATTACCATCACTACTGCAATATATAACTTGAGCTTGTAAACAACTGTTGTTGTGCTTGCCAATTGCAATAATTTATTATGTACAGTATACCTGGTATGTTAATTAATCGGAAAGTCAGTAGCTCATCTAATTCAAAATATAATACAGATATTGTATTTTGTTGGTTATTTAAAGTGAAACTGTATTGCTGAGGGAGGACACTATACCGCGAAAAATCGTCACGAAAAAGCGCAACATAAATATATAGGCAGGGCACGTTAATGATAATTTTTAATTGAGTCAAGTTATGTTGATAGAAAATATTTTCAAAAGCTTATAATTAATAGTTATCCTAATCCTTATTAACTTAAGTTTGGTTATTTATTTAATTATTTTTTAATTTATAAATACCTAGATGTATGGTTTAAAATAATAAAAAGTAAATGCTTATGTAAAATGTATCATCAATAATAATTGTATTATATTTATTATTAAATTAATTACAAATCATCGTAACTTGGATTTGATTAAAAGTAACTCGTTGTTTATTAAGTTTACATCAATAAAAGTCAGTTGAGTTAAAAATTAGGTTAATGAAAATTAAATTTTAAAAGTAAAGTTAAATAGTTAAAATTAACTTAACTTTACACCGTTCACTGGTGCAGTGAACGAAAAAGGATGCGGGAGCAGATCATTATTTGAGTCTGAAAGGGTTAAAAAATCATAAAATAGTACATAATATTGTTGCGTAAAGTATATTTCATAGAATACCTACTTCCAATTTCACACTTTCAAATTTTCAACATATTTCAAATTTTCAACACATTGAAAATCATTTCGAGAACGGTGTGCTGACAAATAGATCCCAAAAAAATTTATAATTTAAAATATACATATTAAGGGGCTGCAACGTAGCATATTTTAAGGAGTACTATTTAGGCAATTCATGTGACATAATATACATTAATACTGTATCTATGTGTGAGTAGTAAATTAACATTAGTGTACGTAATCCGTTATCGTTTCCAAGAATCGCTGCACGTCGAGTCGGGCAACCTCGCCGGAAGCAACTCTCACACACATGTCAATATATCGAGAAATATAAAATATATTCTTGTTTGCATGACTATAAAAACTACTAAAAGCGGTAGTAAATTAATCATACTTCCCCGAAGTTCGATTGTAATTTTCAAAAAATGGTTGAATTTCTAAACTTCTATACTATACTTCTTAGGAATCACTTTTTTTATTTAAAATCAGATATGCCCAAAATAAATACAAATGTAATGCAATTATTTCATGGGATTTCTAAAAAAAAAAATGGTTATTTTATGATCATTTTAAATTGAAAATTGAAAATTGACTTCCTAAGAAGCCTAGATATTTTATCAATGAATTCAAACATGCATAAAAAATTTAAATCGGACATTCCGAAGTATGTGTAATTGACCACCACTTATTGGTCTAAAATATATGAAAAATACGTCCGTTGCAGCCCACTTAATAATAATGTTTAATTGAGTCAAATTTTGCTGATAGAAAATATGTTTGAAAGTTTATAATAAATAGTTATCCTACATTTTTTTAACTCAGTTTTGTTAAAAGTTATGCAGATACTTACAATTAACTTTCGAACTTAAGTTTAGTTATTTATGTAATTATTTTATAATTTATAAATACCTAGATATATGGTTTAAAATAATTAAAACTACTATATATTTATAATTATAACTATTGTTTGAAAATGTCATGAAATTTAAAATTGTGAAATACTTCAACATTTTAATACTTTTTGTTTTTTTTTTAAAATAAGTTTTATATATATTTACATATAATTGTCATAAATTGCTTTCATAATCTTATGAAATATTTTTTAAAATATACATTACCCATTAAACATAGATACCTATTATAAAGTATAATATGTCAACCACAGCAACCATATTCCATCCATGGTGGGTACATTTAAAAATATTATAAATAAAATTAAAAAGGTGGGCAAGTGGGTGTCGCTCTGCTGTACAGTAGGTTATAAGTGGGTCACTGTATAATGGATGATATTAAATTTGAATTCAACGATATAATATCATTGTATAAGAAAAACGATTCTGAGCGGAGACGGTATGTCAGTCTAGATATAAGACATATTATATACATATCTATGGTACTAAACCAAAATTTGACCTATAATAGGTACCTATAATAAATTCCAAATTAATCATATCACAATATCCATTAGGTACTTATAACGCGTTATACATCAACAAAAACCGTGATACTATCATAGATTTATATTAGTACACTTTAGAAGTTTCAAGTACCCACGAATAATATTATTCAATCACTAAAAAATAACTAAAATAGTTATTCTAGGTTTTTTAGTATGTAATTTCGTCCAAATTTGAATTTAAAATGTCTGTAAAAAATAACTGTGTTCATATATTTTTTAGATTTTTTGGTTACAGTATGAACCATTTATGAGAACCTTTGTTTTAAATTTGCAATCCTTAGCTAAAAAACTGAACATTTTATAATTTATTAATTACAATGATTGATAATTTTCGAGATTTTGATAAATTTTGTCAAAATTCGATCTTTAAATGCTTATAAAAAAAACTGTGCCTATGTATTTTTAATATTTTTCAACTGATATTGTAACAATATATCAGGAGCCTTGTATTAAATTTTTACACTTTTTGGCCCAACAGATAAAACTTTATTGATATTTATAGAAAAAAAAAAATAAAAGCTGTAAATGTCCGTAAATAGCTCAAAAAAAAATCAAATATTTTAAAAATTGTATGGTGTATAGGAAATGCTAATTTAAACATTCAATGAAATTTTCATGTATCTACAGTTATTCGTTTTTGAATTACAACAAAATAAGGAAATCGCTACATGAGAAATCGAGTGAATATCCAATGTTGTAAAAATTTGAATTTCAAACGCTCATAAAAATTTAATTTGACTTTCCGGTAGATATATTTTTATTGATAAAGGTAAACAAACTTATGAGTAATCTTGTATTTCATTTTCAAATCTTAAATTTAAAAAGGAAAATTTTTACGAATTCTTAACTCAAAATAATTTGCTAATTCTCGTGATTTTTCCATATTTTGTCAATTTTTGAACTTTAAATGCTTATAAAAAAAATTGAGACTAACGATTTTTAATATTTTTCATCTGCCTTTGAAACAATAAACTAGGAGCCTTGTATTAAATTTTCAAGTATTTCTATTAAACAAACAAAGTTTTATTGATATTTTTAGAAAAAAAACTAAAAAAAAATGAAAAATTAAAATGTCCTTAAACAGTTCAAAATAAAACAAAATATTTTGAAAATGTTATCGTGTATAGAAAATGCAAATATAAACAACCAGTGAAAATTTAATGTATCTACGGTCATTTGTTTTAAAGTTGCACCAAAAACCAATTTCAATTTTCTGAAAAAATCGATTTTGCGTAAAAATTCCCGTTTTTCCTTAATTTTTCTTTAGTTTTTCTTTAGTTTTTCTTTTTAAAGTACTGGGAATTTTAAATTTTGACCTCCCCAATGCACCAACGATATTCACTTTCCAATCAAGATACTGAAGTCGAAAGTCGAAGCATTATTTCGACTACTTATCGTGTACACAGACACAAAAAAAATAAATATAAAAACACACATCATTGTAAAATCAATACATTCATCGTTCCACTCAGAATCTAAAATAAAAGAGACGAACCTAATCCAGAAAATATGACATAAATACACATAAGATTATACCACGTGTAATTACAATATTTTGAACCATTCCTGTTGGTATGTTATAATATTTTAAATATTTTGTTTACAGCTTTAATTGTAATATATAGGTATTTAGAAACGATAACAATAACCGAAGTAGTTATGATTTGAAATCTATTATTAACCCACTGTTAATTACATATATTGTCTGAAATCCTATAAAACGTATGTTTAAATAATTCCAACTACCAGCTATATAGCCATTCCTTAATTATTGCATAACGTCCAATTATTATATTTCATTTCGTTATTTTAAGAACATTTTTATTTATATTTTGTAAAATACTTATATTTTTATTTTTCACATTAAGAAAAAAAGACCTTAGTAGTTGAGGCGAATAAAAAAACTAAAAAAAATTAAAAATTACATACAGTTTCCACGAGTAGTCTGTTTTTCATTACCAATATTGGACTAACATTAGGTAGTTATAAAAATGGGAAAACCATACAATTTTAAGTTGCTTTCATTCAATCAAAATACAACTGACTTCATAATTGTTTGACATTTATAAATAAACAGCTCTACAAAATTACTTTTTTAGATTTCTAAAATTGCTTTTTTTTTTAGATAAAACAATGATTTAAAATGTTTTTTTGAAATTAATTTTCTTAGACTATGATAAGACGGAGCTTCCCTTAGTCATAATATACCTATCATGTTGATAAAAACTAGTGATACTGACTTTCCGATTGATTGACATATTTTTACCTATACGGATCAGCCCTCGGACAAATTTTATCCGGCCCTCAGCTAATGAAAAAAAAGTAAAAACCGATAATTAAGTACATAAGTGTTGGTTTGATTTGCCACCAGAGAGTAGCTGTTCTTAACGTTTTCACTATTAAACGGTATTCTGATACTTCTTATAAATCATTTGCCGAAAAATGCAGTCTATTAATTTGTGAACTTCGTAAATCAAAAATTGAGAATCTGCATATAAAATATTAAGTGCAAGAATCATACACCAAATTCCATGCAGTTCGTTGAGAGCAATACTTGCCATTTTTCTCAATAGTTTTAACCCAATTTTCTATTTCTTTTATAATTATTATAAATTTGTATTTTAATTTATTTAATTAGATAATTATTATTTTATTTCCACCAGGCCACTATGTTACTTTGCATTATAATATAATATGTTAAGAATTTTCCTTTGAATTTGGATGCCCCCTGAAAATTTTCAAAATTCTCTCCAAAAATATTAATCGGTGACCCCTGCTATACTGTATAATAATTCGTTTATTCGTGGTCGTGCGTAGAGATGTAAGTTTGAACATTTTCAACTTTGAAAATTTTAGTTTAAATGTATTTTTCTTAACATAATTAGTTTTTGAGGTATTCTGAAGTAAAAATACAACAATTTTAATAAAAGATAAAACATATATATATTGATATAGGTATAATATATTATAATATATATTTAATGATTCGTATTTTGTATTTACTATATTGTGTTCAATAGAATAATACCAAAATAATGTTAAAATAGGTAAATGGTAATAAAAGTACATAGTCTTGAATATAGGTAATTATAAAGGTTTAATATACTAAAGCTAAAATATAATATCAAAAGATTAATTTGTTGAGAAATCAATATGATAAATTATAAAAGCTTTCATGAAAATTTACATCACTATAGCCGTGCGTGATACGATATTGTTTGGAAGTCTCTCAAAATATCGTCTCAACTACGGTACTTGAAATATATGTGTCGAAGAATTAATTAATCATACATCGATTTCAAAACAAAGGCACATGTATGATATGGACTCTGCTAACAACGGCCACAGCCAACGAGAGTGGCCAAAAACGATTCATGGTCTAGCCCAGGTCATCCAGTGTTTCGGCAGTGAGATACCATTTTTCTTCTGGTCCGGTTGGATAATCAGAAAGATCGGTTACGGCAATTGCATGGCCGTAGTGATGGGATCCATGGCCATCAGGATGTATCTCTACACAGTCATCTGGAATCCAACGTGGGTCATTGCGATAGAATTGCTGAACGGCGTGACGTACGCGTTGGGATTTTCGGTGAAAATGTCATACGCTAAAAAGGTGGCTCCTCCCGACACGCTAAACACCATAATAATTGGGTTTATCGGATTTTTCGACTTCATTGGTACGTTACTTTTTATTAACGGTACGAAATATATTATCTTATAATTTTTATAACGGTCGAACGCAGCGTTGGGAAATTAAAATTGATAGCACCCCTTGCCTTGTTATGTGAATAACAACCTTGGACGGGTCTCGGACTTCCAATAGCTAAAACTTCAGAACTAAGTCCTATTGCCAAAGAAATTGAAAAAAAAGGGTGTCCGATAAAATAGAAATATACCGCCAATTTCACCTCGTCATTCTTAACTCTGTAAAATACGTTAAAAAAAAGGTGGGTAAGTGGATGTCGCTCTGCTGTACTGTAGGTTACAAGTGGGTCACTGTATAATGGATGGTATTAAATTTGAATTCAATGATACAATATTATTGTATAAGAAAAACGATTCTGAGCGAAGACGGTATGTCAGTCTAGGTTTGAGACAAATTATATACATATCTATGGTATTAAAAAAAAAATTGACCTATAATAAATTCCAAATTAATCATATCACATTATCACAATATCCATTAGGTACACGTTATACACGTTATACATCAACATCAATAACAAATCCTGATACTATCATTGATTTATAATAGTAAACTTTAGAAGTTTCAAATAGGTACCCACGAATAATATTATATAATCACAACAAAATAACTAGGTTTTTTAATATGTAATTTCGTCCAAATTTGAACATAAAATGACTATAAAAATAAACTGTGATTGTATATTTTTTAGATTTTTTGGTAAGAGAATTAACTACTTACGTGGAATCTTGTTTTAAATTTTCAATCCTTAGCTATAAAAACTGATTATTTTATAATTTATTAATTACGATGATTAATAATTTTCGAGATTTTGAAAAATTCTGTTAAAATTCGATGTTTAAATGCTTATAAAAAAAAACTGTGCCTATGTATTTTTAATATTTTTCAACTGATATTGTAACAATATATCAGGAGCCTTGTATTAAATTTTTACACTTTTTGGCCCAACATATAAAACTTTATTGATATTCATAGAAAAAAAAACTAAAAAAATTGAAAAATTAAAATATCCGTAAATAGCTCAAAAAGAGTCAAAATATTTTCAAAATTGTATGGTGTATAGGAAATGCTAATATAAACAGTAGTATAGATTTGTATGTTCACAGTCTTTTTTTTGTGTCACCACGGTAATTTCACAATGTCCAAGGGAGGATGTCCCCCTTGGACACAATAATTTTACCGTGTAAAAATTATGAAGAATTTACACACTTTTTACACGGTAATTTCACACCGTTCAAGGGAAGATGTTCCCCTTGAACACAATAATTTTACCGTGTAAAAATTATGAAGAGTTTTCACACTCAAACAGACCTTATTACTAAAATGAAATAATTATTTAAAATACAGAACACAAGTTATGTAATAATAGATTTTTTTATTATTGAAAATTAATTCTTAAATATATTTACACAAGTTTTCTTACTTCTCTAGTAAAAGGTACATATTCTACAATACGATCATGAATTAATAAACAATAAGCAGTTACACCTGTAAGCGAATCTGAAGCTTCAATTTCCAATTGAACATCCACTGCTGAGGCTGTGGCTGAATCGTTCTGTTTTGAAGTGTCGATAACTATAATTGGTGCGTTTGCTACAAAAGTAGAAGGACTCAATATCGGGTTACGAATACTTTTTTCATAGTACGATTCTTGAAAAGATGTATACATATTATACAATAAGGTGAAATTATTTTTCGAAAAATCTAAATTCAAATTATCGTATGGATAAGCTATCGAGTTCAGAAATACTTTAACGTTTGTTAGATTACAATGATCGAATATACTACAATCTTTTGATAACACATTTTTGCGTCCTTTCTGTAATCCAATTATGATGAATCGTGGTTTTTCTAATTTTGAAGCAGTTTTCAAATTCCACACAACTTTTTTAGTGGTTCCGAGTTCAGGATATTCAAAAGTTTCAAAAGATCTAAAAGGGATAAATAGACTTTTTTCTTTTTCTATAAGTTTCAATAATTTTAGCCTTTCTTCATCGTCGACCGTTATATGTGGAACCTTCCAGACTATTTTATTTAAGGTAACTTTACCTTCAGTAGCAGTAGCACCACTTTTAACTTGTAAAGCATTTAAATCACTATGACTTCGAGTTAATATTAATTCCAATCTAGAATTCACTAATATTCTTTTATAGTCTTCAAACAAACCTAGCCAATATTTCAATGGAATGCAAGCACTAAATTCACCTTTGTCATTTTCCGATTGCGTTAAGTTTTTAAAATTCCAGCCAGCATTTTCATAGCAATTGTAGTTATCTGGCGTACAGGATAAGTAACCTTTCAACGAGCTAGTGATTCCAAGAACACGTGTGCTATCTACTTCTATCCCATTGATTTCCAATCGTATTTGTTCGAAGAGGTAAGAGTAACCATTATTAGTTAGTTTCACTTTGGTAGCATCAGTAATTGTCCCCCCCCCAAAAAATAAAGCTTTCGTGTAGATATGGATAAACATCCGTTTGCTGGATTGATATACGTATTTCATCATTATTATTAAATGATGTAGTATACGGTGTGTAGGAATGATATTCAATTTTCGTAATTTTAGAATCCGTCTCGTACTGCGAAGTTATATCCAAAATATCACTTTCAGGCATTCTGCTTTAATTGATAGCCCAGAGCTCGCAAAATTTTTTTATTCTTCACCGTCAATTTTTTTATTTTATTTGATGTTGCTGGTAGCACTTTAGTCTTATGACTAGTTGTACTGATCCGAAGTAGTGGGTTTATATTGAATTTTAATCCCATCTCAAGACCCGTAACGTTTAATATGTAACACAATTGTCAATGTCTCACCAAAATTGTCAATCGGATTATGATCTTGATCAACTAACTGAACGGTTATCGTATCAATATTTGTTTTATTCAATTTGTAATATATTAAATTTGGTGGTGACTGTACAACTTTCGATCCTGACGTTTCACTAGGGAAAAACTCATAAATCGAATGACTTTGAAGATGGTTGTTGAATGATCCTTGAGCTATATTACACATTACTTTTATAGAATTAATTGTGTTAAAATTCACAGCTTTTTCCGATCTATGAGTTTCATAATCTGGCTTATATTCTCGTTTTTCAAAACCCAATACAGGTGCTATGCTATGTAAAACCTCAAAGTGAAGTATTCCATTACATTTTATATATGATCTGAAGTCGTTAGAATCAACCGAAATGTCAAATGTTAACTTGGTTTTGAATTTTTCATTATAAATATTTATTTGTTCCATAACTCGATGCTTAATATCTTTGATTTCATAACATCCTTCTTCCAGTTTAATATAACACCACATACGATCAGTATTATTATTATTATGGTCAACTGCTTGTATAGCAAATTTATTATTATCTTTGTTGATATTCGGGAATGTATTAAATGTTTGCAAACATAACAAAGCTATTTCTGAGTCTTCGTAAAGGTTTATAGACGGAAAATAATTTGTAGATAATATGGTTGTGTTGCCGGTTAAACTTAAAGTAACTGACTCGTACATCCTGATATCTGAGATATAAATTTAATAATATGACTCGTGACGTTTAATATGTAGAACAACTGTCAATGTCTCATTAAAGTTATCGATGGGATTATTGTTTTGATCAACTAACTGTATAGTTATTGAATTAATGTCTGTTGTGTTTAATCTGTAATATATCAAATTCAGTGGTGACTGAACTACTTTCGATCCAGTTCTCCCACTAGGGAAAAACTCATATATTGAATGACTTTGAAGTCGGTTGTCGAATGACCCATGTGCTATATTACACATTACTTTTATAGAGTTAATTGTGTTTAAATTAGCAGCTTTTCCCGATCGAAGAGCTTTGTTTATTTGTTTATAGGTTCTCTTTTCAAATCCATAAACAGATGCTATACTGTTTGGAATATTTAACTTTAGTATCCCATTGCATTCAATGTATGTTCTAAAATCTATGGGATCAATAGATACGTTGAATGTTAGCTGTGTTCTACATTTATTGTTAAAGTTAAATAACTCTTTCGAAATTTTGTTGTTAATATCTTCAATTTCATAACATCCTTCTTCTAAAATAAATATAAACGTTTTTAGGATAAATCTATTACTTGTTGAAGGAATTACTTCTATCTCCAGTCGGTTATTAGCTGAATTTATGTTTGGAAATAAATTAAGTGTTTTTAAACATAACAAAGCTATTTCCGAATCCTCGTAAACGTTTAGAGTCGGAAAATAATTTGTAGATAATATAGTTGTATTCCCAGTCAAACTTAGTGTAACAGATTCATACATTGTAAAAATTCAAGGCATAAATGGCCGCAGTTGAATGTATTGAAATCTTGATAGTTAGAATAGTTGTATACTATTTTGAACTGCCTAAAATAATGTTGTAATTCAATTGGTGGTGACAAATCACCAAAGCTATCAAAATATACTACTTTGTCCTTATTTTTATAAAACGCTACCCAATGACTTCCGTCTCCTGAAGATATATCTAAGTTTAATATGCCACATTCAATCGCATGCGGTTTTTTAGGCAAGTTATCGCGTGAAAAGACTCCACGGAAATGATTGATTTTCAACTTTCCGACATATTTTATAATATCTTGAGATGAAAGCGGTCTGTCAGGTAGCGTGATCATCAGTTTTTTTTTCTTAACCTATTCTTGTCTGATTTCAAACCACTGCCTTTTTTTCTTTTTGAATTTTGAACCGCATTATACACACTAGCACCTCCAGACATCAAACTACCAAGTGCCGACAATCCTGCAAATATAGGTATTAAGGGAATTACACCTCCTGACTGTCTCGGTGCTAAAATCAACCTTTTACCACTATTCTTTTTCTTCGAGATTCTTTTTTTCTTCGCTGCTAGTATACCATTTGTTTTTATAGCACGTTTCCGTTTACAGCCCATACCTATTTTTCTTTTAGCTTTCATTGCGTTTGTTACTGTGTACGCAACAAATTTCTCTTTTCTAGGAGTATCTTTTGCTTTAAATCTTTCCCAAGCACGATTTTCTAACACTTTATCAGCTCTATGTCTATCGTCTAAATTTTTACTCGTTGCATAAACAATATCGTGATCACGACAAGCAGCATCCAACGGGTTTATTCCTTTATCACCACGATCTAACCTTTTTTTTAATTTCGTACCAGGACCGCAATACTGATAGCCTGAAACATGGGCTTCGAACGGGAGACTATTTATAAGAGAGTTTACAAATCCTTTTCCAGTCTTGACTGACTTGCACTTACGAGTCGAACGCGTCATCGATAACTGATTATAAATTGGAAATTCTAGAGTATTTATAAGAAAATAATATGGATTTTATCGAACAGAAAGATAAATTGGATGTTATAAATGTAGATGTTCAGGTAGTAAAAAAACCATCAAGACACGGTTCGTTATTACCCGATACTATACGTGCTATACTAGTTGGTCCCAGCGGTTCAGGAAAAACTAATATAATGTATAATCTGATCACACATGCAAACGGGTTAAGATTTGAAAATATTTATTTATACTCTAAAACCTCTAATCAGGAAAAATATGTTTTATTAAAAAAAATAATAGATGATATACAAGGTGCTAATTTTTTCCTATTTACAAGCGCTGATAAGGTTATAAAACCAAACTTAACCAAGAAAAATTCTATTATAATTTTTGATGATGTGATATGCGGTCCACAATCTGTAATCAGAGAATACTTTAGCATTGGTAGACATTCAGGTGCTAGCTCTGTATTTTATTTAGCACAGACATATTCTAAAATATCAAAACAGCTAGTAAGAGATAACACAAACTTTTTAATAATACTGAAACAAGATGATACAAATTTACGACATATATTCAACGATCATTCGTCTACAGATATGGATTTCTCAGAATTTCGAAAAATTTCCCATTTATGCTGGAATCATAACGATTATGGGTTTATGGTTATCGATAAAACTCGAGAAATGAATGAAGGAAGGTATAGATGTGGTTTTCATACATTCATTAAAATAAAATAATTTTATTAGTTTATATAAATATACCGTCACACAGTTATTATCTGCATAGTGTTATCAGTAGTCATACGATACAGGTATATTACATTTATTATTTACAATGAACAAAGAAAAAGTATTGTTGGAAAATTTAATAACATCAAAAAAAATATACAACGAAAAATAATGGAAATGAAACGTGGTGTTATAGATTCTGAAAACTATTTCCGTGAAGCATTTAAGCCGATAATTGAACCATTGAGTACACATGTGAAACAAAATGTAACATGTAACACACGGACAACTGAACTAGAAAATAAATCAGAAACCCCGTGCATTAGTGAAGAAGATAATGATGATGAATTAAATTCATCATATAACAATTTTTTAAATAATCGTCCTAAATCAGCACGTTATGATAAATCTTATGGTATGTATTATGATAAAGATAGTGATTCATATAAAATAGGAAAACATTCTGTTACTTTTAGTCACGGCAAATTACTGCTGCTTAATAAATACTACCAATTTACACCAGGACTATGGTCTTTATTATGTGAGAAGGAACCAAAAAATACAACTATAGCAGATATAGAATCTTATTACAATATTTTGAAAACTAGTGGAGTCCATTTAAAAGCAGATGGAAAACCTAGAACCTCGAGGTACCATAAATGGGTGACTGTTGTAAAACCACTGTATGATCGAATGAAAATGGAGGAAAAACAGTTTAACGAAGAAATAAGTAAAATTAATGAGAATACAACTCCTCGAATTAATTTAAAATCATTTGACAATCATTTATCTAGTTCAAGCGCTAAACGCAAAAAAATAACACAAGAATTTGAACCATTTGATTTTAATCCAGAAGCAAACAGTTCCATGTCTACAAATCCCGTAGTTGAAAAGATGTTTAATTTTACTTCATCACCAAAGACTATGAAAGGTTCTGGTTTATATAAAGATGTCTTACCTCAAACCCAATTAGTTTATTATGACGATCCGAATGAGCTAGTAACTAGATTAAATCTTTTGACATCATCACAAAGTGTTGGTAATACTGGTGTGAATAATGAAATAATATCTATTTTAGAAGAACTACGTGAGAGAAATATTATAGTATAATGACTACCTTAGAGAGTATAGCTAATGAGTTACATCGGCCAGCGAGAAAAATATTTCCTAGACGCAGTGTAGTAACGCGGTTTATTGATGACCTCTGGCAAGCTGATTTAATGGACATGCAATCTCATTCTAAGCAAAATTATGGATTTAAGTATATTTTAGTTGTCATAGATACATATAGTAAGTATGTATGGCTTGAGGCGTTGAAAAATAAAACATCGAAAGAATGTACAAAAGGTATGTTTAATATATTGAAAAAAGCTTATCCGAAATTATTACAGACAGATAATGGTACAGAATTTTACAATGCTCAATTTCAAGATTTAATGAAAAAATACAAAATTAAACATTACAGTTCATACAGTGTTATTAAATGTGCAATCGCGGAACGCGTGATCCAGAGTCTTAAAAATAATATATATAGACATTTTACTGCTACTGGTACATGGAATTGGTATAATACACTATCAAAAATCACACAAAATTATAATAATACAAAACATAGAACAATCAAATGTACACCGAATGAAGCTCGAATGGATACAAACAAAATTAAATTGAATACACAAATAAATGATACATTATATAATCCAAAATTTAAAATTAATGATAAAGTAAGAATATCTAAGTATAAACATATATTTAGTAAAGGATATACACCAAATTGGACAACGGAAATATTTACAGTTTCAAAAGTTTTACAGACAAATCCAGTAACTTATCAACTAAAGGATGAATCAGACAATATAATCTTAGGTGGTTTTTATGAACAGGAAATTAAATTAACTGATTTTCCAAACACCTTTCTCATTGAACGTATTGAAAAAAAAGTTGGGAATAAAATGCTTGTTAAATGGTTAGGTTTTGATTCAAGTCAAAATTCATGGATAACATCATCAGATATTTTAAAATAAAGATTTTTTTATGTATAATATGTAATAATTTTATAATAAAATATTTTTTTTATTGAAGTCAAAATTAATTATTTCACATGATCTCCTAATCCTCAATAGTCTGTTTAGTTAACCTAATGTATTCACGATCGATATAAAAAGCACCATCTAGCGGAAAATTAATCAATGGAAATAAATAATACTTCTGTATTTATATCCTATAATTTTATTATAGTATTTATTTTATCTTTAACAATTATTTAATAAAAAAGTTTATATTCAACTTGTATAGTATGAAATCTATATTCTTAATCAAAAATGTTTTAGAGCATTTTTTTTTAATCTTCCAATTTCAATTAATTCTATTGATTCTGATGGTTGACGGTTTGAAATAATTTTCCTCATTCTTTCCGTAATACAACTGTAAAACATAAGATATATAAGCGGTAATGTTATAAATTATTATAATATCATATCGAACAACTCTATTTCAATTATATATATATATATAATATGTAGTTTTTTTTCTTATTTAATAATATTCTTCTTTAATATAGTATGTGGTAATAATATAGTATTAATTAATATTTTTTTATATTAAGGGGTCTCTATAGACAACTTCTTATACATTTATACATCCGTTAGTATAATATTTATTCTGTTTTTAGCTAAATGTAATCTTTATACATTTGTATTATTATTATTTTGTATAGCTTAGCTAACCAGTCATCTAATATGTTATTAACATAATATTTAATTAAAGTTTCTTAAGTTTTAAAACTTAAATAAAACTGAGATAATATCAGTGATTGATTTTTGAATACACTGTATAATATAATTCACTTTTTATTCAATTAACTTTTTTTGTTTAGCGAAATGTGTGAAAAATATAAATATAAATAAAGTATTTTATTATTTTTTCAAGTAAAAGAGTATGTAATCTTTTTTGGTTTTTAATTCATATTTTTTTTATTTTTCTCAAATATTTTGCTCAACTGATATTGTGTTTTGAATAGTCTGTATTTAATTCATCACGTTAAAGCTATCGGATAACTGAATTTAGATTTGCTAAGAATGTTAACGAGCTATTTTAGCGACACATGAAACGATTGAGTAAACAATCGTAACATGGGGCCTTTGGAAAGACCACTGGAACCTTGCCATTTGTGCGCTAAACCCATTGTATTTTATAGTAAATCGCTATCTTTGGAAGGTATTTTCTATGAATTTACGAATATACAATCTATTATGAAAACAAATTCAATGATGATAAAACAAGGTTGAATATATTTATATATAATATTATTTTTATCTATATATTTATTTGTGTGTGCGTACGTGTGTGAACTCACTCAGTGATTATGTTCATGTGACCAGATATTGTTAATAACAGCAATAACACTATGTGACTATCATACTTTCATCATCCGTGATCCAAATGTGCGTAAATAAGTAATTTGCTTACTCTATAACGTAAACATGTTTATAAATATCTTCAAAATCTGAAATGTTTGTATAATCATGAGATTGAGAAACTATTACTGAAATCAAACTATGTTTATAATAATTATATTTACCTGAATTATAAATGGAATGAATTATACGAATCATATCTATCTCTGTCGGTTTTATCTTGTATGAGTAAAATGGTACATTTATTTCAGGATATGGTGTATTAAAATTAATAATAGTCAAATATGTACAACATTTCGCACACCGACTAAATTGACTATATGTTTGCAGACCTTTAATAGTCTGAAATTGACGGTGAAATCCGTTTAAATGGATTTGACAATTATTGTTTTCATTATCAATTCGTAAACAAGACAAGGAACAATAGTGTGTCGGTACTGATCTTAGGTTTATACTTAAATAAATTTCTTTAAGTATAAAATTAGAATTATTTAACTTGAATAACTCTAATATTTCCTGTTCATCATATGCAAATGAATATGTCATACATCGGACCGTTTCATATGAAATAATTTGTTTCTGAACATTCGGATCTACATCATTTGGGATAGTCATCCTTCTAATTTTTAGAAAAAAAATATTTAGATTAAATCAGCTAGCATTGGCTATAATAATTTATCACTGACTAAAATGGTTATATTATTTTATAAATTGTAAATATCAAGTTAATTTAAAAAAAAATATATATTATTTATACTATAATTATTATGCTAATATATATATATATAAATATTAAAAAAAAATTTGAGTTATAAGACCTTATACGCTTATTCTACAATATAAATATTTTATTCTATATTTTCTAACTGTCTATACAAGCTGTTTAAATTATCACGTATATTAAGTTCACATCGGTACCCTACATATTGTGAATGTTTAAATTCATTTGTTAGTTGTTCTTTTTGTTTTAGCAGTCTTTTAATTTGTTGATTAATTAATCTAATTTTTTCTTTATATGTTTCTTCTTCTTCTAATTCATTGTTATCATTGACTTCCCTCTGTTCGTAAATGACTTCTATTTGACGTTTAATTGATGCAGATGATTCCATTTTATTGTTAGATATTTTACTTTTTTGAAACTGTAAAATAGTACACACTTACTTATATTTACAAATAATTAAATTAATTTATAATAATATAAATCTATATAAAATATATTGTACATCTATTCAATGTATTTAGGTTTTAAGCAATTCTAAGTATATTTCCAGATATTATAATTATAAGTTATGTCATAATATTATAATATAAATACTATAAGATTGGTATAGAATATAAGCATAAATACTATCAACAAATTAAAATAAATTATGGTTATACATCATATATAAATATTAGCTTGTGATTATTATGCTAAGTTTACAAAATTAATAAATAAAACATTTTTTAGAATGGTTAATATATTAATTATAAATAGTACAATTAAAAAAAATTGAAAAAATAATGTAAACAAAAAAACTTTTAGTTTAGAATGTTTATTTATTTACATGTCACTATCATCTAACTATTTTTTAAACATAAACATAATAATATATACAATACTACATATAATATAATCTAATTTTGATTTCAACAGATTGAACTCAACTGCTGTAGCTGATCATTAAGATTTTCTAACTGCATATTAAAATTATTTACACATTTCCAATAGTCGGTACAGCTAGAGCGATAAAATGTAATGATCTTTTCTTTTTCTTCTTTTTAAAAAAGCAATTTTTCTTTTAAATAAATTAATACATTCAGAACATATTTACAAGACTTTAAAAATAAAAAAAGCAGTTTTGAGTCAAAAATTAATGATTAATAAACAAATGATTGATAAACTATTAACCACTTTTCATATAATTGTATTGAGCATATAATTTAGATAATCCTTTTTGAATATTTTTTTCATTTTTCTTAGCAATATATAACGAATGTAAATAGTCATTTATAATCTTATTTTTTTCATTCATTAATTTTTTTGGTTTTAAAACCGCTTTTTTATTTTTATATCAATATTTTTTTTTTTTTTTAAATTCTACTGCTTTTTCATCCATTGCTCGGTCATTATTCTCGACCTCTCGAATAACATCGTTAATTTTATCCATAATAAATGATTTTGATTCCATTTTTTTAATAAAAAATAAAATAGCATATATTGACAGTAGTAAATAATACTAATAATAATAGACTAGTTTATGTATTGGAATATAAGCATAAATACGTACTATCAACAAATTAAAATAAATTATGGTTATACATCATCTATAAATATTAGCTTATGATTATTATGCCAAGTTTACAAAATTAATAAATAAAACATTTTTTAGAATTGTTGGTATATTAATTATAAATAGTACAATTAAAAAAAAAATTGAAAAATAATGTAAACAAAAAAACTTTTAGTTTAGAATGTTTATTTATTTACATGTGACTATCATCTAACTATTTTTTAAACATAAACATAATAATATATACAATACTACATATAATATAGGTAATCTAATTTTGATTTCAACAGAGTGTACTCAACTGTTGTAGCTGATCATTAAGATTTTCTAACTGCATATTAAAATTATTTACACATAACCAATAGTCGGTACAGCTAGAGCGATAAAATGTAATGATCTTTTCTTTTTCTTCTTTAAAAAAAAGCAATTTTTCTTTTAATATAAATTTTCGATTGTTAACATTGAGAGAAGAAGAAGCACTTGTTCTAATTAAAAACAATTGGTATTTTATATTTTTACAATTTTTTTTATTTTGTTTAAGTCTGAATCTTCTAGTGATATGGTCTTTTTTATCTGATTCTGTATAACTTTCAATCAATTTTTGATAATAGTCTATTTCGTTTAAAATATTATTGTAAGAATTCATCATTTGAAAACGTTTTTGTGTAAATATATTAGAACTAATATAAATTATAAAATATAGAAAGATGTTTAAAAAAAAATCTGATAATTAAAATGATTTATATCAACCAGCATTGTGTATATTTAATGTTAGCTAAGATGGTTGTATTTTATATATTATAATAATCAAGTTTTTATATTATGCTATTCTATAATTATAATCATATACATACTGTATAAACTTATTTTTTTTTAACTTAAACTTAATAACTTTTTAACCATTTATAATATACATTATAATAAATATAGATATTTTAATCAGTCAACCTTCTAAATTTTAAAAAAACATTTTAATAAAATAAATAAATTATAAATACTTTGTACATTTAATATTGATATTTCTGATAAAACTATTGAATATCAATCCGTTATAATCACTTACCTAAACGTTTATGCTATGTTATGTTTTTACTATCGTGTATTATTTTTTCGTTTTTAAAAACTAGTAAAGATGTAAAGAGTTTTAGATGGTTTTTTAAAAAAAATATATATAAATAATGAAATAGGTAGATGCTTACGTAGATAGCTGTTCGGTTAAAGTATTTTCCAATGTTAATGATGCCGGTACTGGACTGGTAAACTATGCAGGATTGAAGTATTTTCAATGTTCGATGGTAAATTCCTGTTGATGATGTCGATGGTAGACTGTTATACTTTATAGGATTGAAGTATTTTCAATGTTCGATGGCGAATGTCTGTTCCTTGTTGTTGCTGGTGGAGAACACAAGCTGAACTGATATCGTTTGAGTGGCAAATTCTGGGTTATATAGTCGAGAATCATCTCCTACTTTTCTAGTTGTCGTTTAAAAATCACATTATATTCAAAGAAATCGAAAAACGTGTTAATGTAATATTAATTTAAAAAACAACTAAGTTATTTTGTAGTAATAGTAATTATAATATATAATGTATGTATTGGTGTTGACCGTCGTCGTCCGGGATATTCATTTAAAAATAGCAAGGTTAAATTTTGGGGTGTTGGCGGAATAAAAACTAGTATTAATAGGAGGTCATATTATGACCGTTGGTGGAATAAAACTTATATTAATAAGAGGTCGAATTAAGGGCGTTGGCCGGTTTAATATATCCGATAGCATTGCTTTAAATATTTCACATTTCAAAGTTACTATGGTAGTGGAAACATTACAGTATATAAGGCTAGCGTATCGACAGCAATATTACAGTCAACATCCAACAACTGGAACTTCGCAGTCAACATCCAGCAACTAGAACTTCTTCGCCCTCTTCATCAATTCATCATTCAATAATATTCAACGATGTCTTACAGAACTTCGATCGTCGATTCTGGATCAGAGGTTAGTAAATGAATTACTTTAATAACTAAAGCAAATTGTAAGCCAGTCGTAAAACTACTCAACGCTATGGTTATAATTCCAATCTATCGAACGGTATTTATATGACAATAGTGTAATAGTCAGAGTATTCCGGCATTGCACTGATCATACATTCGTCTCAGTTAATGGGGCAATAGTTAGAGTATTCTGGCATTGTACCGACTGACATACCGTTCGATAGATTCAATTCTCAGTCGTGCAATTCTGTGGTAAACCACTCATACATTTATGAAAAAAAAACAATCTGTTAATATAGCAAATTTAATACTATAAGTTTTTTTATAGTACGAATTTAACGGATCTGTAGACATGAAAATGAAACCTTCCACTTTAAAGCAAACTAAAACAGCTCTCAAAAGAGGGGCTGAAAAAGTGATTGACAAGAGAAATAACAAAAAGATTAAACAGGCAAAAACAGTAAGATAAATAATTATTTATAATCTTAATACTTTTATCTAATATTCTACGGTGATGAATTATAGCATGAATTTATTTATTTATTTTTTTTAGAGTTCATCTTACAGGGAAATCTTTGAGGAGAAATTGCAGACTGAAGATTTCGATGAAGAAATCATCAATTCGGTAACTTTCCGGCAGGGAGATGGTTTGGCTACCATCAAAAGTCAGTTTAATCCAGAAGAGAAGGCGACCGACTACTGGACAATAACACACTATAAGTGTAAGAACATAAACAAAGTTCCATCAAAGGAGAGGTAAATACTAGACTTTGGTTTACTTTTTAATAAAAAAAACTATTGCTTATAATAAAAAATAAATCAACTGTTTCTATTCACTGTTCACTGAATAATTAATTTATGTTGCAGGTGGCGTCACTCTGAGGCATCTGTTAAGATAACGACTTCAGATAAATCAAAAGACCAGACTTTAAATACAAGTTTGAATGAGACCATGCAGGTCATCTTCGACGTGATTTTGAAGGATCCAGAACGTCGAACGATAAAAAGTAATTTAGCATTATGAGTGTAAATATTTTTTATTTAATAAATAAAACATTACATAAATATAAATGAATTTGTATTATATTACACTATTAAGTCCTGTAAAATCATGTCAGACATTGCGTTAAAATGAAATTGTAATATTTCGTACAAAAATGAAGTGTCTTCGTTTTGTAGATGAGAATAATAATTAAAATCATAGTTTTGTATATACTGATTTGTGAATTCGTTCCTCTGGCAACTGATGGGCAAACCTCGGACATCGTTTTTAATCAGTTCATAAGCTGCATCAAATGTTGCTTGAAAACTCTGAAGACGTTTCTGTTTTTCTGCGATATAAAGGTCTACACAATGCTGAAGTTGTTTAAGTCTACAGAAATCTATATGTGAGAGTGTAATATAATCATCATTT
Source organism: Macrosiphum euphorbiae (assembly GCA_949089665.1). Lineage (NCBI taxonomy): Eukaryota > Metazoa > Arthropoda > Insecta > Hemiptera > Aphididae > Macrosiphum > Macrosiphum euphorbiae. The sequence goes on from CARXXK010001015.1 coordinate 182,988, forward strand.
ATATGTAAGGTTATTGAACTCTGCTTCACATTAATTGAATATGTGAAATTCTCGGTGATTCTTACACGTCTACACCTGGTATGTAAGTTGTTAGTAATTGAAGTGTAATTAGATTCAGACATAAGCGTACACCATTGCTCTAAATTTAATGTAATAATTTTTTTCGTTAACTTGCACTCTAATAACACAATAATCGAAATTTGTTTGCTGATTAATAGGCCGACTGTAACACTCTTCTTACCAAATGGACGTATGTCAAATACCGATTTTGATACAATTACCGGTAGACCCATAACGAATTAATGTTCTTTTTTTAAATAATTAAAAAACCTTTCAAACTATAAACGTAATTATTTTTTTAAAATTGATATAAAGTTTTTTTTTAAAATATTTAAAAAAATCTTTCAAACTATAAACGTAATTATTTTTTTAAATTTGATATAATATAACCGATGGGAGATATCCTTTGAACTGAAAGCATTTTTACTTTGTGAGCGTATTATATACTAAACCTGATAGATAAAAAAAAAAAAAAAAATGCAAAAAAATGTGAGCGTACAGTATAGTCGACTACTGCATGCAGTGGAGGGGAGAATTACATATTATACTTACCTGATACCTGAAAACATTTAAATTAACACTACACGCAGTAATCCACTAGACCACACGCTCACGAGATATTACATCAAATAATAACACATATAAGTTGTTTTAAAAAAATCAGCATTTATTTTTATTTACTATAACATGATTAGCATACATTTAAATTATTTCTACACACACTAACCTCATTAGTCTATACGATCGTGAGATATTAAATCAAATATTAATACATATAATTTGTTTTTTTTAAAAAAAATCAGCATTTAATTTTATTTAGTATAACATATAATAAAAACATGATTAGTCAACAGTAAAAAAAAAAAATCAACATTTTATTTTTATTTACTATAACATAATATAATAAAAACATGATTAACAAACAGTAAAAAAAAAAAAAAAATCAACATTTTATTTTTATTTACTATAACATAATATAATAAAAACATGATTAACAAACAGTATCGTATGATTCAGATTCACAACTGTGAATATGTTCGGTTTTACAGTATTTACTTAATACATTTTGAACATACTGATTACCCTTCATTAATAATACATATAAACATCTTGGACTGAATCTGCAATGTTCAATCCATGGGTCGTCCAGCCTTTCCCAGTTATGAAGAATAAGACCACAACAAAAGCATTCCACGACATCATCCACTCCTGAATATTTTAAGCCACATTCGGACAATGTATATTTATTTTGAGAAGTATTTAACGGGAATAATTTGAATGTTTTAAATCTTGATGCAAACGATGAAAATTTTGGATGAACCATGGTCGGATTACTTCGTATACGATAAACTAATGATTCAAAATCATTTGGACATTTTTGAAAATTCATTTTTGAAGAAATTAAATAACTTATACAATGTAATAAAACTTCAAGAAAATAAAGAAAAATGAGACACGACTTAAGTGAACGGCGGATCATTAGTAACTGAATATGAGAAAATGATCAGCTTATAACTAAAAATTGTATACATTTTTTTAGAAAAATACCGACATTCATTAATTAGATCAATTGCAGTGCAACCAACATAAATGAAAACGCGAATATAGTAATTATTATTTCATTTTAGTAATAAGGTTTGTTGGGGAAAAAACATTTAGTGTGTACACGGTAAATATTTGGACAAAACTGACTTTGAGTGTGCAAACTCTTCATAATTTTTACACGGTAAAATTATTGTGTTCAAGGGGAACATCTTCCCTTGAACGGTGTGAAATTACCGTGTAAAAAGTGTGTAAATTCTTCATAATTTTTACACGGTAAAATTATTGTGTCCAAGGGGGACATCCTCCCTTGGACGTTGTGAAATTACCGTGGTGACACAAAAAAAAGACTGTGAACATACAAATCTATACTACTATAAACATTCAGTGAAATTTTCATGTATCTATAGTTATTCGTTTATGAATAACAACAAAATAAGGAAATCGCTACATGAGAAATCGAGTGAACATCCAATGTTGTAAAAATTTGAATTTCAAACGCTCATAAAAATTTAATTTGACTGTCTGGTAGAGATTTTTTTAATGATAAAGGTAGACAAACTTATGAGTAATCTTGTATTACATTTTCAAATCTTAGATTTAAAAAGAAAAATTTTTACGAATTCTTAACTCAAAATAATTTGCTAATTTTCGTGATTTTTCCATATTTTGTCAATTTTTGAACTTAAAATGCTTATAAAAAAAAACTGTGACTAACGATTTTTAATATTTTTTATCTGCCTTTGAAACAATATACTAGGAGCCTTCTATTAAATTTTCAAGTTTTTTTACCCAACAAATAAAATTTTATTGATATTTCTAGAAAAAAAACTAAAAAAAAATTAAAAATGAAAATGTCTCTAAACAGTTCAAAATAAATCAAAATATTTTGAAAATGTTATCGTGTATAGAAAATTCAAATATAAACAACCAGTGAAAATTTCATGTATCTATGGTCATTTGTTTTAAAGTTACACCAAAAACCAAAATCGATTTTCTCGAAAACAGATTTTGCGTAAAAATTCCCGTTTTTCCTTAATTTTTCTTTTGTTTTTCTTGGTCCAATTTTGACCTCCCCAATGCACCAACGATATTCACTTTCCAATCGAACAAAATACTGAAGTCGAAAATCGAAGCATTATTTCGACTACTTATCGTGTACACAGACACAAAAAAAAATAAAAAAATAAAAAAAATAAAAAAAAACACACATCATTGTAAAATCAATACATTCATCGTTTCACTCAGAATCTAAAATTCAATATTCGTTTTAGGCGCTGCGCGCGGCAATAAAATACAGTGTTCCGCGTATAATATATTTTTTGCCCCGTCGTTCTATGTTTCGGGAAAAAAATTCAAAATAAATTCTGGGTAGGTACTATAGATAGCGAAAGTGAACTTATGCCTTTTTTTTTTTCTCGAAGCTTTAAAAACTATTGGGGATTTTGATTTTTGACCTCTCGGCCTCATCGTTAGCTCTAACTTTTCCTATCAGAAAATATGCTGTTTTTACTTGTACCTATTAATGTTGAAGACTGATAGAAAAAACACACATCATTGTTAAAACAATATATTCATCGCTACGAATCTAAAATATGATATATCATATTATACGTTAAACCCATAATATACCTATTAAGACTAATAAAGATATGCTCGTCCAACATTCTGCTTCAATGCCACCGCGGGACGTTTGTTGTTAGAAAGAGATAGGTAATAGTTTGGGATATCCATGGGTGAACAATTTAAAACCCTGGTATATATGCTTATGAAAAATAAATATATTTAATGATATTAGGATCCAATAATAATGTATAAATCAGAGATTCCCAACCTTTTTTGACTCGCGGCACCCTTGGACATTTTCTAAAAATCCGGAGGCACCCTATGCTCTATAGTATATAGTCTATACTATAGAGTACTTCGGTTCTGTTTATTAGTGCATAAGTATAATCAAAAGTAGGAAGGTGTAGGTGCATACTATATACATATTCCATTTTATAAACAAATTATTACATTGTATTTATTTTTAATGAAATTGTTTTTTCTAAAAAAATATTTCAAATAATTTCGCGGAACCCTGGTTGGGAATCTCTGGTATAAATTAATATTATAATAATTATTTTTCTAAAATCTCATGTTCGTGTTTTTCCAAATATAAGTTGTACATTTTACTGATACTTAGTTCAGGAGACAAAAATCGCTTTTCATTATTGTCGTGCAAAATAAGTCTTTGAAAGCTCTGAATATGTGTTTTAATTTGAAAAAAAATGTCGTGAGAAATTTTAGAAGACCGTTTTGCGTGTTTTCCGAGTAGATCTTTAGGACTAGGATTATTTTGTTTTATATTTGAAGAAATTCTTTCTACGACTGCTTTACCCACACCAAATAACGAACAAAACGCATTTTTACAAACTAGTATTTCATCTGTACCATTAATACGCACTTTATAGTCGCATGCAAAGGACCGATTAAGGTTTCTTATTTGTTACAGGTCGACGTCTATTATTACTTTTAATATTAATCGATCCACCTAAAAACGTATCCTGCTTTTCTTTGTTTCCTATATCATTAAATATATTTAAAATTGTGACTTTTTGTTCATCTGTAATGTATATAAAACATTGCGTCTTACATGTACACGGAGGACCAGTTTTTCTCGGCTGCACTATTTTATTTTTTAAACTTACAAGGTCTTTTCCTTTAGCACGCATCGTTTTAGCAATATTTCTTTTCCATAATACTGGGTTGGCTACTCTTTTTTTGCCTTTAAAGGTTTCAATTTAATTATTTACAACCTCGTTCTCAACACTTTCATTGTTTTCAATTTCAGCTACCTTTTCATCATCCATTTAATTTAATTTAATTGAATAACTATTTAAATAATATTATACCTAGGTAACTACTAACTGAATAACAATATTAAATAATTAAATAACAAATGATAAAATGTATTAATATTTAATAGATAGGTAAAATGTATTATTACATTTTGAAGTTGAAGATAACATAATATCATGTTTTAGTAAAATGATAAAACTTTTTGATACGGATATCATCATATGGTGTTAGGGCCGGGTACGGACAATAATAGCCCGGTCACCAAATGTTTTGTATGCTCTCACACACCGACTGACCTGTTTATGTGTGTATACATGTATTAGCAATTCGATAGAAGTGGACGGGTTCGCCGAGCAAGACTATCGAATGCTAGTGTGTGGTGGGTGTGTAAAATATGTGTATATATGTATGTGTGTGCTTAAACTAAAATAAATATCAACACGAGTTTACGGTATTAAATAAGATATAATAAATGCTCAATAATAATGTTTAAACATCTCACAATGTAACCTTTTTTATATGGCCCTTTTGGCCCAACAGGGAAAAATAATAAATAATAATTGGCCGTACGATACAATAAACAAAATATATAAAATAATAATTATGTTACAAGCTATTAGAACCGCTAATAATAATATATGGCTCAATAGTATGTAATAAGGTAGGAATTAGAGCTGTATTATTACAATATAAGCATAATTGTGCTAAGTAATTTTATGTGGCCCTTCTGGCCCAACAATAATTCTGTATAATAATAAATAACAAATAATAAATAACAAAAACTCACAATTTGCCGGTGCTCTGCTGGCCAGCCGCTACCTGTACTGTGTAATAATAACAATAATAAAACGCGCACCTTGCGCTGACAAATAATAATATAAAAACAAAGTGGCGATTCACGCCTAGCAATAGTGAACGATAATATAAATGGCAATTCACGCCCACGATAGAATAATAATATATAAACAACAGTGGCGATTCGAGCCTAATCAATTATAATAAAAAGTGGCTATTCTCGCCTACACAATAATAAAACAGAAACTGGCGATTCGCGCCTGGTAATAATAAAACAAAAAACTGGCGATTTGCGCCTGGTAATAAGAGCAATTGCCAATTATGGCACGGCTTGCCGTCCACACAGGACGTGAGGGATGACTGCGGCGGCCGTATTAATCTTCCACGGCAGCCGTATCGCATAATTGTTTAATCTGCATTTATCTCTTATATAATGATTCACAGATGGCACAATAATTTACATATAAAAATAAACAATTAGGTGTGTTGTGTGTGTGTGTGCGTGTGGAGCCGGTCGGTGCATTAATTACACAGATATATAAAAATACTAGATAGACGACTCCCTATTCTTACAATGTAATAATAATGAAGCCGACAAAATGGCCGAAATACTCTTATCTAAGAGGTGAATGTTTACAAAATATAAATTATGATAAACTGTGATAATTTTATGGTGGGAATCCAAAACTATTAAATATTATGTATTACAAATTACAATATCATTATACATACACTTACTAGTTACAACACGGTCTAAGATACACTTAATTTTTAATTTTATAGTATATCTTAGTCCTTGACTTCAAAGATTAAAAGTATAATTTATTGCAACAAACGAGAAATACAATATAGATATAATAAAGAAGTTTCAAGCTCGTCCAATAAGCACATGCTTGAATTCTAATGATTTGATTTCATATTAAAAATGAACTAAAATGAAAATAAATATAACTTTATGTTACAACATAATAAAGTAAAACAAAAAAATTTAATTTAATATTAAATATAAGAGAAAATGTTATTAATATATACCTTATACTTGGTGAAATTATAAAAATTATATAATATAATATAATATAAATATTATGTTTATGTTATAACAAGCCTCTTCTAATTATTAGACGTTGAGTTCCAAAATATATGCCATTAAATGGTACAATTAAATTACAATTATTTTATGATCTTGTATTTATAACCATACAAAGGATGGAACTTACTTGTATTAACTTTAAATATATCGTATAATATAATTTGTAGATCATAAGTTTTGACCAAAAGTTCAATCCTTCAACTCATGGTAAATTATATTAGTAAAATTCGATTTAGTTTTGTTAAGAATGATTTTGATTAATCAATTTATAGTTTATGGTAAAACATTGTTGTGTATAAGTGTATGTAAAGCCACACATCAAAATTAAATACAATCATTAAATGTAAAAAATCTTGATTTAAAAATAATAAACCTATGTAATAATAAATTTGCATTTGATAATAATATTTTTAATACACTTCAATGTGATAATGTTTCTTTGCTAGATATACCCCATAAGATGGTATTAATTTCATTATTAGTTAAATAATATCTAAGTATTCGACTCCATTCTTTTGGCAAAATGTTTTCAACAGAAATTTTAAATCCTGTTAGTAAAAGACAAAAATTAACAAATAATTTTTATGAACCAGTAGTAGGTATAAAATATTATATGTATTATAGACTATAGGTACCAGTTTTATTTTAAATATTTGTATTATTATTAAATTAATTAATACCTACACTAGTTTTGTTTTATTTACTTGAAATATTTTATATTTATTAGGTACTTTACTATGTAGTACTAGTATAGATACAAGTTTGGTTTTATTGATTTTAAATATAGCATTTCAAAAATAATAAATGGATGTAAAATGTTTAATTAACTAATTCAGATTGTTTTTAAAAATATTTCACAATAGCACAAATTTTTATAAAATAATGTAATATTCACATGCACCATTACGTAATTTACATAACTGTTGAATAAGTTGAAATTTGATAATATGTATTTAAGACTTATGTAAGTAAGTTAAGTTATAAACATATTAACATCATGAACTACCTATAGGTACAACTTTAAAGTTTAAACTTAATATAATTTATAATATTAATCATATTATGACAAATTGATAACAATAATATCTTTATCAGTGTTATGAAAATGTAAACATTCACCTCTTAGATAAGAGAATTTCGGCTATTTTGTTGGCTTCAAAAACATTTCCAAGTTGTCTATCTAGTATTTTTATATATCTGTGATTAACACGGACTACTACGCTGGACTGGAAACGTCGGGTGAGGCGGGTGACGGGGGCCGGCCCGCTTAGTGTCCGCGAGAGAGGTGTAGAAAGGGGAAAAGTACGTGAGCTAATCTAGAGCAGCCTGGCTTACCACAGGCTTGGTAAATGGTTTATCATTGAAGTATAGATGGCGCCAGATTAGCTCATGTACGATTCCCCCTCGTACACCTCTCTCGCGGACACTAAGAGGCCCGGCGGTAAACGTCTCGTTTCCAGTCCAGTGTAGTTGTCCGTGGTGATTAATTATAATTTATTATCGTTATCGCTTTTCGGGCGGCAACATATGGTAAATACAGTGTGACCACTTTGGAGCAATAACCAGATAAATCCGGAGTTATCTGATTGTTGCACCAAAAATAAAAACAAGATAAATCCAATACCATCATAAACTATGTTTATATATATATCGGATTTATCTGGTTGTTGCATCCAAATGTATGTAATTTTTTCCTACACAATAATTCATGAAAAAGTGCATTTTCGAAAAAAGTGGATTTACCTGGTTGTTGTTCCAAGCCTTTCAGTTATTATAATATTACTTTATACATTATTATGTTAATATCAGAGAAAAACATTTTAGGTTTAAATACACTACAGGCACAGTTAGCATCCTTTTTAAGCATATTTTTACCCAACACTATACTAAAATAGTATTTTTCCGCAGTGCAATGGTTACTACAAATTATTGAGTTATCTGTTAAACTAAATTCTGGTCGATACATCGTAATGGCAGATTTCCATTTTTAAAAATATCAATTGAAATAATATGATAGGTATGCTTTCACGATAAATTTAAATTACAATTTGAAACAAATACCATACAAAATTAATATTAAATCTTGAACCTTACCCGTGAACAATAATATTTTCATCTTTACTTTAATTGCTTCTACAAGAGCGAATTATGCATTGGTTAACCATTTTTCAAGTTTAATAAAAAACCAAAAAAAAATTTTTATTTAAAATTTGTAAATAATATATTACAACATGCCATATAGTAAAAACATACGTACATTTCAAATGTGTATAATATTATTAAAACTTTTTTACTGAATTTTGATTATGAGATAACATTTTTTATCGAGTGATATTAACATTTCCATAGTGAATAACTGTTTTTTTTATCAAAATTAATCCCGAATGTGCCTTTATCTCTTTCTAACAATCTGGGTCATCGAACCTCTCTTTCTAAGATCAGTCCATATCTACATAGGTCTATGGTTAAACCTGATGTTTACATTCGTCATCGCAATTAAAAAGAAGATTTGTATATAAAAATATATGTTGTCTGCATTGCGATATAATAATTGGCCACAACTCAGGTTAAGCGCACACAGTGAACCATAGTCCACAATGTCTGACTTTGAAAAAACTGAGATAAACACTGGTACCTAATTAATGTATTTTTTTGGTTGTCTGGCAGTAGAAATTAGAGATTGTTTTTTCATTTGATATTCTATAAATATATAATATATTTCAAATGGACTTTAAGATTAATCATATCGTCGATACGTTGATATAATAAAAGTACCTAATATCTGTAATCGAATGAGATATTTTTTAGCCATCGATTATTTTTTACCATAGGTAATGAATATTATCACAATTAAAATCGAAATATTGAAACCTCTAAATATCGGACACGATGGTTTGTTGACATTTTGACCGCCATTCGGAAGGCTAAGTTTGCGGTAAAATGTTTGTAATTGGTTTCTAAGAAAACGTCCGGTATTTGAAGGTGTTCGTAATGTAGAGGCGTCCGTTAGAAGAGTTTTCACTGTATTAATTTTTGGTTACCATTTCGTGAGTCATAATATTTATGTGAAATTTTTGTACTTGCGGCTTGATGATTGCCACGACATAATATTATTATAATATGCATTCGTTCTCAGATTGAAATGTATTTAATTATTTTTGTTTGACAGGTGATTCTATAGGCAGTCTACTGGGCAGATATTTATTCGATACATATGGTGGAGTGTGGTCGTTCCGATTTTTCTCCTACATGGCTGTTTTCGTGTGCTTTCTAATCATAGTAACTAATCGTTTTGATTTGACTAAAGATTTGACATTTGGCTATGTTGTCGCAGTGTCTACGACAGAAAATAACCAGGATGATAGCGGTGATATCGAAATCTCATTTAATGATTTTTAAATTTGTTATTTTGTATAAAATTGTAAAAAAAAATTGAATGATATTAATCATTATGCAGAAAAAATTATTATTAATAAAATTATTCTACTATGATTAAATTTAATTTTTGGGGTGGGCCCCGAGACTTTTTAAGGTGGTCTCGGGCCCATCCTGGCCCACCCAGGCGCCGCCACTGCATATACGGGTACAGCTCGTCGAAGTTTGAATACTTATGATAATTATATATGAATAATATATGAGTTGAAAATTCGATTTTCGAGCAACTAAATAATTTGAAAAATATTAAATACTATATTTATTATAGTATGTTGTAATTCAAAAGCGGAAATAACCCAAACTACTTTGAAAGCAAAGTCGATATAAAATTGTGAAAACTTAAATGTTAAAATGTATAAACTATGTTTCTGTAAAAACTATCGATACTAATATGTACATCTTGCACAAGGTTTGGCACAGTATTTTGAACACAAATAGGTACCCAAGGACCGAGGGTACTTCCTATAGGTAAGTATGACAAAACGAATCGACGAACTTTAAATTGTACCTATATCGTACCTATAGATAAGTTTTTCCTGAGTAAGATGTATGTTTTCACATTAAGGTGATACGATATGCATTTTTAATTTTATTAATATACTTCTTAGCGACCTGCGTCGGCGGGTTGGTATAATATTATATTGAAATATATTGAAATTTTCGAACAAATTCGTACAATTATTGTGAAACACCGTTACACCGTAATGAAAATGTTCACAAGCTGCGGGCCACATTTAATATTATAATTTACATTTTACAATTTTGATATTGAAACTGTATAGAGTGTAAATGTGTTACATTAATGCATTATGCTAATATATAAAAAAAAATATGTATAAATTCACTTGCAATGTGACATTATATTTTATCAATAAATGTTGAATGTTTATAAATTGGTAAGTACCTATAATAGTGGGACTATTTTATTTGAATTACATTCGCGTTACCCGACATTATTTTTATTAAGTTACTTTACTTTTTCATTCAAAAAAAAAAGCCAATTATATATTTATATAGGTGTGCCACTGCCTATTCGTTATAGCAGAGAAACCTCCTTAGCCCTTAAGTCGAGATGATAACCTCTGCCCACGTATATATATTATAATTTATAATCCATGCCTAATAGTATGAGAGTCCCGGACGCAAAACAGCCGTTAATCGTAGATAGATAAAGACGTTATCAACTTATCGATGTCATAAATATAACGTTGAACGATCGACCAACAAATTGAATAAAGAATGTTCGGGACAATATATTTTCTTGAACTAAAATTTTGAATTGCCAATATTGATTTTAATCTATATATGCACAATATTATTTATAAATATACACAAAATACTGACAAACTGACCTTAAAATTATTTTAGAAAAATGCAAAATTAGAGTTCAAGTTTTCAATTTTCTGATGTATGAAAATTGATTTGTACTTGAGAAGCATTATTCGGGACTTCCCAAAATATAATGAACTTTGTATTGAAATCCAGGCCCTAATTAAATGACTAAGTAATGAATATTTTATTTAAATTATTCAAACATGTAAGATGGTTAATAATCCCTAACCTATAATCTATTGTTACATGCGGCCCTTCAGGGATCCAAAAGCTGGTGTACTTGATAAATAATAATAGTCAATTAGAATGGTAATCAAATGTATTATATTAAACCAGACAAAACAAGCAGAATAATAGTGTTGATTGTAGTGAAGTGAATTTGTAGCTCGTTCCGAAGTTGATAATCTCCGTGTAAATCGTGTGTGATGGCTGGGCGGCTAAGCGAGTCGTGTGGTGTTCTCGTCTCTGGATACATCTACTTTGGCTGTCTCGCTGTCCCCTATATATATGGTGGCGGCGTCCTTTGAAAGTGAGCGGCGCGTGTACAGTCGTCCTTGATATGGACCTCACGACTATGAAAGTGGTATTCGTAGTCGAAAACACTTTTGGGTGTGGTCGCATTCCTGGTTGTTATTATGAGCAAATATATGATATTGCGTAATCCCATTACACCTCCCTACCAAAAAAAAGATTGTTAACCTTTAAGGGTTAAGAATCTTTAACATCGTTAATTAATAGTTTACAATGGCTGAATTACATTGTTTACATTGACTTTAAATTTTGTATACAGTTAACAATTTGATTATAGTATTACATTTGATTACAATAATGTGAGCATTTTACAATTTTTAATGTCATCATTATTATTATTATTGTTTTTTTTTTTTTTCTTTTGTTCATATTACAATTTTTTAATTATGGTTAGTAAAATAAATTAATACATGATTTAATTAAACAAATAGTGTTAATAAAATGATTAATAATCTTTAATAAAATAATATAGGTACCTGAAATTATAACATTATAAGCGTTACGTAAGTATACAATTTAAATATTTCCCCTTTATATAATAATAATATTTATCTTCCACCTATATACTAATCTACGTGAATAATTGTTAGATTTGTCATAGACATATGCAACTATGGTTTTATTCAAGGTAATTCATCATGTAAGTTGGATCTCTAGTGTTTTCTATTATTTTTACTAATTGTTTGCATTCTCCATTACAATGATCATTTATGAAAAGTTCAAGGCTTCTAGTTATTTTATTTAAAGTTTTATGATTGTAGTGGTTATTTATTTTCTTGTTTGCCTTTAATATATGCCAATTAAAGCATACGGATTGTAACTTATTTTCTTTAACGTTATAAATATGTACTTCTGTTTTTAAAATTGTTTTTAGCTCCTCAATGAATCTAAAATATATAATAAATGTTAATTTATGTATTTGTTTTCATTAATTTATTTTGTGTTATATTTATTTATTAACTAATAATTATTATTTATTTTGCCTTAAAATTCCTTTTATATTTTTTTGCTAATTTATATAATTTAATGGGCTTTATCTTTGTTACTATGTAATTGAATAGGCATTTCGTTAAAATTACGTCGGCAACTGGATCGTGACAATGTGTAATATTATGATTAATATCGCATGCTAGTTCATGAGCTTCTGATAGTCCTAACATTCTACCATTTTTATTTAATTTACCTAAATAACCTGAATATAAAGCTTCCTTAGTCTCTAGGTTTGATAATTCTAATACAAATTCGTCATTATTCCTAACGCTAATTGCCGATATGTTTAAATATGCTAAAATTCCCGTTAATCTTAAACGCTTAATTATCGTGATATCTGACGTTCCGTTCCAAAATACTATTAGCGGCTCCCTATCGTTTATATGCAAATATCTTTGCAAGTATACCGTAGACAAGGTTGATTCCCCCTGGCGACTTACACTATTGTATAACTGTTCCAGCAATGGTTCAATCACTCTTGCCTTTTTCCCTCGGAATACTCGTTTGATATTCTGCACTGTTTTCTTTAGGTCGCATCGGCGGAATCTTCTTAACTTATCATCCTTTGTAAGTATAAGAGGACTCCCCTCCAATTTCTTGGGTTGGTATTTTTCTAAACTATTCGATATCGCGCCGGATACCAGCAATGTTTCGTTCTTACTGACGGTAAAGAACTCGAAATCCATTATAAAAAAGCGTACCTGTGAGCTAAAATAAAATAATTATTTTTCTTTAAAAAAAAACTTAAATTGGTTTCTTAGTATTTATTGCTATGTATATGATATATGATATATGATACATGATATATGATATTTGATATATGATATATGTTTCCTGAGGTTATTCTTCGAAAATCGTTTCAATGATGTCGCGTCTTCTGATTAGTTGTTCTATTAGTAAACCCAACTCTACACACATTGGTCGATTATGATTTGGTCTTAAGATAACTGTGCGTACAAAATCTTTAACATGGATCATGACCCGTGCTAAGACATTCGGCCTGAAAGGTATGGTCATATTACTATTCGCCCTTCTTATATGTTCCGAGAAGCAATGTAATCTGACTACTTCCCCTCGCGTTATTTGTGTATGATTGGTTGATTCAATTAATTCGTTTTTTAATTCTCTGAGAAACTCAAATGTTTGTAGTTGCATTCGAACGGTTCGTGCTACAGGTGGTATGTTCTCACCCATTTTGTACTTAAAAATTTTTACGTTTGTTTATATATATATATTTTTTGTTTTCTTCTTAATTTCTGAAATAGTTAAAAGTTATTGTTATATAAGTATTATTCAGAATATTATTTACGTATATATATATATTATTATATTTTTTATGCACGTAATATTATTTTATTTTAATTATAGAATATTATTTTACGTATTATTTCCTTATGCACGTATTATATTTTATTATTATTTTTATTTTATTTTTTTTTTAAATTTATTTATCGAATATGTTCTTCACTGTAAATTTGGTGTTGAATATAATATTGATCTAATATTTCTGCGATTTTTAAACACATTGAATTATAGGCTGGTTCGCGGTTACATCTAGTGCAAAAGAAGGATGTTAACGGACCCATAACGGTTTCAAGTTCAGTTTCATTAAAAGGTACTTGCATATTATTATTTGCGTTTATTACGTGTTGTCTAAAACAACGTACATATATTGTGTTCCTTAGTACCAATTGATCATGTGTATCATTTAGTAACCTATCCCTTAGTTCCTTATAGAAAACATTAGGCTCAGGCATTGGTGTGGGTTCGCTCATGTTTATGTATTTTATTATATTTATTTTGAAATCCCTCTTGATTGTTTCCTGAAACATAATTATATATATAGTATTTCTTTAATAGTTTACATATACCTAGCTCTTATTTATTTATTAATTAATTGTTTACCTTTAATTTAATTATTATTATTTCTATATTATCACTATTTTTCCTAACTTATATTTTATTTATATTTTTTTTTTATTGTTTTTATTTTATTTTATTAATTAATTAATTTATTTATCTTGGTGAAGGGGGTGGAGTAAAGGGTGTCTCTTCATAATTTCGTACATAGTCATTTCTATTGGGTGCCCTATATCTAACTATTCTGCCGGGAAATTCCATGACTTCTGTGGACCTGATATACTTGCATTTTATCATTATGTAAATTGCTATTATTAGTATAATAGATATTACTGCCAGTACTATTGTTACATATAGTAAATTACTGTGTACAAATTGATGCTTTTGATTTTGTTCTCTTGAAAGTTCTTGGTTAATCATTTGTTGTACTTCGTCTAAAGATTTGGATGCATCGTGTAAATCTGTGAATTGCATAGCTAGTCCCTTTTCCCATTTTTCATCTGTTTCGAATTTGTGTATATGTTCGGGTATTTTTTCTAAAATATTACTCATGTTAGTTACAGGTGTAAAGTCTTTATATTTTGTAATTTGGATTTCTTCCGTGGCAGTTAATACTGCGTCCCGTGCAAATACTTGACAACTAATGTCGTTTATAGCTATTTCTCCTGCTTCATTTGTTTGTATTATAAATGGGTCTATTAAGTTCGCGCAACTTACAGTTAAAGTCTCTTTTCCTGCGTGAATCCATGTATTTTTTCTTTTTAATTTTTGGTATATGCTTCTTTTTAAATTTATTTTCTTTACTGTACATAACTCAGGATTAGCATACGTGTCAGCTTTTATAAAGTTTTGTACTTCGCATGGTTGGCGTTCATTGTTGTCCTGTATAGGTTGTGGTGTATTACATATTTTGTATATTGATGTTTCTTTACATTCGTTTAATTGTTGATCTGTGTATGTAGTAAACCTTTTATAGCCTTTGGTTACAGCAATATTATTATAAGTAATGTCCATCATGTACCATCCACTAGAATTATCTTGGTTATGACGTATTGGTACTGGTGTTAACCTGTATAATGTAAGTTCAGTGTCAATAATCAGTGGTATTACTATATCGAATACTAATCTGTCGTTCGAATAGTAGATTTTTATTTTTGTAATTTTTTGAAATTCATTTATTTCATATCTCCTTGTCCCCATCGGAATACTGTATATTTTCTTTATATTTTGTTCTATTGCTTTTAATGTTGATGCTAGTTCCTGCGGTGTCATAAGACTTGGATGTATCATACCTTCTCTAGCGGCAGTTACTATTTGCCCCAATATTTCTGTTTCGTAGGAATATTGATTAATAATTATCGTATATAAATTATGTATTTCATTTTTTATTAGTAAGTCTAATATATCATTTGTTTTGTTTTGTATTTTTGACATTTTTTCGTTTAGTTTTTGTTCCTTTTCCGTAATATTATTGTATAATTGTTCGGTTTGATTTATTGTGTTACCAATACTTCTTATTGTTGATTTTACTACAGTAGTTTGAGCTGCCATTATGTGTAATATATTAGTTCCTGATTCTTCCGTTTTTTGTATAGCTTCTTGTGTTTTCTTAGTGCACTTGTCATCACATATGCCAAATAACGTATGCATGGTGTTACCTATTATGTTTATTAATCCCCTTTTCTTTCTGTTGTTTTTAATGTCCTCCATAGTACTTCCTAGCGACATATATGTACGTTCTTTCTGTTTGGTTATTTCGTTATATAAGTCTGTAATTACTAATTGATATTTCCCACATAAATCTTGATGTTTTTGGTCAGTACATAAATTTGTTATATTTTTAATTTTTTCCCCCAATAGTTCATATTTCGTGTTATATTCCTTTAATGAGTAAAACATTACAAGATTGTATTGAGCCCCTATTAATCTAACTGGCCCCAACCCTTCATATTGTATACCCCTGCCAACTCCGTAAGGCGTATAAGAGAAGTACTCTGATGCATTTATTTCGTCAGAATCAACAATATTGACTAGAAAACTCGTCACCATCACCAATCTAAAAGTACAAAGTATATTTATATTTAACTAACTATCTTATTATAACTTTATTAAATTAATACCATCTTACATAATCTAAAATATCTCTAGCATCATGTAAGAGTTTCATATAATCTATTAACCGTTTACATAAAGTATTTGTGGGTGTTACCGAATCTGATGACAAATCGTACATAATTAGTGTTAAAATTTGCGTAATTTTTGTTATTTCGAGAGTACCAAATGGTTCCTCCATAAAATTATTTGCTGTATTAATATGTCCTATTAGACACCTCGGTGTGTGTTCCGGTCCTAAAGTATATGTTTCGTGTATTTCTTGTTCGATTGCCATTCCTAGTTCCTCAATGAATTTCCTTTGTCTGTCCCTAAAATTTAAATTTATTTATTTTTTTTTATCGTATTTATTATTTTTTTTTTTTTTGCTATTATTTCTATTGTATATTTTTTTGATTAGATTTATTATACAAAGAGAACATGGATCCTGATGAAACCCGGACTCGGATTTACGTTATTCGAAATCGTGCGTATATAAATTTTTTACTTATGAATTTATTTAATGTATTATTTTTTTTATCATTATTTTTATTAGCTCGAGGGCCGGACATAATTATGGAAATTGAGTGGCCAGAGTGGTTTACCCCTCCGCCGCAACATATTGTATCGAGAATTCTTATATCGGACGATGAAGAAGATGAATCCGATTGATTAATTTGAAGAGAAAACTGTTTATTAAATTGAATTTATTTTCATGATGCTAATTATCATATATATTTTTTGTTTAATAAATCAGTTTTTATTTTTATCTGAATCCGTTTTATTACATTAGTTTATTAATTTTTCTGAGAATAAATTTTAATATATGTTCGGTTTCTATTCCTAAAATTAATATAATTACTCTAACTTAATATTTGCTATATACTTATTATTATTATTTTTTTTTTATTGCTATTTTTTTTTTTAATTGACTTGTGCGTCATTATAATATTTTTTTACGTTATTTCTATGTACAGTAATGACCTTGCGGCCTCGCTGTATAGCTACATTCTCGTTCCCTATAACTACTGTGACCTCGTACGGTCCTAGCCAGATTGGATCGAGTTTCGTTCTATGATTATTATCTTTTAATAATACTAAATCATTAACTTGTAGTTCTTGTGGATTTTCATTTTTATCATAACGTTCTTTACTTTTTATTTTATTTTTAATTAAATGATCTCTAGCTATTTTATGCGAAATTTGCATATTTTCTTTTAGATCGAATATATAATCATCATAATTGTAACGTGGTTCAGGTTCGGCTTTTAATCTAATCGGTACCTCCAACGTACGTCCATAGACTAATGCGTATGGTTGAAAATTAGTAGAAGTATGTACCGTTGAATTATATACAAAGAATGCAAAGGGTAGTAAATGGTCCCAATTATTTAAATTCTTATCTACATAATGTCTTAAGTACTCGGCTAAGGTCCTATGAGCGCGTTCTACGGGGTTACCCTGCGGTCTGAATGGACTTGTGTTAACCTTTTCTATCTTCAATATTTTACAAACATTTGCAAACGTTTTCGAGAGGAAATTAGTTCCTTGATCCGTGAGTATTGTTTCTGGTATGCCGTGTACACAAACGAAGTGTGTAACAAAGGCTTCCGCAACAGTATTTGCCTTCTGGTCAGGAAGTGGAATTCCTAAAGTGTAACGTGTCAAATCGTCCTCCATCGTTAAAATGTATACATTATTGGACAGTGTAATCGGCAAGGGCCCTACTATATCCATAAATATTTTTTCGAATGGTTTAGACGAAGTGGATGTAATAGCCATTGGTTGTTTTATGTGTCGATTTGATACCTTATTAACCTGACATGACGTACAATTCCTTATATATTTTTTAACATCTTCTTTCATTCCCCTCCATATAAATTGTTGTTTTATACGTTTAGTAGTTTTATTCACACCTAAATGTCCGCCTAGTTTTGAGTCGTGAAATTGTGATAAAATGACTGCTTTTTCTTCTTCACTATATTCTACATTTGCACATATAATTATTTCTATATTTGTTTCGCGAAATATGTATCGTAACATTGACCTTATTTTTTCCCATTCTAAATCATCGTGATCGCCTAGCTTGCCCATGGCTAATTTATTCAAATTGTTTTCCTTACAAAATAATTTTAAATTTATTAACGATATATATATAGTTTCGTAAGTGGCCCTCTGGCGTTCTTTGTTTTTCGTTACTAAGAATATTATAAACCGGTTTTCATGTTTAAAATATGGTGTGTCCCCTATTACTTTACTAGTAGGTAATATTATACCGTTTCCAAATTGTTTTTTTAATTGATAATTTGTTCCTGTTCTGAAATTATATTGCTTGGCAATTTCTGACACTATATTATATTCTTTTGGTGAATCTATTACTGTGCCTATAGTTTCTTTTACATTACTATTTGTGATAATTTGTGTTTCTAATTTTTCGAGAAAATTTTCATATGATTCGTTTTTTATTTCCTGTATAGAGTACATGCGTGTGAGTGCATCTACATTTGAATTTAAAACTCCGGGTTTGTAACGTATTTCGTAATCGTACTCCTCTAATTGTATTCTCCATCTAGCTAACTTTGATAATGGATTTTTTAAATTAAAGAGCCACGTTAATGGACGATGGTCACTAAGTATTATAAACTTCCTACCGTATAAATATGGTCGAAACTGTTTAACTCCGAATATTATTGCAAGACATTCTAATTCTGTTGTTGAATAGTTGCTTTCGCTTTTATTTAATGTGCGCGACGCATAACATATTGGCAAATCTTTACCTATTTCTCCTTGAGATAAAATAGCCCCGAGTGCTTTATTACTCGCGTCTGTAGTTAATAAGAAGGTCTTTGTGAAATCCGGATATTTTAAAACTGGTTCTGAGCATAACGCTGCCTTCAAGGTATCGAATGACTTTTGACATTCGTTACTCCATACGAAACTCGTGTCTTTCTTTAATAAATTGGTTAGTGGTTTTGCTATTGCGCTATATGAATTTATGAATTTCCTATAATAACCACTTAATCCTAAAAATGATTTAATGTTTTTTACGGTTGTTGGTATTGGAAATTCTACTACTGCTTTTAATTTACGTTCGTCGGGTTTTATTCCGTCTTTCGTAATAACGTGTCCTAGATATACACATTCTCTTTTTAAGAAGTTGCATTTATCTGGTTGTAATTTTAAGTTGCTTATTCGTAAACGCTCGAAAACTTCTATTAATTTTTCGTTATGATCATATAAATTTTTTCCATATACTATTATATCGTCTAGGTATACTAAGCATTTTATTCCTATTAAACCTGCCAGAGCTGAATTCATAACTCTTTGGAAAGTTCCGGGACTCGTTTTCATTCCCTGTATCATTCGTTTGAAATGCCAGTGACCTTGGTTAGTCGAAAAGGCTGTTAACTCTCGTGAGTCCTTTTCCATTAAAATTTGGTAAAAACCACTCGATAAATCTAATAGAGAGAATAATTGACTATTTCCTAGTTGATCTAGTATTTCTGTAATATTTGGTAAAGGGTGAAATTCATTTATAGTGGCTTCGTTAAGTGCCCTAAAGTCTACTACTACTCTAAACTTTTGTTTGCCTGAATTGTCCATTTTCTTTTGTACTAATAATAGTGGGGAATTCCATGGACTTCTCGATTTCTCGATAATTCCATTTTCTTCCATTTTTTGAATTTGTGAATTTATTTCCTCCTGTTGTGCGTGTGGTAATCTATAAGGTCTACGATAGATAGGTGGCTGATCTTTTTTTAACTTAATAGAATGTGTGCCGACATTGGTAAATGTTAGAACATCCAATTCCAAATGAAATATGTTATTATATCGTTCGCATATTTCGTAAATAGATTGTTTTTCAATTTCGTCCATGTGGTCAGTTATTATTACTTGTTTCAAACGTTCTATTCGTTCTTTATGATCATTTGTCGATTCTACATTATATATTTCGTATTCAGTATCAAAGAGTATTTTATTTAAATCAATTTCAGATATATTTTTCGTTTCTTCCGAGATATTCAACATGCTAACTATTGCCCTACCATTATTAACGATAGATACTGTACTACTGCAATATACGTCTTTTACTAGTTCTTGCTTATGTATAAATATTTCTTTGCTTTCTATGAGCGGGTCAGCTATCTGTATTCTTACAATAGTTTCAGTCCGCGGATTTAATTAAATAAAACTGGTTTTGTCGGTCTCCTTGAAATTTGTTAGCGCATGCGAGGTCGTTTGAATAATTAATTTGTTGTTTGCTACATCGACTATTGCGTTATTTCTCGACAAGAAATCGTTTCCTAATATTCCGTCCTTGGGTATTGGGAATCGTGCACTTACGATATGAAATTCTGTTTTAATGTTTTCGCTATTTAATTTAATTAATATTGATATTTTCCCTATGGTTTTTGTAAGACATTCATTTATACCGCGTAAATTTATTTTTTGTGTTTCGTCTACTTCTAGTTCTTCGCGTAAGCAATTTATCTTGAGAATATTTACCTGACTACCTGTATCTATCATTAAATGTAATTGATTTGTTTTTGCGGCATTAGAATCGAATGTTATATGATTATTTTCTAGTTTTGCGAATATGTGAAATATTCGTTCGTCGGTTGTTCCGCGATAATCTGGTTTATCGTGCGAGTACCGCGTACCTCGTTCGACACGTTGGCGTTTCCCGAATTATTTCTACTTTCGTCGTTTCTCTTTTTATAACATGAATCTACATTATGACCGTTTTTATTGCAATACGAACACGTAATTGGTTGTGCATTATAATTTGTCGGCGGTTGCGTAAAATTATTTCTATTAGGTGGACGGTTGTTATTTCCGTTGCTCGCGTAGTTAGGTCTCGAATTATTTCTACATTGTGATGCAAAATGATTTCCGTTGCAGTTATAACATTTTATTGGTGGTCTATTAATTGGTTGAGAGAAGTTGTTTGCTCGTGGATAATTATTTTGCGCAAAATTATTCGGCCTTACAAAGTTATTTGGTCTAGCGTTCCTGTTGTTCTTATTTTCATAATTTGGTCTACGTTGATTATTGTTTTGTGAATAACTACTCGAATAATGGTTCCTATTTTCCTGTTCTAATCTTAGTTCTACCTGTTCTGACATAGCGATTTGTTTCGCGATTTCAAGAGTTTTAGCATTACGAGATTTTACTATCGTTCTAATCGGTTCTACTAATCCTTTAATAAATACTGCTAGAGTTTGGTCCCTTAATGTTTCATGTATAACTTTTGCTTCTGTTGCCTCTTTGTTTAATGTGCTTACGGTACATAACTGATAATATAGTTTTTCTACTCTATGGCAATAATCGTTCACATCCTCATTGTGATTCATTCTAATCGAATTTAATTGAAGTTGTAACGTCGATGCATTGGTTGTTACTTCGAATGCGTCTGTTAAATACGCTTTTATAAATTGCCATTTTGTTACGTTTTTATATTTAATCATTTCTAGTGCTCTACCCGTTAATCGTGTAGTAATATATTTTACTAATATTGGTGCGCTAGTTGCGTCGACTAAACCTACTGCCATATCACATGCATTTATGAATTGGTAAATATCGTCTATCCCTGTGCATACTGGAATTAATTTAAAAGCGTCTTCTAATTTTATGGTTACTGCCATTTTTTATTGCGTGATTTAGATATAAAATCTAACGACTGATGTTCAAAACTATCTGTGACTTTGCTACGTGTGACTACTCCTAATTGTGGACTTGGGGTTTTACTTGTGCTACCTAATAATTGGGTATCTACTATAGTATTTAACTGGGCTTTCCGTTGGGCTTCAAACTGGGCTTGGGCTTCTCTCTGGGCTAATAACTGGGCTTCTAACTGGGCTTCTTCTACTACACTAGTGTCATACAATGAATTAGCTACGTTCAAGGGAGATGTATCTTCTTTGTCCATAAATTAACTAAACCACCTATTTAATACGTTAATAATCATAATAATACTCAATAAAATTCAATAATGCCCTATAAATACAATAATAACTTCAATAATATGCCCTCTAATAAATTCAATAAACTTCAATAATACTTCAATAATAAAAATGCCCTCAATAAATAATAATCAATAATAACTTCAATAAAAATATGCCCTCAATAATAAAACTTCAAATAATCAATATGCCCTCAATAATTCAATAAACTTCAATAATAATCAATAAAATATGCCCTCAATAATATTTAAAACGGTTTACACCATTACACTTATAATCAACTACCTAGATTTATCTTAATATGTCTTAATTATGTTGCATACGTCTATGTAACAAATTTAAATAACTATTCACTCACAATAATGCTGCGTTCATGGCTGATGATGACATGTTGCCGTTGATGATGCTGCTAATGGATTTGTTGGTACTGCAATGTGACTTATTTGTTTTTTGTTGGTTCCTCCTGGAGTTGTCTTCGCTGAAGAGTGATCAATTCTTCGTTGTTGACAGTAGCCTTTGATGGTTGCCTCCCTTTGTGGAATCCTACCTTCGACTGCGCCAGTGTTACATGCGGCCCTTCAGGGATCCAAAAGCTGGTGTACTTGATAAATAATAATAGTCAATTAGAATGGTAATCAAATGTATTATATTAAACCAGACAAAACAAGCAGAATAATAGTGTTGATTGTAGTGAAGTGAATTTGTAGCTCGTTCCGAAGTTGATAATCTCCGTGTAAATCGTGTGTGATGGCTGGGCGGCTAAGCGAGTCGTGTGGTGTTCTCGTCTCTGGATACATCTACTTTGGCTGTCTCGCTGTCCCCTATATATATGGTGGCGGCGTCCTTTGAAAGTGAGCGGCGCGTGTACAGTCGTCCTTGATATGGACCTCACGACTATGAAAGTGGTATTCGTAGTCGAAAACACTTTTGGGTGTGGTCGCATTCCTGGTTGTTATTATGAGCAAATATATGATATTGCGTAATCCCATTACACTATACCATGAACTAATATTGAATATATATTCTTTATAAATAACTTATAGTTAAATGTTATTTTACTTCATAAAAATAGTCTTCGGGCTGATTAACAATATGGCTCCCAAATTTAGCCACTCCAAAATATATTATACCTTGACTATTGATTTTTGGAAAAATATTTTGTGGATTTACGAAGACAGTAAAAATACAATTTACAGTATGTTTTAGACTGGAGGTTTATGGTGTACGTCCTCAATATTTGTAAAAGAAGATATCGAGTTTCAGCATTCAACTGGGAAGAATTTTGTAAATGTATTACAATTTATTATAATTTGCAATCTGTTATTACTGTATTGCTCATTAGTCATTAAACACAATGACCAACTGACTTATTAATGTAGTTTATACAACTTTAGAAAACGGATTTATGATTTTAATTTAATTTTTTTAATATCCTTATGTTTAAATATGTGATTATAATTAATAATTATTATTTTTGTTATAATATTTTATTTCATTTTCCAGGTACATCTATTGGGGGCTCGGTCTGTGGATTTATGTACCATCATATGGCGGAGAGAGATTTGTATTATTTGCGTATGGCTAGTTAATAATTTGTATTCAGCATGTAATAATATTAAGTTAAATAATAGGTCGATTAATATGAAAACCACAAAATGAAAAAAGATACTTAACCGGTTTTTAATAAGTCTTCTCCCGGAAATAAATTGAAAATGTAAATAATTTGATTAACAACAAAATAAATTATTAATTGGTAAAATATATGTTTCAAAACATTAAATAACAATCACATTACACTACAATTTGCAAGTAAAGTAAAAAATGTATCTTAGAATCGATACGACTTATAACTATGTGTAATATTCGAATCATAAAACATCACCAAACGATACATAAGGTAGAACAAAATCATCTTAGGTCATTAGTATAAATTAGAGTCACGTGGTACATACTTAGAATATATAAGTCAAAGTGTTATTGATCATCGAACACCATCCCTCAGAAATATAATTCAAGCACAGAACGCAATCGTCACAACCCACACACTAGGTAAGTAATTTTACATATATTATAATAACACAGATAATATAAATAACATTAGGTAGGAATAACACAGTAGTAGGGCGACCTTACGCGGAAATGTCCAATATTTATTACAACACACACGTATCTCACTAAAAACCATTACCTTCCCCTACCACGTATTTTCCCCTTACTCCATAATAATATAATTGTGTTGGCTGTATATTATTATATTTCGTTGCCATGAATGTATTATTATAGGTTTGTTTGCGTTCAAATATATTTATCATAATTTGAATGTAGTTCGATTCGATTTTGCATTTTATTCGTGTCACTGTAAGTTAAATATTTTCGCTTCAAGTTTCGAATAAATAAATTCGCAATGGAGAGTCAAGTTACCACATCGGCCGAAATTGATTTGAGTGTCTTGTGGCTTAAACCGGAACACCTAACATTTTTGGAGATTTTGGGGGACTCAGCCACTGTTAGGCGAAGAAACTTCGGCAGATATAATCGAAGAACGATTAACGGAATGTTGTGTTCTACCCTACAGACGACGCAAGACCACTTGCAAGTCGGCCGTTGACATCACCCTGTTAGCGAAATTATTGAGATCGGCGGCCATTCGCCGCTCTCTAAACATTGTGCTGTCTGTTCCGACACTTTCTCGGGCCACTAGATTTGTTTTAAAAGTCGGGCAGACAAAGGTCGTTAATACGACATTGCAGCTGGGTCCCGTCCCGGAGCCAACGACGACGATTTGTAAACGACTGGTTTTGGACATCAACGTCGTCGCCGTTGAAGACGTGTCTGCAGGAGGACATGAACCGGAGGGCGAGGTCGGCGCTTGATGTGGCCCGTGATCGATGAGGCTCTTCGGAGCAAGAACACCCCGGTGTACCTGGTCGAAACGCTTCGGTCATGGCTCACAGACAGAGAGCTACTAACCAGTGAGGAGTTGACCGAGTGACGTGTGGCGTCTCACATGGGTCAGTCCTGGGTCCCGCCCTGTGGAACGTCGCGTACGACTCCCTACTCGAGATGGAAGTCTCCAATGGCGTTCACCTGATAGGATTTGCCGACGATTTGGCTGTGGGCGGAGTGGCTAGGACGGGCCAACTACTTGAGGACGTTGTCAACCCCACCCTGGAGGCGATCGACGGGTGGATGTCCAGCAGGGGCCTGGAGCTCGCCCATCACAAGAGCGAGGCGGTGCTCCTTACCAAAAGGCGAGCCTTCGTCCCTCCTCGCCTCGTGGTGGGCGGGCACCACATCGCACCGGCCAAGAAACTGAGGTACCTCGGCGTCATATTGGACCAGAAGCTGATTTTCGCGCCCCACATCAAGACCGTAGTGGAGAGGGCCTCCCGCTCGACAGTGTCCCTGGCTAGGATAGTACCGAACACAAGTGGCCCGTGTCAGTGGAAGCGGAAGCGCCTTTCATCGGTGGTCGAGAGCTAGTTGTTGTACGCGGCTCCGGTGTGGGCCACACAAGTGTCAAAAATTGCAAGGACCACGGCGAATCTGATTCGGCCCCAGAGGGCAGCCGCTCTGAGGGTGATACGGGCCTACCGAACCGTCTCCGATGAGGCATCCCTGCTGCTGGCGCGCATGCCACTGGCGGACCTAGTGGCACTAGAAATGACGAGGATCAGAGACCGGCTATCTGCAGCCCCGGACCCCGGGGCAGTCCACCCTTCGAAAGCGGCCATCAAGCGTGAGGAGAGACGGGCGACCCTCATGCTCTGGCAGACAAGGTGGGAAAGCAGCAGGAAAGGGTGAGTGGACTCACCGCGTGATATCCAACGTTAGGAGGTGGATCGAGAGAACGGTGGTGGTGGTTCCCTCGTCGTACCACATGACCCAGGCGCTGACGAACCACGGCTGCTTTCAGCAGTACCTGGTGAGGATGGACAGGGCCCCCAGCGCCGCGTGCAACCACTGTGCTGGGAACTCTGGTCTCCAGCTCAGCAGAGCACACATTGTTTGCGTGCGAATATATTGGACCGGTCATCGCGCGGAACTAGAATCTCGGCTCGGCCACCAGCTGACCGCCGCCGATCTCCCCGAAATACTGTACGGACCGGACTTTGACGTCCTCCCCGCGGACCCCGAGGAGAAAGCCACCCTCCTGGCCGAGGCTGGCGAAAGGCTCCGCCTTTTCTACAAGATGGTCGAGTCCATAATGAGCCTCAAGGAGGAAGAAGAAAGAGCTCGACAGGCGTTGGAACGAGGACAACCAAGGAGGCGATGACCTGAACGAGACTCCAGGCCGACGGACCGCAGCGCCGGGCCGTGAAGACAGTCAATCACCAGCTCAAGACAACGCCCTAAGCAACCATCTTTGGAATGTTAGCTCCCCGAGTAACACTCCCCGGCAGCCGGATACTACACTAGCAATCGCTAAGGAAGGGCTGCCAGGTCGTGGAAGCGCGTCCAAGGGTGCAGCTATTGTACTCTTAAATTTGTTTGTTGTGCAATAAACGATGGGGGCCAGAGAAGAAGCAATGTGAGCAACAGTTCCTTCTCCGGCTCTCGATTAAACCGAAAAAAAAAAAAAGATAATTTTTTTTGAATACGTTTATTTAATGTAGTACCTATGTAGCGAAATATATATCGATAATTATGTTATTCCAAATGTTTATTTATTTATTTACTGGAAATGAAAAATGTAATATATTTATGAAATCATACTTTTTCTCAAAATAAGTCCTTTCCTATAATAGTCTGTGAACATATTTTATAAGACATTTTTACATTTAATGAAAGCTATCATTGACACCCTATAAATTAAGGATTATATTATAATATACTACTAAGAATTTAAATGAAAAAATTATTATTTAATTTTATTCTGTCAGCTATGTGACTTTATTTGTGTTATGCAAAATTTTAATAGAAAAACAATATTGTGTTCTGTAAACATTGCACTTAAACTAATTTTTCTCTAATACATGTATTATGCTATATTGTGAAATCGAATATTCAGAGAATATTTCTTATTTTCATAAGTTTATACATAAATATATAAAAACAATGTCTGAAAAAAAATGTAATTCATTTTCTTTACCGTTTCGGTAAGAGATTAGCTGCTGGCAAACGCCTCAAGAATATTAATATTGTATCAAAATAGATTGTTTTGATTTACATTTAAAATACCTAATTAAAGGGTATCTATTCGACTAACAAATTAAATTGCAATTGTTTTGAGATCGAGTATTGTTTTATATTATTGATTTAATACGTTAAATTATAAATTACGTTATAGATTATATAACATAATTTAAAAACGATAATAAACGAACTTATCAGATTAGTTTGAAAACCATACTATTACAGTATTGTATTTTATACATGTATATCGATACATATTTACATTTTGTATAGGTAATGTAATGTTTTGAAAATATAATAGATTTATAGAATATAAGGTATTACAAATTTAAAGCAAACTCAAATTATAAAATATATCTTGATAGTCAGTAGCCAATAATTGTTGGCTGTTGTGTTATTTTATTTTATTAATTTAATAGGTTAGGCTATGTACCTGTAGGTTATTACTTATAACTTATAATAATAAGAATAAAAAATTCAACATTTATTTATTTATAGTATAAAAAACTAAAAAAAAATTGGAAACTGAAAATGTCCGTAAACAGCTCAAAAAGAGTCAAAATTATATGGTGTATAGGAAATGCTAATATAAATATTCAGTGAAATTTTCATGTATCTACAGTAATTCGTTTTTGAATTACAACAAAATAAGGAAACCGCTACATGGGAAATCGAGTGAATATCTAATGTTGTAAAAATTTGAATTTCAAACGCTCATTAAAATTTAATTTGACTTTCTTATAGACATTTTTTTTTGATAAAGGAAAAATGGACATAATTATTTGACCTAAATATTTAACGTCGAAGTTTCCAACAACATTTTTTGCGTTTTGAAACGCATTTTCAGGTTGTAAATCGCACTGTTGAATTTCCTTTCCCGCCGAAGGTAAGCATAATATCTCTTCCCCCGATGATATAATATTGAATCTACGTTTACTCGAGTTAGAATTAATACATATTTTGCTGATACCTATACGATAGAATAATACATTTTCGTTTTTAATTTATTTTGTTATAAATTCTATGGGCATTTATTATAATGACATCGTTGAACGTACACGGTCTTAACCTTACGATAGAAAACATTTTTAATTTCATATTCCGTAGCAGAATTTTATTAGAAGTATTTCGATCATACATTTCAGATTTTGGACAATTATTTAGTTCAAATATTTAATGTGTGCGATTATCGAAGGAGAATATTCATAGAATATAATTGTCTCCTAGTTATAGTATGATACAAATACAATTAATGTTGAGAACATTAGGTTTTATTTCGTTTAATTATTAAAAACATTATCAAAAAAAAAACAAAAAAG
The DNA here is from genome assembly GCA_949089665.1 of Macrosiphum euphorbiae. Lineage (NCBI taxonomy): Eukaryota > Metazoa > Arthropoda > Insecta > Hemiptera > Aphididae > Macrosiphum > Macrosiphum euphorbiae. The sequence continues at coordinate 211,973 of CARXXK010001015.1, forward strand.
CTACAATATTTTCTTATAAGCAGTTAATGAGTCGTAAAAATGTATAACATTTGAACATTTTTTTTGTGAATTTGGTCGTTGACTATTTACAAAATTTTTCACTATACATAATAAAATAATTGTGTTGGCTGCATATATTATTATATTTCATTGCCATGAATGTATTATTAATGGTTTGTTTGCGTTCAAATATATTTTTCATAATTTTATTGTAGTTCGATTCGATTTTACATTTTTTTCGTGTCACGGTTAATTAAATATATTCGCTTCAAGTTTCGAATTAATAAATTCACAATGGAGAGTCAAGTTACCACAGCGGCCAAAATTGATTTGAGTGTCTTGCGGCTTAAACCGGAACACCTAACATTTTTGGAGATTTTGAGGGACTCGCCGCTGTTAGGCGAAGAAACTTTGTTCCGAGAAAACCGGCAGATATAATTGAAGAACGATTAACGGAATGTTGTGTTCTACCCTACAGACGACGCAAGACCACTTGCAAGTCAGCCGTTGACATCGCCCTGTTAACGAAATTATTGAGATCGGCGGCCATTCGACGCTCTCTAAACTTTGTGCCGTCTGTTCCGACACTTTCTCGGGCCACTAGATTTGTTTTAAAAGTCGGGCAGACAAAGGTCGTTCCTACGACATTGCAGCTGGATCCCGTCCCGGAGCCAACGACGACGATTTTTAAACGACCGGTTTTGGACATCAACGTCGTCGCCGTTGAAGACGTGTCTGCAGGAGGACGTGAACCGGAAGACTCGGTTCTCGCTGATACCGTTGACCTGCTAGAAGAGACGTCGGTCCCTAAAAAGATCAGGTGACGTAGGCCGATTCTCCGGGAAATCGTCAGGCGTTTGTCCAAGATCAGCAGACGTCTGTGCTGTTGGTGTGGAACACCATCGTCATAGACTTGGTAGTTTGCCACGTGTGCACGTCAACACGACGCTGTTCTTTCTGAGTTACTGAGTTCACCCTGCGTTCACCAGTATTTTAATATATTGTTTATAATTTTACCTATAATTAGGTCCATGTCCCTGGTTTATGATAAAAATATTAGATTGGTACAAGGGACAAAATTAATTTTTACGCAGTAGTAAATATAAGTAGGTACATATTTTTTTTAATGATTTATCACTCGTCAGTGAACAAAAAATTTACAAAAAATATTATATTGTAATGTAGGTAGGTATACAGATTTATGATACAATTATTAGATACAAGGAACACAATATTAATTAAAGGAGGCCCATGTCCCCGGCACCCCCCCCCCCACCATTGCGAATTTCGGGTCCAAACCCGGGGCGATCGTTTGTGTTTCGTTAGTGCTTTTTATCCCGTCGTTATTGCTTCATCCCTTCTAAAGTTCTTCGCATTTCGTACAGGGGGATGCCGGGGACATGCCTGCATCCCAAATTCCGAAATTCTGGCCCAAACAAATTTTATTCGTTTGTGTTTCGTTAGTGCACGTTAGTGCTTCTCATCCCGTCGTTAGTGCTCCATCCCTTAAAATTGTATTTGAATTTCCTACAGGGGGGCACTAAGGACATGCTAATTTAAATTTCGAATTTCGGGTCCAAAAATCTTTTATTCGTTTATGCTTCGTTAGTGCTTCACTGTGTTATTCATCCGGTCATAAACGAATAAAAGATTTTTGGACTCGAAATTTGAAATCTAAATTAGCATGTCCTTAGTGCCCCCTTGTAGGAAATTCAAATATAAGGGATGGAGCACTAACGACGGGATGAGAAGCACTAACGTGCACTAACGTGCACTAACGAAACACAAACAAATAAAATTTGTTTTGGGCCCGAGATTCGAAATTTGGGGTGCAGGCATGTCCCCGCCACCCTCCTGTACGAAATGCGAAGAACTTTAGAAGGGATGAAGCACTAACGACTTGATAAAAAACACTAACGAAGCACAAACGATCGCCCCGGGTGTGGACCCGAAATTCGCAATGGGGGATGCCGGGGACATGGACCTCCTATAATTAATATTGGGTTCCTTGTATCTAATAATTGTATCATAAATCTGTATACCTACCTACATTACAATATAATATTTTTTGTAAATTTTTTGTTCACTGGCGAATGATAAATAATTAAAAATAATATGTAGCTACCTATATTTAATATTTTTTAAAAATTAATTTTATTCCTTGTATCTAATATTTTTATCATAAACCTGTATGCATGTATATTTGTTTTGTAAATTATCAAATATATGTTACCTATTTAATATCAAATACTTCATTTTGTTCCATGTATATTATATATGTGTTAAAGTTATATTTTATATTGATAAGATAATTGATAAATGGTAATAAATGACATTAATGGTTAATTATTAGTAATAATAAACGATATCTGTTAGTCTATATTTGAATTACAATTAATAATGTACGCAAAGTTTAGAGTAATTTGAGTATTCCAACTACCATTTTCAGGCACAACAATCAAAACACAAATTTTAAATTACGTATACGAAATATAATATATGAAATTGTATACGTTATGCTAAGTCGTGTTCGATTGTGTTAATTTATGAACGCAGGTCGTGAGTTTCTAAGACCTGTAAAATATAACTATGAAAACTTTATTTAAATCAGTCTAACGACCCGGTTCTCAAGACCGGTTCTTATAGAAGGAATAGCCAACCATAGGGATATCCCGATTGCGTCCCGTTTTAAATTTTTATAAATATAATATAATATATTTTATCATAATATTATGATAGGTGTGTCGTCGACATAGTGAGCAACAAGTGCGTTCTGCTTAAAAATGCCAGTCAGATGTATAACATCACAATACGTTAAAAATAATTATGTGCGTACAATTTAATTCGTCCTTAAATAATTATAAATTACCGATTAATTTTTTTTCGATTTCAATATACATTTTGAAGGTACCTATATTATCATTAAATAAAATATTTTACTTCGAAATCAATTTTGATTTCTTAAATGGTTTTTAACGATTTTTATACAGATAATATTTAAAATCGATTTCAAACTCAGATTCTACTAGGTCTCGGGATCAAATATTTTTACCTACTAGCCGGGCCGGCGGCCGCAGTAACTTCTCCAAATTTTCCCCTCTAACCCGCCCGATGTGGTTGTCCTATGATCAATGTTTGGTACCGAGTTTCCTCATAATGGATATTAACTATTAAAATTATAATAGATCTTCATTGGTCCATACAACAATTCATTATGGTTAAGTCAACTTTCCCGTTATTATTTGTACACGTTATTTACACTTTTAAAAAAGAAGCCACCTGGCACCAATATTCACGTGTACCTATTAAACGTATCATCATATTTTATCTTTGTTTAAACAAAAATTAAGTAATAAACATAATATGGTGGATCATAATATTATATAATACTTTATATTGGAATACGACACAAACTGTATTAAAGTTCTCAAGGTAACGATTGTTTTTTTATGTTCTATTGTTTCGTATTTGATTACATAGGTAGTTATGTAAAAAATGTAATGGTGCGTGGGCATATTATTATCATTGCAGCTGAGTAACGCCTATAAATACGTAAATCCCACGTAAGTCAAACTCGTACAATCCGGATATATGTACCAGGAACGTATGCTGTGGTGGCGTTGAACGAGTATAACATTATTATTAAGTTTTCGCGTAGCTATGCCCGCCGTCGAAAAAACCGAAGAACGGCGAACCAGTGGCGACTGGACCCCATGCGACCCTTGTACCTCATAGTCGGAATTTTGACATTTATCACTCTCGGTGTTCATTATTTGTCGTTAGTATTTTGTTAGTGAACAAAAACGGTTTCGTACTTCAAACACGGCTCGTTCGAGCGGTTTGCAGTAAAAATACCTATTATACAAATTGTAGAGTAGAACCGTAAGAGGCCGTTCTGGTACGAAAAAAACAAGGTTTCGTACCTCAAGTTTTCCTCAGCTCTCGTTAGTCGTAGAAACATGACTTTTTCACCAAAATAAATGTGAGAAGTTTCTCTAGGTTTTGTTTTGATAGATTTTCGAATTTTTTTTTCAAACCTATTATATTTGCATGTGAAATTTTCAAAATATTCAAAATTTTTAAAAAATTATATAAAATAGACAAAAAAAGATATCGAAAATCTGGCACCACAAAACCTAGATGAACTTCTCACGTATATTTTGGTGAAAAAAATCATGTTAGGTTATCAGTTGTCTTAAAGTCATCTTATAACTATAAATTGTTTTCTTAACTAATATCTGTTAATTGAACTTCAAAACTGAAGAAAAATGCTTCACTGAAAATCGTAATAAAATATATAAATCATCCACGAACTATTGACACTCGACAACCATTATAATGATATGATAGCTATTAAAAATTAATTTATATTAGATAATTATATTATGATGTCCAAAATAATAATAATACGTCCATCGTTCGGCAGTCATAAATCGTGAGTCGAGCGAGTTTGTGAGTGAACGTTGTAATTATTGTAATCAATTCACTCTTATAAACAAATATTACAATATAATTAGTTGTTTTAGTTAATTTAATTAAAAAAAAAAGTGTAGGTATATCGTACAAATGTTTCTTATAACCGAGCCTGTCTGTTTTATACTATGCACAATTGTATTTGATGATGTTTCCCGTTATAAATCTTTAAACCTACTGTAGCTTAGCAAAAAAAACATTTGTCATCACCGATAATTATATTTATTATTTAATTATTTATAAATGGACGCAACTCGGATTTGATTGAATATTAAGTTTACGTCAATAAAAATCAGTTTGATTAAACTTTAAATGCTTAGAACCCTTGCATTAAATGTTCACGCTTTTTTACCCAACAAATAAAATTGTATTGATATTTATAGAATAAAAAACTAAGAAAATTGAAAACTGACAATGTCCGTAAACAGCTCAAAAAGAGTCAAAGTATTTTAAAATTTTTTTGATGTATAGTAAATAAGGATACAAACATTCAGTAAAATGTTCATGTATCTACAGTAATATGTTTTTGAATAACAATAAAATAACAAAACTGCTACATGAGAAATCGAGTGAATATCCAATGTTGTAAAAATTTGAATTTCAAACGCTCATAAAAATTTAATTTGACTTTCTTTTAGCCTATTTTTTGATGACGGTAGATAATCTTATAAGGAATCTTGTATTACATTTTAAAACCTTAGATTTAAAAAAAAAATTTTTTCGAATTCTTAACAAAATAATTTGCTAATTTTCGTGATTTTTCCATATTTTGTCAATTTTTGAACTTTAAATGCTTATAAAAAAAAAAAACTGTGACTAAGGATTTTTAATATTTTCAAATGCCATTGTAAAAATATAGTAGACGCCTTGTATATTCAATTTTCAAGCTTTTTTAACCAACAAATAAAATTGTATTGATATTTTAGGAAAAAAACTAAAAAAAAATGGAAAATGAAAATGTCCCTAAACAGTTCAAAATAAATCAAAATATTTTGAAAATGTTATCGTGTATAGAAAATGCAAATATAAACAACCAGTGAAAATTTAATGTATCTACGGTCATTTGTTTTAAAGTTACACCAAAAACCAATTTCAATTTTCTGAAAAATCGATTTTGCGTAAAAATTCCCGTTTTTCCTTAATTTTTCTTTAGTTTTTCTTGGCGCTTTTGAAAAGTACTGGGATTTTTAAATTTTTACCTCCCCAACGCACCAACGATATTCACTTTCCAATCGAACAAGATAGTAAAGTCGAAAGTCGAAGCATTATTTCGACTACTTATCGTGTACACAGACACAAAAATAAAAAAATAAAAAAATGAAAATGTCCCTAAACAGTTCAAAATATATCAAAATATTTTGAAAATGTTATCGTGTATAGAAAATGCAAATATAAACAACCAGTGAAAATTTAATGTATCTACGGTCATTTGTTTTAAAGTTACACCAAAAACTAATTTCTTCTGAAAAATCGATTTTGCGTAAAAATTCCCGTTTTTCCTTAATTTTTCTTTAGTTTTGCTTGGCGCTTTTGAAAAGTACTGGGAATTTTAAATTTTGACCTCCCCAATGCACCAACGATATTCACTTTCCAATCGAACACGATACTGACGTCGAAAGTCGAAGCATTATTTCGACTACTTTTGAAAATGTTATCGTGTATAGAAAATGCTAATATAAACATTCGATTAAAATTTCATGTACCTACGGTCATTTGTTTAAGAGTTGCACCAAAAACCAAAATCAATTTTCTCGAAAACAGATTTTGCGTAAAAATTCCCGTTTTTTTTAAATTTTTCTGTTGTTTTTCACGGCGCTTTTGACTACTACAGGGAAATGTTTACTTTTTACCCCCCAAAATACCAACTAGATTCATTTTCCTATATTAGGACATATTATATACATATTTATGGTACAAAACCAAAATTCGACCTATAATAGGTACCTATAATAAATTCCAAATTAATCATATCACAATATCCATTAGGTACTTATAACGCATTATACATCAACAAAAACCGTGATACTATCATAGATATATAATAGTACACTTTAGAAGTTTCAAGTACCCACGAATAATATTATTCAATCACAACAAAATAACTAAAATAGTTATTCTAGGTTTTTTAAAATGTAAAATGTAAAATTTAAAATGTCTGTAAAAAATAACTGTGTTCATATATTTTTTAGATTTTTTGGTTACAGTATGAACTACTCATGAGAATCTTTGTTTTAAATTTGCAATCATTAGCTATAACAACTGAACATTTTATAATTTATTAATTACAATGATTGATAATTTTCGAGATTTTGATAAATTTTGTCAATATTCGATCTTTAAATGCTTATAAAAAAAAACTGTGCCTATATATTCTTAATATTTTCCAACTGATATTGTAACAATATATCAGGAGCCTTGTATTAAATTTTTACACTTTTTGGCCCAACAGATAAAACTTTATTGATATTTATAGAAAAAAAAACTAATAAAAATTGAAAGCTATAACAGCTCAAAAAGTGTCAAAATATTTTCAAAATTGTATGGTGTATAGGAAATGCTAATATAAACATTCAGTGAAATTTTCATGTTTCTACAGTTATTCGTTTTTGAATTACAACAAAATAAGGAAATCGCTGCATGAGAAATCGAGTGAATATCCAATGTTGTAAAAATTTGAATTTCAATTGCTCATAAAAATTTAATTTGACTTTCTTATAGACATTTTTTTTTTTGATAAAGGTAGATAATCTTATAAGGATTCTTGTATTACATTTTAAAATTTTTAAGAATTCTTAACTCAAAAGAATTTGCTAATTTTCGTGATTTTTCCATATTTTGTCAATTTTTGAACTTTAAATGCTTATAAAAAAAAATTGTGACTAAGGATTTTTAAATGGAAAATGGAAAATGAAAATGTCCCTAAACAGTTCAAAATAAATCAAAATATTTTGAAAATGTTATCTTGTATAGAAAATGCAAATATAAGCAACCAGTGAAAATTTCATGTATATACGTTCATTTGTTTTAGAGTTACACCAAAAACCAAAATCGATTTTTTGGAAAATCAATTTTGCGTAAAAATTCCCGTTTTTCCTTAATTTTTATGTTGTTACCTTTGACCCCCCCAAAGTACCAACTAGATTAACTTTCTTATCAGAAAAGCTACTGTTGAAGAAAATCCAAGCACTTTTACTGTCCTAACACGTGATGACAGACACAAAAAAAAAAAAAAAACACACATCATTGTAAAATCAATACATTCATCGTTTCACTCAGAATCTAAAACTGTGACTAAGGATTTTTAATATTTTTCATCTGCTTTGAAAAAATATACTATGAGCCATCTATTAAATTTTCAAGCTCTCGCAACCAACAAATAAAATTTTATTGATATTTTTAGAAAAAATTCTAATGAAAAATGGAAAATGGAAATGTGCCTAGACAGTTCAAAATTAATCAAAACATTTTGAAAATGTTATCGTGTATAGAAAATGCTAATATAAACATTCGATCAAAATTTCATGTACCTACGGTCATTTGTTTAAGAGTTGCACCAAAAACCAACAACAATTTTTTCGAAAACAGATTTTATTGTAAAAATTTCCGATTTTCCTTAATTTTTATTTTGTTTTTCACGCCGCTTTTGAAAACTACTGAGAAATTTATGCACCCTAAAGTACCAACTAGATACACTTTCCTATCAGAAAAGTTACTGTTGAAGAAAATCCAAGCTTTTTTACTGTCCTAAAACGTGATGACAGACACAAAAAAAAAAAAAAAAATAAAACACACATCATAGTAAATCAATTTATTCATCGTTTCACTCAGAATCTAAAATGAAAAAAAAAATAAAACACACATCATCATTTCCGTAAATAAATTATTATTATTATTATTATTAATATTATTAAAGGATCAATTCATTCATCGTTCCACTCATCATCTTTAAGAGTTAAAACTAAACTAAACTTTTAGCGTATCTTTAACTTTATAACTCGTTGGCTTAGCAGAAAGTGAGTACCTATTATCATCGTATCTATACAGGCTGATGACTCCGACCTCACTACGACGAAAAATGTGTTATTTTTCATGCAGTTATTTAACCGTAGGTAATCGGCAAGAATTCGCACGACACTTATCACAATTTGCAGGCATAGGTACCTACTACATTACGACAATACGTGCTAAAAATAATGACGCAGAAAAATTGTTGGAAATCCAAATATTTTGCTTGTCCGTGCAGATTAGAAAAATTGTTTTCACGAGCCGACGGGCAACTTTACATGCCAATAATGAGGTGCTAAACATGGGCGTTGGATAAATTTCGAAAAACGGAATTCGTCATTGGGATAGGTCGCTGAAACTTTAAACTATCCCATTTCGACTTTGGTTCACCTGCGTCTAATCTAACCTTAACTAATGTCATAAAACGCAAATGCTCGCTTAAGTTATCACAAGAAAACTTTAATAATTCCTAGTTTTTCGCTGTTGGGATGGAGTCGGAAACGTGCAAAGCCATGGTCTCGTTTGGAATCGCCGGTTATAAGAAGTGCCGAGTCTAAACTTGTGTGCCTTTCAGAATAATTATAATCTTCGGATAATTCGACACCATCGTCTTTTGATATAATAAAATTGTCGATCATTATAATATATTTGGAGCTACTCACTCCGTGAGCCACACCTATGATCACGTGCAAAGCCATAATAATATCGGTAGAGGTAAGCGTATTGCATATTGTGATTGAGTCAAATTGTTTTTTTTTTTTTTATTGTGTTGACCATGACGGTCTGTTTAAATTCGTATAAAAATATATTGTTATCGCCTATAGAACTATAATATATAATAACACTTATATCATGCTCGTAGGATATAATGTATATTATATTATTATATAATTATATAATGTAAAAATAAATAAACGATTACTCAAATATACAATTAAAAATTAATAGAATACACGTGCGCTATTATAGGACTGTTTTATCTCGTTATTACACTAATTAGTTGGTTTACATAACAAATGCATGTTTTGTTTTATTTTTTACTACTTTGGCAGCTAAATATTTGTATAGCTTACCGCCTACATGAGCTAACCGCGTACCATTAGTGGTACACTGGTACCAAAGATTGATAAACGCTAAAGTTTGGCCGGAAAAATGTTCGTTCAATTTCTTCTGAATTGAGATTCTGCAAACAGATTTGGTATCGCACTGTAGTGTTATTTTAGGTTTTGAAACCAATAAAAATCACAAACTCGACGGAGTAGTAGACTATGTACCGACCATCATGCCGTGACCTGTGCCCCGAGGAGTCGTTAATAATTAATAATATCTAATTGAAAGTGTTCGAAAAAAATAAAACGCTAAAATAATCTTTTCAGATTATATCCGCGTGATACTTGGACCTCTGTGATAAAATAAGCTACTGCATCGAAATAAATTAGGCAATGCTAAGGAGTTATCTAGTAGGTACGCATGATAATAATTTTTACCACCTCTTCAAATTCAAACGATCGCTAGCAGTATAATATTGTTTCGGATTCTAGCCAGTAGGTACCTAGGTAGTAATCGAATACAACATTTCGAGACATTCGTACAAAATGTGTAAGTCTACTTAACGCATTACGCGGGTACCACCCATGTCGGAGCGTTTATAACGGTGCAGATAGGTAACCTGCAACACGTTTATACCAGGTATGAGTTATATATCAATTTGTCGAGCTCATATTTTAAATCACAATTTATAATTGCATATGTTAACTATATAGACTATATACTGTAATATTCTATGCTAGAGTGATTTATTTATCATCGTTGTACTTCAACTACCTACAGCAATACGACATATTGTACCTACGATTTCTCAAGGCCACCGGGATTATTGCGATATTAATAGTCCGAGAAAAATTATTCCACTGCAGCACATCCTGTAAGAAGACTTTCAGAATTGACCGAATGAAGATATTCCATATAGTTATTGTTAACTTAATTTATCACGACCGTCGCATTTCACGTTTATAATTAAATTAAAAGCGAAACAATATAATATAAGTACCGACATTTTTTATAGATTTTTTTTATTCTCTAAAATCTCCAAACAATTTGTTTTGCACCTTAATCAAATAAAACCAACAACATGTTTGGAATAAAAGTGAATACACAATTGCTACCGCTGAAAATGTGCTACTTCCTCATATTTGCATGTAAGTGCCATTATATCATAATAATATTATATATATTAAATTATATATAATCGCGATTTGTATGGTACACTGAAATAGTATAATTAATCGAATTCGCGTTAGGCAGGTACTATTAGCGAAACAATTTGTGTTTAAGATTTTGCTTTGCGGGTTATCATTTGATTTGTATCATAATATGTACTACTCCCTGATTATAAATATTAAACATTTATATAACGAATTAAATCGTTAATTCGGCTCGTTAAAAAATGTTACAGCAACAATTATTATTAATGTTCTTGATATTATTATAACGTTCAATAAGATAATACTTGAAATTTATACGAACTATTAATTTCATGGATACTTATGGAGATTATAGGCTTCGGCAGCCCCCCCCCCCCCATTCAAGGGAATGTCAGTTGGACCGAAGTACAGGGGTTCGGCTATTTTAAGGGCCCGTTGAAATGAATTTGTAAATTTTGATGGGAATACTTAATTTATATTAAATAATATATTATATTGCCCTCAAAAACATTTAGTACAGGGGCCCAAAATTTGATGTAGGGGGGCCTGGGCTTCGGTGAAATTAATTTTGTCCACAATATTTAAATTTGAGATACTATATTGATCACGTGTCGTAAAAAAAATTGTCTAGTCGTGGTTTTGTATAAATTAGTCCATAATATTATGTTATGATATCTTATGACGGATTTTCGTGTACGTAAACGTTTTCTCTTTGCCCATAGGTTTAGCACCTATAGCTGGATTTTTGCCCACAATAGCGAGACAATTGGGATACTCGATGACGACTTACGGCGCAGCCATGACGTTTATGTCGATGATCTCGATGGTAGTCGTGCCTCTGTCAGGTGTCATAGTCGACAAATTTCGGATAAAAAAAAAGTTATTCTTAGTGTCCATATTCGGCATAGGAGTGGTTTCGATATTGTTCTTATTCGTACCGAAAGTACCTTTGGAATTGGCCAAAATCGAATTAAAATGCGACGCACAAACAACGACAATGACCGTTGTAAACGAGAACAATAATTTGCAAACTACGAGCAACTTCACGTATTATACTGCAGTTGCGAACCACACCAGCGGCGCTGAGCTGATGACGTGCAAGGTGAGAACAATTTTCAATAGGTATGTAACTATAAACATTAAAAATGTCCTATTATTCAAGTCCAATTTGGCAGTAAAAACTTGTGTAGGTATAAAGAGTGACATTATCTACGGGTGTTGCGATTTAATTTATGTATATTATGCTTTCATTTGGAAAATATTGAGAGTTGTCTTGCGCCACTATATAGTACTAAGTATTAGTGGGTTGATACATATTTTTACAATAATTAGATTTATTAATTTTCTTAGACACTCAGCAAAACTGAGTTGACCAGGTCAACTAAATATATATTTATTTGATAATATAAAAAATTATTATCATTACAAATTGTTATTCGGCCTCTATTTTTGAAACCTCTTTTTTAAAATTTTCCAATCTTTGAGAGCTGGAAAGTTGGTCGGCAGCTCTTTAAAAGGGGCTTTTCAATAGTATATTAAAAAATTCACCAACTTTTTAACCGTTAAAAAGTAATCAATTTTAGTTACACAATTTTTCTTTAGCAACGCAAATCTCTGAAACTGGAAAATCGATTTTGTGGTTTATGGTCTTTTAAGAATCATTTTGGAGCCTAGATGAAGTGCGGGAATAAGTTTCAGACCTTTATTTTTAATAGTTCATTCACTACAGACCTTTAAAGTTATACATCACGGAAACATATACACACACACGTATAGATAAGAACTAAGTACCAAAGGAGAAAATTTGCTTAAAATTTTACGACTATTAAAAATTATGAGGGGTTCTCCATAAGAATAATACAACTTGAGTGTAAAAAAGGGTTAAAATTTTAAAAATGGATCACTAAAATTGTGTGTACTTGAAAAAAAATGCTTTCCGGTTCTGAAAATGTTCTATTTCGACTATACTTCCTAAACTCTGAAGTACGTTCCATTTGGTTTAATCCTATATAATACATCAGGGGTTGGCAACTGTAAGTTCATTGGATGATTTGAAATAAAAATTTCAAGGGCCAGAAATAACTTAATATATTATGATGTATTTATTTTAGTGTTAAAACTACGGTTTAAGCTGTTTAAAGCAAACTATTTAATATAATATTTTTTTTGTCAGTTTTTAAAATTTGCTCAGAGTGTTTTCAACTTGTAGATCTCTTAATCTTGAACGGAATATTTAGAATTTCAAAACGTAATTTTTATGAACAAAATTTCACATATTACGTATAAGTATGTTTAGCCAAGTACATAATACAAATAGATTAAACGTCTATTATGTGCGGAAATCCAGAATTTAAAATTTGAAAATAATATTTTTGCGGTCCAGTTATTTCCCCTCCATTGGCCGATTATTTCCGATAATATCCTTCATATTTCCTTCATAATATAGCTGTTAATAACTCTCAAAAAATTAAAAATCAAGAATGTATACACATTGGACAGCTCTTTTAATAATATGAAATTGAAAACAATACTATTATATACATCATACTACTATTTATACATCAACTATTGGGTATACACCTATTATACAACACAATTTCAATTTTATTTAAAATAAATTATAGCAAAGCGTATTGTAGATAAATAATAAAAGACTTAAATATAAAACATTTTATTGTTTTTTATTGAAAATTATAAATTATAATATGAAATATGTTTATTCTATAAATGTGTAATACCTAAATAACATATTACATTTTAAAATCAATACAAATATTTAGGAATTTCTAACTCAAAATAATTTGCACATTTTCATGATTTTCGTGTGGTTTTGAACGACGACCTTTTTTTTTGAAAGTGTGTGGTTATGAACGACGCCCTTCAATAATAATATAATATTATAATATTTATATTTAAACAATTTATGTAATATATTTGTGTTGTATTGAACTTCCTGCACTCACCACAAGCTAAGCTTTTGGGGCGGCGTCATTAATTGATTTGTTTTATTTGTCTTTGTTATATTTTTTTAAAATATTATGTTGACAATAAACTTTTATTATTATTATAATAATTATTTCATGTGATTGGTTTTTTTTTAGTTAAATTGTCAATATGCAGAGTTGTGCAGTGCAGGCTTTGAAATAAATAATCTACAAACCCAATCTGACTTGAGCTATGTGTGGATGAGGACAGCCAACGAAAGTCAAAATAAATTCAACCAGATTGACTTGGCACTAATACCAAAAGACTTAGAACAGACGGAAGAGGTGGTAGCAGTTAATCATATTTTATACTCACATTACAGTAACTTGAATATTATGCATTTTGCCATAGAATGCAAATTCGTACGTCTTTCAAGTGTTATCTGTTCAAATAAATGGCACTCAAATACGTACACCGATCTGTCAATGTCATTTGAAAACATTTTGTCATATCGCAAGCTGTTCAAACGATAAAATAATGGAAGCGGCTACCGTCACAACGTACAGAGGAAACGTTCTTAACTTGTATCAGTTTTGGATTTTTTTCGGGCTCTTGGCTACGCATTGGTCTTGTTATTTGATTTCGATTGCATTTATAAATCCTATTTGTCTCGACAATTTGGGTAACATTATAATACTATAGTCAATAACGGTAATATGATTTACTTAAATTGAAAATGAATTATGAATATTATCATGTTTTCAGGAGACAAATCTGCAGAGGATTTCGGAAGACAAAAATGTTGGAGCTCGATCGGTTGGGGTATTTTTTCTATATTCATTGGGTGGCTCGTGGATGTATTTAGTTTCAATAAAAAGGATAAAGATTATTCTCCCGTATTTTACTGTAGTGCTTTAATGATGGCTTTGAATTTAGGAGTAGTTAAAACAATCAAAGTAAGTCGTTGCTCCTATTTTCACTAAAAAAAAAAAAAAAATCTAATAACAATAATATTGAGGTGTGCACCTAAAGCTAAATTCCTGTCATTCATAGGTTGTTGAAACGAGCAAATCCGAAGATCGATGGAAAAACATGGGTGGGCTGTTCACTAAATATTACATGATCACATTTTGCATATGGTCAATATTCAACACACTTCTCCATACAATCGTCACTAACTTTCTGTTCTGGTATTTCATTTTTAATAAATATTACCATCACTACTGCAATATTTAACTCGAGCTTGTAAACAACCGTTGTTGTGCTTGCCATTATTTATTATGTACAGTATACCTAGTATGTTAATTAATCGGAAAGTCAGTAGCTCATCTAATTCGAAATATAATACAGATATTGTATTTTGTAGGTTATTTAAAGTGAAAATTTATTGCTGAGGGAGGACACTATACCGCGAATAATCATCACGAAAAAGAGCAAAATAAATATTATATAGGCAGGGCACCTTAATTATAATTTTTAATTGCGTCAAGTTATGCTGATTGAAAATATTTTCAAAAGCTTATAATTAATAGTCATCCTAATTTTTTTTTGAACTCAGTTAAGTTAAAAGTTATGAACTTATTAACTTAAGTTTGGTTCTTTATTTAATTATTTTTTAATTTATAAATACCTAGATGTATGGTTTAAAATAATAAAAAGTAAATGTTTATGCAACATGTATCATCAATAATAATTGTATTATATTTATTCTTAAATTAATTACAAATCATGGTAACTTGGATTTTATTAAAAGTAACTCGTTGTTTATTAAGTTTATATCAATAAAACTCAGTTGACTTAAAAATTAGGTTAAATTTTAAAAGTTAAGTTAAATAGTTAAAAATTAACTTAACTTTGAACAGTTCACTGGTGCAGTGAACGAAATAGGATGCGGGAGCAGATCATTATTTGAGTCTGAAAGGGTTAAAAAATCATAAAATAGTACCTAATATTGTTACGTAAAGTATATTTCATAGAATATCTACTTAAAATTTCACACTTTCAAATTTTCAACATTTTTCAAATTTTCAACACATTGAAAATCATTTCGAGAACGGTGTGCTGACAAATAGATCCCAAAAAAATGTATAATTTAAAATATACATATTAAGGGGCTGCAACATAGCATATTTTAAGGAGTACTATTTAGGCAATTCATGTGACATATACTACTAAAAACGGTAGTAAATTAATCATACTTCCCCGAAGTTCGATTGTAATTTCCAATTTTGGGGGGTTGAGACTTCTACTACTGTGGTTATTGGCCTGTGGAACACGTGTGTGTTAACATTAGGTAGTTATAAAAATGGGAAAACCATACAATTTTAAAATATTATAATGTTATTTTGAAAAAACTTAATTTGCATTCATTCAATCACAATACAACCGATTTTATGATTGTTTGACATTTATAAATAAATAGCTCTACAAAATGACTTTTTTAGATTTCTATAATAGTTTTTTTTAAATGATTTTAAATGTTTTTTTGAAATTAATTTTCTTAGACTATAATAAGACGGAGCTTCCCTTAGTCATAATATATCTATCATATTGATAAAAACTGCACTAAAATATATGCATTCAATTTCGAATTAGTGATACTGACTTTCCGATTGATTGACATATTGGACATACGGATACGGCCCTCGAACAAATTTAATCCGGCCCGCAGCTAATGAAGAAAATGTAAAAACCTATAACTATAAGTACATCAGTGTTTGTTTGATTTGCCACCAGAGAGTAGCTGTTCTTAAAGTTTTCACTATTAAATGGTATTCTGATACTTCTTATAAATCATTTGCCGAAAAATGCAGTCTATTAATTTGTGAACGTCGTAAATTATTCGTATAATATATATTTAATGATTAGTATTTTGTATTTACTATATTGTGTTCAATAGAATAATACCAAAATAATATTAAAATAGGTAAATGGTAATAAAAGTACATAGTTTTAAATATAGGTAATTATAAAGGTTTAATATACTAGAGCTATAATATAATATCAAAAGATTAATTTGTTAAGAAATCAATATGATAAATTATAAAAATTTTCATGAAAATTTACATCACTATAGTCGTGCGTGATATTGTTTGGAAGTCTCTCAAAATATCGTCTCAACTACGTACTTGAAATATATGTAATATGTATATATAATATAAGAATTAATTAATCATACATCGATTTCAATACAAAGGTACATGGAAGATATGGTCTCTGCTAACAACGACCACAGTCAACGGGCGTGGCTGAAAACGCTCCAAGGTCTAGCCCAGGGCATCCAGTGTTTCGGCGGTGAGATACCATTTTTCTTCTGGTCCGGTTGGATAATCAGAAAGATCGGTTACGGCAATTGCATGGCCTTAGTGATGGGATCCATGGCCATCAGGATGTATCTCTACACTGTCATATGGAATCCAACGTGGGTCATTGCGATAGAGTTGCTGAACGGCGTGTCGTACGCGTTGGGATATTCGGTGAAAATGTCATACGCTAAAAAGGTGGCGCCTCCCGACACGCTAAACACCATAATTGGGTTTATGGGATTTTTCGACTGCGTTGGTACGTTACGTTTTATTAACGATACGAGATATATTATCTTATAATTTTTATAACGGTCGAACGCAGAGTGCAATTTTATTATATGCTACTATAATTTCATTAGTAAGCAAAAAATTATTACTTATCGACAGTATAATAATTTCCACAGCCGTATACGAACAGCTCAAAAAGAGTCGAAACATTTTGACTATTTTTCACCGTTTATAGAAAATCGTAACATAAATATTTGGTGAAAATCTCAAGTGTTATGAGTTTTTGAGTTGAGCCAAATAATTAAAATTGATTTTTTCTAAAATTCCCATTTTTCAGTCATATTTTTTTTGGAACAAATTCACTTTTGCATTTATTTTAAAACATTTATTAAATTTCAACGAGTTAAGAACGATGGTGCAAAAAAATTTTTTGGAAATCATTATTTTGGAAGTTCCAAAGTTTGCGGGTTCTTGGGTTTATACGCATGCGCACAACGCGATGTAATTTACTGCCGTGAGCAGAGCCTATAACGAATTTTCAATTTTTTTTACGTTTTTTAACGAGTTAAAAATGATAGTGAAATCACAATTTTCACAGTAATCTTATTTCTACAACACATTAAAATAGGATATTGTTATTAAAAAAATAATAATCAAAATATTATCATTTATTTATGTACAAATCGTAATCAGTACTATACATCTCGTTTTAACGTACCTATGTATAGTTAAGCACGTGGAAACGATGTAAAGTCAGAATTTGGAGTTCAGGCTTAGTTTTAAAGTTATCATAGCTAATTGAAATTTACAGTATTTAAACATACACCAGATGGGACAATTAAAATCGATAACATCCCTCGGATTGTTATGTGAATAACAACCTTGGACGGGTCTCGGACTCCCAATAGCTAAAACTTCAGAACGAAGTCCTGAAGTTAAACAAACAAATTGAAAAAAAAAGGGTGTCCGATAAAATAGAAATATATAGCGTCATTCTTAACTCGGTAAAATACGTTTAAAAAAATGCAATATTCATTTTAGGCGCTGAGCTTGGCAATAAGATACAGTGTTGTTTTTGCCCCGTCGTTTTTAACTCGTTGAAATACGGATGTTTCGGGAAAAAAAATCAAAATAAATGCTGGGTAGGTACTATAGAAAGTGAATTTATGCCATTTTTTTTCTCGACGCTTTAAAAACTATTGGGGATTTTGTTTTTTTTAACCTCTAGGCCTTATCGTTAGCTCTAACTTTTCCTATCAGAAAAGGTGCTGTTGACGAACATCGGAGTGATATTAACATTTCCATGGTGAATAACTGTTTTTTTTTTTATCAATAGGAATCCCGAATGTTCCTTTATCTCATTCTAACAATCTAGGTCATCGAACCTCTCTTTCTACGATCAGTCCATATCTTTTTAGGTCTATGGTTAAACCTGATGTTTACATTCGTCATCGCAATTAAAAAGAAGTTTTGTATATAAAAATATATGTTGCCTGCATTGAGATATAATAATTGGCCACAACTCAGGTCAATCGCACACAGTGTAACTGCAGTTTTGGAACCATAGTCCACAATGTCTGACTTTGAAAAAACTGCGATAAACACTGGTACCTAATTAATATATTTTTTTTGGTTGTCTGGCAGTAGAAATTAGAGATTGTTTTTTCATTTGATATTCTATAAATACTATAATATACTTCAAATGGACTTTAAGATTAATAGTATCGTCGATACGTTGATATAAGTATCTAATATCTGTAATCGAATGCGATATATTTTAGCCATCGATTATTTTTTACCATAATGAATATTATCATAATTAAAATCGAAATATTGAAACCTCTAAATATCGGGCCCTATAGTTTGCTGAAATTTTGACCGGCGTTCGGAGGGTTAAGTTTGCAGTAGAAAGTTTGTAATTGATTTCTAAGAAAATGTCCACTATTTGAAGGTGTTCGTAATTTAGAGGCGTCCGTTAGAAGAGGTTTCACTGTATTAATTTTTGGTTACCATTTCGGTAGTGATATATTTTATGTGAAATGTCAGTACTTCCGGCTTGACGGTTGCCACGAAATAATATTATTATAATATGCAGATTGAAATGTATTTAATTATTTTTGTTTGGCAGGTGATTCTATAGCCAGTCTAGTGGGCGGATATTTATTCGATACATATGGTGGAGTGTGGTCGTTCCGATTTTTCTCCTACATAGCTGTCTTCGCGTGCTTTCTAAGCATAGTAACCAATTGTTTTGGATTGACAAAGGAATCTATTACTTTAAAAGAAAATGCAGAGTCGACGAACACGGATCTCAAAATTGCCAATAATAATACTGATAAAAAAATGTGATATTCTATTTTTAAACATTATTGGACATCTTTTACAAAAATGTCATATTTGATTTGTTAAGTATTATAATTATTTAATGTTGAGACGAGCAGAGTAGTGTGACATATACGCAGTGGCGGTGCCAGAATTTTTAGTACCAGGTGGGCCAGGCTGAGGTGCCCAAATTTTTTAGGGCCAAAAAAAAAAACTACATACGATATACAAAATTAAAAATATACAGTAGATTGTAGATAACAGTACGTCGCGCATCGCCGTCGATAAAACTGTTAGTTGATTCTTACAACTTACAAGACAATGCAATATTCCAAAAGTATCTAAAAATAGAATGTTTTCCCTTGCTGTATTTTCTTTATCGTGGTTGGTTAATAATCTAAGGCCATGGTTCATGAATTTTTCAACAAAATTATTAAAAACAACATTCTAATATGATTAAATTTAATTTTTGGGGTGGGCCACCGGGAGGCCCCGAGACTTTTTAAGGGGGGCTCGGGCCCATCCTGGCCCACAACTGGAGCCTCCACTGCATATACGGGTACAGCTTGTCGAAGTTTGAATACTTATGATAATTATATATGAATAATATATGAGTTGAAAATTCGATTTTTGAGCAACGAAATATTTTAAAAATATTCCATATATTTATCATAGTATATGTTGTAATTCAAAAGTTGAAATAACCCAAACTACTTTGAAAGCAATGTCGATATACAATTGTGAAAACTTAAATGTTAAAATGTATAAACTATGTTTCTGTAAAAACTATCGATACTAATATGTACATCTTACACAAGATTTGGCACAGTATTTCGAACACATAAAGGTAGGTACCCAAGGACAGAGGGTACTTCCTATAGGTAAGTATGACAAAACGAATCGACGAACTTTAAATTGTACCTATATCGTACCTATAGATAAGTTTTTCGTGAATAAGATGTATGTTTTCACATTAAGGTGATACGAGATGCATTTTTAATTTTATTAATATACTTCTTAGCGACCTGTGTCGGCGGATTGGTATAATATTATATTGAAATATAATGACATTTTCGAAAAACTTGGTACAATTATTGTAAAACACCGTTACACCTTAATGAAAATTTTCACAAGCTGCGGGCCACATTTAATATTATAATTTACATTTTACAATTTTGATATTGAAGCTGTATAGAGTGTTAATGTGTTACATTAATGCATTATGCTAATTTAAAAAAAAAATACGTATAAATGTTTATAAATAGGTACCTACTTACAAAAATAATATTATTTATCTAAATATAATGTACTAAGAACAAACCTGTACCTCTTATACTTACACAAATACATAAATGGTCTTACAAAAACCAATATTGTTGATAGGTATTTAATCATCCACCAGTTACAGACCAAAATTTGATAAAAAAAAAAAAAAAAATGTGGACAAGTGGATACCACACTTGGCTGTACTATAGCCTATAGGTATTAGGTAGGTGTTGTGTAGGTATAATCACTGTAATGGATGTGATAATTTTTAATTCAAAGGGAAATGATTGTACACGAAAAACAATTCCGAGTGTTAGCCTATATCATAATAATCCTTTTTGATTACACAAAAAACCAAAATTTTTCTTCTCCTTTTAAATATTAATTTCGTCCAAATTTAAAATATCTATAATAAAAGACTGTCTTATAATTTTTACATTTTTGGTTATATTATGAATTCCACATGAAAATCCTTGACTTAAATTTTCAATCCTTAACTAGAAAACACTTTACACAGTTTTAACTACAGAGCAATTTTTAAAATGTCGAGATTATGATGCATTTTTCAAAATTTGAACTTTAAACACTTAAAAACAATAAAACATGAAATAAATCTTCAATATTTTTAAACTGCTATTGTTAAAACTTACGGAGAACGTCTAAAATTTTTAAGCCTTTTTTTCAACCAAAAAATTGAATTCTTATTTTTTAAAAAAAAATTTAAAAAATCAAAAATATTTTGAAAATATTATATGATTATAAAATTATAAAATAAATATTTGCTGAAAATGTCAAGTATTTATATAGGTAATGGTTTTTTGTTTTTCAGTTACATAAAAAAACTGGTTTTGCCATTTTGCTTACAAATTCTCGTTTTTAGTTAATTTTCTTTTTTGTTTTCTATGACGCTTTTAAATTTTGAATTTTTACATTTTCGTAACACCTAAACCAATTAATTAAATTTTTCCATCAGAAACCACCCTATTGTTTGAAAATCAAATCATTATTTCAACTACCAACTACATACAATACATACACAAAAAAAACTGTTAAGTGCAGTAGTTGTGAAGTAGGGCGGCGGTGGTGGAAATTTGACATTCATCCATGAGCCTCGGACAGGAATACATTATACAGGATAGTGTATTATTACAGTGTTTGGTAAAAAACGATCTGAACAGACGATAGACATTTTATAAATCATAAATAATATGTAATAACAAGTAACCATTAATCGTATAAATAATATACTGCAGAGTGGGAATTAGGTAAGTTATTTTATTATTATAATTTTATATCTATGGCGATAGACAAAGCATTAGAAAAAAAAAAAAAGGTTAGCAAAATAAATTTTGGAGGTTTTTCCCGTGGAAATAAAAAACTATTGAGAAAATCGAAAAATGACCTCTCTAAAGTGCAGCCATCTTGATCCAATTTTCTAAAATATAAGATACTATATCTTGAGATCAAATCACTCCTGCTGGTAGAAATTTTGTTCACAAGATAAAAAAGTAGAAATTATAATAAAACCATCACTGGCTTCTTCTCTCCACTCAGAATTTAAAAAAAATACATTGTAAAATCAATATATTCGACGCTCCGATCAGAATCCATAACTACTCAATTGAAAAATATTTAGCACGAGTGTACAACAATGTATATATATATATATAGAATATGAATGCAAACACCAACCTTTTAAAACCGATAACAGCGAGTAACGATCTCTTATAAAAGATATAAAAGTTTGTAATAATTGTATATAGGTAGTTCATATAAGACTATTACATTTCAAATCATAGGACTTAACTCTTATAAGAGTGAATACTTATAATACTAATCATAATTCCATTATGATGTTATGAAGGGAACCATTAAATTATTAGGTCATATCATTTTTTTTTATCTCTTATGTGATAATTATCACAGAGCAATCGAACAGGTACATATTATTATATGAGATAAGCAAACAATTAAAATAAATATGATTATAGGTATTAAATTATAAAAATAATTCTTGTGTTACTTTTTGTTGGTAGCCAATTCAAATAGGTAAGTTTAATATTAAAAATGTAGACCTGCTGTTCGGTTGTTTTCGAGTACCTATATCGAGTGTGTAATGAATGTGATAAATTTTAATTCAATGATGAATCATTGTATGTAATCTCCGAACGATTCTTATCGGAGGCGGTGGCGTTAACCTAGCATAATTATCAAATTTAACAATTAAAATCAAATTCATCAATAGCGTTACTTTCCGGCAAACTTTTATTTTTGTTAAAGATTCGAAAACAAATTTCCATTTTTACCTCTCAAATGCACCAGCTAGATTGGCTTTTCTATCAGAAAAGATGCTGATGTAGAAAATCGAATCATTTTTTATACTGCAACAAAATTTGATGACGGTCAGAAAATACACACATCATTGTAAAATTAATAGGTACATTCAAAATCTAAAAATATCATTATTTATTCACATGATATTGATTTGCGAACAAACTCATTAAAATAATTATACGACTCGAAGTGTTTGAACACGTCCTGCTTATAGGTACACACACATAATATTGATACTTAAAAAATATATGTACCAATATATACATGTTTTAATATATCTTTATTAATTTATTAAACTACCTATGTGAATTATAACGATTTCGAATGCAAATAATTTGCGTTAAAATTTAAGTATGAATAAATTCCTAAGAGATAGTGTTTTATAATATAATATTTTTACCTTGACGATAGATAACAGGTCATTGACTCTAATATTAAAATATGTAACAACACTAATTCGCAATGTTGTAAGACGTGTAGAAAATACCAAGGGCGTTATATTAATTAACTGTACCTAATAGTTAATGATATTATATTTTTCATTTTTACATAGGAGAATAAAGTTGTAGTGTACCTATATTGGTTTAAAACGACTTTTGCGGAAGAATTGCTAGAAATCCAGGAACAAGGAACACTGACCGAAAAGGGATAGATACAATTTTTCGACCGAAAATTTTACTTGGACGTTTTTTTAAAAATTTTACAGGCCAAGTCGTACAATTTAAAACAATGCAGGAAATTTTCAGTTGTATACAACGTATTTAAATACCTACGATAATTGTATTATAAAATATTAGATTGGTATATTATACAACGTTATACTTGCCTGAGTCAAGTGCTATATAATTTAAGAAGGTAAATATATAACTATAGAGCGCAGATTTGCATATTTATTCTGGTCGATCGTATGATATACTAAGTGAGCTCAAAATTTGTTTCATGACATATCAATTTAAAAAATGAAACTTTTTTAGTGCCTTTTTTTTTGCATATTTTGACTTTTATCTACTTTCAAGGGCTAACTTTACAATTTCAAATAGTATATTTTATCTTTTAGTGCATATTATGTTGATGTTTTTTTTTGTTTTTTATGAACATTTTAGAAAAATATACTATAAGAATAATATAATATTCGTATAGTTTCGATTAGACGTGTAAAAATAAACTAATAGTTATATTTGTATAGGTATAAATGGTTTTCCAAAATATTTTTTTGTATTAATTAATTCCTATTTTTTTCTTATAAATTAAAACTATCAACAAAATTATGAAAGTAAAGAAAAAAAAATGAAGAAAATTATTTATAGCAGGGTTCCATAATTTTAAATATATTGTTTTAATTAAATGTTCAATAAACACATTTTTTATTTTCCATGTACCTATATTATATTTTTATGCATATTTAAGATTTTTCGGCGCATATTTGATTGGTTTTTAACTTATTTAAGTATATAAATCCTCGATCTATATATGACGTATTTTCTATGATATTATCTCTATGCGTGGACAATAAGTAAGAAATAAATTCGAGTCTTTTTTAGTAGTAAATTTATTATTTTTTTCTGAAAAAAAAAATCAATATAACATTAATACATTTTCAGTAAAACAAAATATAAAAAAATTGTACGATTTACTTAAAGCTATAACCGTCGAAAACAATATCATTTGTGGGGACGTTCTATACTTTATTTTTAAGAATCAAAACATAGATTATTCATTTTTCAAATAATTAATTAAATATTATATAAAATAAGATATTATGCAACTATCGGGTCATGAGCAAAACTGTTTATAAATATGTTTATTGTAATATTATACAAGATATTATTAATATGAATTGTCAAGTGTGCAAAACAATGCAGAAGCAAATTTTAATTGCATCAATTTCACGCTTAATTACTTCGGTTAGAACTATATTATTATAACAATCGAATCCGACTTGTACCCGACTAATTACCACGATTATTGGATAAAAATTGCAGAACCATCACAGCCCCGGTTATCATATTATAATAATAAAATTTCTTTCAGAAAATACTGATTATACGTTTTTTATGATTGTCTACGGGCTGTAACCGTTTCATATCGCAAATGTTTTCAGCATAATATTATTATTATGTGTACAGGTACATTATAAATAGGTGCCCACCACAAACATATCATTATAATATCTCTACGAAGTCAATCAGTTTATAATAATTTGCCGTTTTATCTAAACTGTTTACTGTCGGTTATTCGTTATTATAACACCGACAGTTGTATAATAATATTATATAGGTGTTCTGCCGGTCTAAAGCATATACCTACGCTAAACAAATGATTTTTTTCCACATTAACAAGAAACTCCTGCTGATGAAAATTCATTATTTCGTGGGAATCGGTGGTAAGAATATTTACGAACATTTTTTAAGGGGCGTCTATTTTAAATTGTTTATGACTTGATATTTTCAAAAGTCTAGTCGTTTTTAGTACACGTTTCAAATATTATTCGATGACATATAAAAACTATTAATTTATTAAAATACAAAACGATAGATTATAGTGCATAGAGCGTTAACTATTTTAAATTTGAATTGTTGTAGAGGTGACTTCTCTAACTTTCAAGCCGTTTTCATAAATAAATATATCTCTTTTACGAGCTCTTATCGTAAAAAAATTGTATCAAAAGATTTTGTTTTCTATGATATTAAGTGTAGAAAAAACAATTTCGTACCATAAATTGATGATAAAAATAAAGTAGCTCGTATATAATTGGCTCTATCGATTTAGGGTTTTTTCTATGGATATATTATACAAATAATAAACCTTCTCCGATGTCCGTGTCTGTCCTTTCTAAGGATTTGTTGCTATATAATATAGAAACTTATTACGGTGATTAATACGTCTTAATTATTTTTGACTTTTATTATTCAATCCGTTTGTCATAAAACCAGATTAAGGCAAATATATTTCAGTAAAAACAAAATAATTGTAATTTTGTGATATTATGTGATGGTGTAATATTTAATAAGTTTTTTAAAAATAAAATCCCACAAATATTAGATAAAAACTTATATAAATATTAAGTATTATGATACACTATTTAAAATCTTTAAAGTCAGTAAAAATAATTTTTTTTAGATTCTGAGTGAAACGATGAATGTATTGATTTTACAATGATGTGTGTTTTTTTTTTAATTTTTTTTAATTTTTAATTTTTTTTTGTGTTTGTCACCACGTTTTAGGACAGTTCAATTGCTTGAATTTTCTTCAACAGTAAATTTTCTGATAGGAAAATGAATCTATTAGGTCTCAGTAGTTTTCACAAGCACCGGGAAAAACAACAAAAAAATTAAGGAAAAACGGGAATTTTTACGCAAAATAGGTTTTAAAAAAAAATAGATTTTGGTTTTTGGTGTAACTCTAAATCAAATGAACGTATATACATGAAATTTTCACTGGTTGCTTATATTTGCATTTTCTATACACGATAACATTTTCAAAATATTTTGACTTATTTTGAGCTCTTTACGGACATTTTCAGTTTCCATTTTTTTTTAGTTTTTTTTTCTATAAAATATATCAATTAAGTTTTATCTGTTGGGCCAAAAAGTGTAAAAATTTAATACAAAGCTACTGATATATTGTTACAATATCAGTTGAAAAATATTAAAAATACATAGGCACAATTTTTTTTATAAGCATTTATTGATCGAATTTTGACAAAATTTATCAAATTTAAAATTGAATAATTATTTTGTAGTTAAAAATGTATAAAATGTTCAACTTTTATATCTAAGGATTGAAAATTTAAAACAAGATTCCACGTAAGTAGTTAATTCTGTTAAAAAGAATCTAAAAAATACATAAGCACAGTTTATTTTTATAGTCATTTTAAATTCAACTTTGGACAAAATTACATAAAAAAAACCTAGAATAATTATTTTAGTTATTTATTGTTGTGATTGTGTAATATTATTCGTGGGTACTTGAAAGTTGAAACTTCGAAAGGACACTATTATATATCTATGGAGCTTATGGACTATGATAGTATCAGGGTTTGTTGTTGACGTATAACGCATTATAAGTACCTAATGGATATTGTGATATGATTAATTTGGAATTAATTGTAGGTACCTATTTTAGGTAAATTTTTTTTAATACGATAGATTAACATATATATGTTTTATACCTAGGCTGACATACCGTCTCCGCTCAGAATCGTTTTTCGTATACAGTGATAATAATATGATATCATTGAATTCAAATCTAGTACAATCCATTATACAGTGACCCACTTGTAACCTACTGTACAGCAGAGCAATACCCACTTGCCCACCATTTTAAAAATGATTTGCTACATTCTCTTCTTTCGTGTGTCTAGAATGAAAAGGTTCTAAATCGTTTTTATGAAATTGTCCAGGAGAGAAATTTTAAGGTTTGAGTTCAAATATTTTACTCTTTGAATAAGATTTTTTGAAAATTAAAGTTCTAAGGCATTCAGAAACCTGTATAGTTTAATTCACAACATTATAATAATTATTTGCTGTAGTGGTTGATATCCAAATTAATAAAATACAAATTTTTAAATATTTAGTATGAAAATAAATATTTAATTAGAACTTTTTCATTCTTATTCATTATTTTTATTATTGTTCGCTGAATCCTTTTCTGAATTATGCTTTCTCATTGCTACCAATCTGAAACAATGTAATAATAATTATAAAACATCGAAATCTGCAGTATCTCGATCTGTTGAATATGGATAAATGTAATAATTATTAGGTTTATTATTGGTAGTGATTAATTTAATGAGAACATTTTCATCCTAATGTATTGTTGATAATTTGGTTCCATTAACCGATCGTTTTCAATTTGATAAAATTGTGTTTATAATTTAATTTTGGCGATTTAGAGCCTTTTCCTTTTAAAAGAATTGTCATTAACGATTGTATAATTATTTTAAATGTAAGCTTAGAAAATGCGCCTTTGCATTCTAAAACTACATTAGTTAAAAAGTGACTTTTGGAAAAAAATGAGATTTAGAACCTATTCATTCTAGACCCACGATTTGTCAAATTGACTAATAAATTATAATATTTTAAATACAGAATCTATTTTAATGTTGAAAACAATTCGTGATCTAATTCAATTAAAAATCGTTTTTTTGTAGAATTTTTTAAGTGATTTAACGGTGTAATATGTATTACAACCATAAACGTATAATTAATTGGCATAATTGTATAGTTAAACAAGGCAATTTTAAAATTTTTCATTTATTCACAAACTAGATATTTCATACAATGAATTTTATATAGTTTTTAAATTATTGTTCAAATAGTCCACTAATTTTGGTTTAACAAAAACAAACTTATTTTCTTGTAATGCGTTGTATACCGAATGATTATTTTATGACAAATAAGACTTTTTTTCTACTATCTACGATGAAGGCGCCCAGCGCTAATGTAATTTTGTCCACATAAATACGATATACGTGAATAATGACACTGTAAGGTAGAATCAATCAAATTTGATATATTTTTTTTAAGCTTATAGAGGGTAATATTCTACAGACCTCGTTGAACTCCGTTTTTAAATATTTTATTATGTGGAACTTTTTAGCTTTCTTTACAAATTGTATTATACCATTATTTAAAATAAAAAGAAGTTCCTGTAGGCAGTGTCCTTCTTTCAATAAAAAAAAATAGCCTAATTATTCCTTTGAAGTAATTTTTTTCGATAAAATACAACCTCCCCTCTCCTAGTTATTATGCAATATAATATTAGTTGAAAAGTATTGTAATTAAGGTGGCAACTAAAATGTAAAAAAGAATTTTTAAATTTTATAGAATACCGGAAAATGGTGGACCGGGCGTCGGTTGTTTTAGCTAAAAAACTTGATTTTCATTTTCGCAATATATATTTCT
Organism: Macrosiphum euphorbiae; assembly: GCA_949089665.1. NCBI lineage: Eukaryota > Metazoa > Arthropoda > Insecta > Hemiptera > Aphididae > Macrosiphum > Macrosiphum euphorbiae. Next base: position 240,941 of record CARXXK010001015.1, read on the forward strand.
GCCCAACTGTCTAAATTTACTAGATGGAGAACCAGGTGCCACCACGTGGAGGTGGTTCTCATTGCCCCCAAAAATATTTTGACTTTGTTTTAGGATTAAAGTTTTAACAATTTGTATTTGAATTAAATTGAGTTGATTATATTTAAATTTGTGGTACAATATAATATTTAATGTCATTCTTGAAATGGTTTTTTTTTCATATAATATCTGATAAGTTATAGGTTCTTGCATACTTAAGTTGCAACACTATCATCATTATGATATCATGATACCCTTGCTATTTGACCATATTGTCGGGGTAAACATACTATTTTCGGACATATAACTGTCAGTTAAATATTCACCATAATTACACTATTATGCTGATTGCTGACCCTTCCATTATTTTATAGACATAAAATCTCCGGAGAAAGATTCTGAGACTTGTCGAGGATATCTAAAAATGTCCATCCCAATGTAATCCTTAAGGCTTAAAGCCACACGTATTCTTTATATTATGTACCGTAAGTCCTAACTCTTGAATTTTACGACACCACGTCTGAGTTAAACGGAAAAAACGACAGCCAATACGATGAGTCGATGGCCAAATAGATAATATTAGCTAGCCGCTTAAGGTCAAATTGCACTTATTTAAGTCAAATTATGCACTTGATTTAAAAAATTTGTTTTAATAAAAATGTTATACATTTGGTATAAATATTAAACCTAATTGTTTGCACTTTTCACAAATTATTGGAAACGTATTTTAATTTAATTTTTCCATAGATTTATTTGTAATATTATGTAATAATTCACTTTCTTAAAATTTTTACAAAAAATAATTTAGTATAAGTACTCCATATACAATATAAAAACTAAAAAGTATAAACAAATATTAATTATTATGCTAATGAGTAAATTTTAAGCCGGTCGGGAAGTCAACGCAGTAAAATGTTTAAATTCAATTTATTTTTTAAAAATGTTTGTTGAAAACTCTTTATTGAACCCTAACGTTATTTTCTATTTTTTTCTGAGTGCAGTTTGGCTATTATTTTTTTTTTAAACGAAGTGCAATTTGACTATTTAATTTGGATAAAAAGTGCAATTCGACTATCCCGACCTAACCTCTACAGCAGAACGGTTACTATTAGCTACTTGCTCGGTTTTTTAATATTAGATTAACATAATATTATCAATTGTATAGCTAATAAGATTATCGAAAACCCCAAGTACATAGACTTTTTTTTTTGATGTAGAAGCAAGCTATGAGCATTTTAAAATCATAAAAAATTTAAAATTATACTTTTAAACAAAAAAACATATACTTATATATTATGTTAAACAAAATATTTAAATTTATGTATAGGTACATAGTTATTATGTTTATATTGTTCCCAGAATTCACATAATATTATCTTACCAACAAATTTCTCGCAATTTTTAAAAATCTGACCTTCGTCTTTGATTTTCTCCTATTTATAAGAATGACTATCTACATAAGTATATAGTTTGATGTATGATGTATGATAGCCATTCCCACCTTAACACAATATAGTAAAGTTATGCAAATTACGGAATTGTCATGTAATAAACCGATTACTTCTCATGGAACATATTAACAAAACTCCCACACTTATAATACGATCACTTAATTTTAGATTCTGAGTGGAACGATGAATGTATTGATTTTACAATAATGTGTTTTTATATTTTTTTTTTAATTTTAGATTCTGAGCGGAGCGATGAATGTATTGGTTTTACAATGATGTATGTTTTTATATTTTTATATTTTAGATTCTGAGCGGAGCGATGAATGTATTGGTTTTACAATGATGTATGTTTTTTTTTATTTATATTTTTATTTATATTTTTATATTTTTATATTTTTGTGTCTGTCATCACGTTTTGGGACAGTAAAAGTGCTTCGATTTTCTTCAATAGTACCTTTTCTGATAGGAAAGTGAATCTAGTTGGTACTTTGGGGGGTCAAAAGTAAACATTTTCCAGTAGTTTTCACAAGCGCCGGGAAAAACAACATAAAAATTAAGGAAAAACGGGAATTTTTACGCAAAATCGATTTTCCAAAAAATCGAATTTGGTTTTTGGTGTAACTTTAAAACAAATGACCGTAGATACATGAAATTTTCACTGGTTGTTTATATTTGCATTTTCTATACACGATAACATTTTCAAAATATTTTGATTTATTTTAAACTGTTTAGGGACATTTTCATTTTTCATTTTTTTTTAGTTTTTTTTCTAGAAATATCAATAAAATTTTATTTGTTGGTTGCGAAAGCTTGAAAATTTAATAGAAGGCTCCTAATATGTTGTTTCAAAGGCAGATGAAAAATATTAAAAATCCTTAGTCACAATTTTTTTTATAAGCATTTAAAGTTCAAAAATTTACAAAATATGGAAAAATCATGAAAATTAGCAAATTATTTTGAGTTAAGAATTCGTAAAAATTTTTCTTTTTAAATCTAAGATTTGAAAATGAAACACAAGATTCCTTATAAGATTATCTACCTTTATCAATAAAAAAATCTCTACCGGACAGTCAAGTTAAATTTTTATGAGCGTTTGAAATTAAAATTTTTACAACATTGGATATTCACTCGATTTCTCATGTAGCGATTTCCTAATTTTGTTGTAATTCAAAAACGAACAACTGTAGATACATGAAAATTTCACTGAATGTTTAAATTAGCATTTTCTATACATCATACAATTTTGAAAATATTTTGACTCTTTTTGAGCTGTTTAGGGACATTTTCAGTTTTCAATTTTTTTAGTTTTTTTTTTTATAATTGTCAATAAAATTTTATTTGGTGGGCCAAAAAGTCTGAAAATTGAATACAAGCTTTCTTATATATTGTTACAATATCAGTTGAAAAATTTTAAAAATACATAGGCACGATTTTTTTTATAAGCATTTAAAGTTGGAATTTTGACAAAATTCATCAAAATCTCGAAAATAATCAATCGTTGGAATTAAAAAATTATAAAATGTTCAGTTTTTATAACTAAGAGTTGAAAATTTAAAACAAAGATTCTCTTAAATAATTCATACTGTAACCAAAAAATCTAAAAAATATATAAACACACTTATTTTTTACAGACATTTTAATTTCAAATTTGGACGAAATTACATATTAAAAAACCTAGAATAACTATTTTAGTTATTTTGTTGTGATTGAATAATATTATTCGTGGGTACTTGAAACTTCTAAAGTGTACTATTATATATCTATGATAGTATCACGGTTTTTGTTGATGTATAACGCGTTATAAGTACTTAATGGATATTTTGATATGATTAATTTTGAAATTTATTATAGGTACCTACCTATTATAGGTCAAATTTTGGTTTAGTACCATAGATATGTATAATGTATATAATATGTCTTATACCTAGACTGACATACTGTCTCCGCTCAGAATCGTTTTTCTTATACAATGATATTATATCGTTGAATTCAAATTTAATATCATCCATTATACAGTGACCCACTTGTAACCTACTGTACAGCAGAGCGACACCCACTTGCCCACCTTTTTATATTTTTTTTTGTGTCTGTCATCACGTTTTGGGACAGTAAAAGTGCTTCGATTTTCTTCAATAGTACCTTTTCTGATAGGAAAGTGAATCTAGTTGGTACTTTGGGGGGTCAAAAGTAAACATTTTCCAGTAGTTTTCACAAGCGCCGGGAAAAACAACATAAAAATTAAGGAAAAACGGGAATTTTTACGCAAAATCGATTTTCCAAAAAATCGAATTTGGTTATTGGTGTAACTTTAAAACAAATGACCGTAGATACATGAAATTTTCACTGGTTGTTTATATTTGCATTTTCTATACACGATAACATTTTCAAAATATTTTGATTTATTTTGAACTGTTTAGGGACATTTTCATTTTTCATTTTATTTTAGTTTTTTTTCTAGAAATATCAATAAAATTTTATTTGTTGGTTGCGAAAGCTTGAAAATTTAATAGAAGGCTCCTAATATGTTGTTTCAAAGGCAGATGAAAAATATTAAAAATCCTTAGTCACAATTTTTTTTTATAAGCATTTAAAGTTCAAAAATTGACAAAATATGGAAAAATCAAGAAAATTAGCAAATTATTTTGAGTTAAGAATTCGTAAAAATTTTTCTTTTTAAATCTAAGATTTGAAAATGAAACACAAGATTCCTTATAAGATTATCTACCTTTATCAATAAAAAAATCTCTACCGGACAGTCAAATTAAATTTTTATGAGCGTTTGAAATTCAAATTTTTACAACATTGGATTTTCACTCGATTTCTCATGTAGCGATTTCCTTATTTTGTTGTAATTCAAAAACGAATAACTGTAGATACATGAAAATTTCACTGAATGTTTATATTAGCATTTCATATACACCATACAATTTTGAAAATATTTTGACTCTTTTTGAGCTGTTTATGGACATTTACAGCTTTCAATTTTTTTTAGTTTTTTTTTCTATAAATATCAATAAAGTTTTATCTGTTGGGCCAAAAAGTGTAAAAATTTAATACAAGGCTCCTGATATATTGTTACAATATCAGTTGAAAAATATTAAAAATACATAGGCACGATTTTTTTTTATAAGCATTTAAAGTTGGAATTTTGACAAAATTTATCAAAATCCTGAAAATTATCAATCGTTGGAATTAAAAAATTATAAAATGTTCAGTTTTTATAACTAAGAGTTGAAAATTTAAAACAAAGATTCTCTTAAATAATTCATACTGTAACCAAAAAATCTAAAAAATATATAAACACACTTATTTTTTACAGACATTTTAATTTCAAATTTAGACAAAATTTCATATTTAAACCAAGAATTACGATTTTAGTTATTTTGTTGTGATTGAATAATACTATTCGTGGGTACTTGAAACTTCTAAAGTGTACTATTATATATCTATGATAGTATCACGGTTTTTGTTGATGTATAACGCGTTATAAGTATCTAATGGATATTGTGATATGATTAATTTGGAATTTATTATAGGTACCTATTATAGGTCAATTTTTTGTTTAATACCATAGATATGTATATAATATGCCTTATACATAGACTGACATACCATCACCGCTCAGAATCGTTTTTCTTATACAATGATATTATATCATTGAATTCAAATTTAATACCATCCATTATACAGTGACCCACTTGTAACCTACTGTACAGCAGAGCGACACCCACTTGCCCACCTTTTTATGTCTGTGTTCATGATAAGTAGTCGAAATAATGCTTCGATTATCAACTTCAGTATCTTGTTCGATTTGAAAGTGAACATCGTTAGTGCATTGGGGAGGTCAAAATTTAAAATTCCCAGTAATTTTCAAAAGCGCCAAGAAAAACAAAAGAAAAATAAAGGAAAAACGGGAATTTTTACGCAAAATCGATTTTTCACAAAATTGAATTTGGTTTTTGGTGTAACTTTAAAACAAATGACCGTAGATACATGCAAATTTTTACTGGTTCTTTATATTTGCATTTTCTATACACTATAACATTTTCATGTTTACGGTCATTTTCAGTTTTCAATTTTTTTAGTTTTTTTTTCTATAAATATCAATAAAGTTTTAACTGTTGGGCCAAAAAGTGTAAAAATTTAATACAAGGCTCCTGATACATTGTTACAATATCAGTTGAAAAATATTAAAAATATATAGGCACAGTTATTTCTTATAATCATTTAAAGATCGAATTTTGACAAAATGTATCAAAATCTCGAAAATTATCAATCATTGTAATTAATAAATTATAAAATGTTCAGTTTTTATAGCTAAGGATTGCAAATTTAAAACAAAGGTTCTCATAAATAGTTCATACTGTAACCAAAAAATCTAAAAAATATATGAACACAGTTATTTTTACAGACATTTTAAATTCAAATTTGGACGAAATTACATATTAAAAAATCTAGAATAACTATTTTAGTTATTTTGTTGTGATTGAATAATATTATTCGTGGGTACTTGAAACTTCTAAAGTGTACTATTATACATCAATATCTATGATAGTATCACGGTTTTTGTTGATGTATAACGCATTATAAGTACCTAATGGATATTGTGATATGATTAATTTGGAATTTATTATAGGTACCTATTATAGGTCAATTTTTTGTTTAATAACATAGATATGTATATAATATGTCTTATACTCTTATACCTAGACTGACATACTGTCTCCGCTCAGAATCGTTTTTTTTATACAATGATAATATATCGTTGAATTCAAATTTAATATCATCCATTATACAGTGACCCACTTGTAACCTACTGTACAGCAGAGCGACACCCGCTTGCCCACCTTTTTAAAAATGATTTGCTATATTCTCTTCTTTCGGGTGTCTAGAATGAAAAGGTTTTAAATCGTTTTTATGAAATTGTCCAGGAGAGAAATTTTGCTGGAAGCAATCGCATCACGCGACCACCGTTGATGAACCCTTTCCCATATTTTCTTATCCCTTATACGAGAATATCTCTGTTACTACAAGGCTGGGCATTAACGAGTTAAAAGTTTAAATTAAGGTATAACTTTAAGTTGATTAACTCGTTACTTTTTTCAAGATTGATGTGTTAACTTCAAGTTAATTTTATTTCAAAATTATTTAAATTAAGTTAATTTTCGTCCAAAGAATGATGCAAATTTTTTAATAAGTTTTTAATATTGATGTATCATTTTAAATTTCCTCAGTAATTTTCTTGAGCGTAAAGAAAAATTATCTATTAAACCATATTATTATTATGTGCCTGGAATTTTTCATTTTTGCAAATTATTAGGAAATTTTATCTCTACATTAAGTTAAGTTACTTTTTTTTTCAAAGTTAACTTTAAACTTAACTTAACTTTATTATTTTAAAATAACTTAACTTAACGAGTTGAAAAAAATCGTTAACTTACCCAGCCTTGCCTGTTAGTCTTAAAGCTACTGACGATTTGACCTTACCCGTTTTAGCTAACTTAATTTTCTTATAACCTCGTGGGCCTCCCGAATACAATAACAAAAATAGGATAAAGGAGTGTAGGAGGGGGTGAATCAACCAGTTCTAGCTAGTCTGCACATAGACACCGACCGATTCTAGATTATTCAATATGTTATAGAAAAATCAGCAGACGAAAATTCGGGCTCAAACATATTAAAAAACAATTTTTTTTAAATAATTATCTTAAAAACATTTAAAAACATTTTTTTATATGCTGGAGTCCGAATTTTTATTCAGGCTTCTATGTAGACTATAAAAAAAATGAAGCGAACTAAAATGGATCAAATACTATAAGTAGCTGATTTTCTATAATTTGTACCTCGTATATGGTAGCTTACCCTAGATTTATGTAAGTACTGATTAATAATTATTTATAGCTCGCAAACACTATTTACCGACAAATGACTTAATAATTAATAATGCATAATAGCAACTTGTTATGTATTGTATGATTTATTTATTTTTTTTAACCTAGTTTTAAACTCTTATAATGTTTATCTATTGCAACAAATACGTCCTTAACTTAATATACATAAATCAGTATTTAAGTGTGTTAAGTCTTTGCGGAATATTTTAAATTTCTACTAACAATAAGCTATTATCAAGTTTATTTATAATGTGATAATAATATTATGTTTATCTCTTAATAGAGTAAGACACGTGATTTAGTGGCCCATTGAGTAATCTATATAGTATGCTCTATAATTCAGTGACGTCGGAGAAGGGAGGGGGCAAAGGAGGCAATTTACCTCTCAGATATAATTCAAGGGGAGGGGGGCAAAAGTATACTTTTTTTGCCCACCCACTACTACATTAAAATTAAATGGTATACACTCGTAAATTACGTTTAATCTATACGTTTACATATTTAAAATTGGTCTCATTTTCATAAATGTATGAATGTGCGTGATAATATTATTATTATCGATTTATTATTTATTATTATAACATAATACATAATAAACATATTAAGTAAATTTTATTTATATATTGATTGTTACTTTAGAATATAACTTCAGGTATAAAGTAAATATGTTTTGTATTTTGTTTCAATATATAAATGTATAAATGTATAAATATAATGTATTTATATTTATATTATACTTTAATTATATAAATCTTATATTATAATATAGTACCTATATCAACATTAACATAAAAAAATATTAATATTTTCTGTTATGAATCACAAATAAATATATAGTAGTTGTTTGGTGTTTTATATTCCCCCCCCCCTCATGAAAAATAACTCCTGCTCCACTGCTCGATATTGTATTATATTATTATGTTTTATATACGTTTCAAGTTTTTTCAATGTTTATTTTTTGCGACAAACTTTGCACTCGTTATAATGTATTAGACGTAAACATATTGCCAGATTGGCATAGGTAACGAATGACACGTTTACAAATGATCGTGCTTAAAGGTTTTAATAAGAAATTTGTTTTTTAAGTAGGTTAATAACGGTATCATATCTTGTGAATTAATGTTAAGTAATATAAGTAGGCAGATAATATTATCTAAGACATACATAACAGTAAACAAAAGAAAAAAAAATATAAGACATGAAGTGGGAGAAAAATACAATCAGCAATAACAAATAATTGGACACAAAGGACTTAAGGCAGTATTTGTAATAAGAGGAAATTATTTCTAAACGATTTCATTGTAATCGAGGTTACAGATTTAGTAGGATATTTTGAACGTTTACGACTTTTTAAAATTATTCATCCATGAGTGTACCTTGGTCTGATGTGGTCAGTGGTTAACCGAGATGGTATCCCACAAGAAAATAGTTCAATTAAAGATGAGTTTTAAAAGACACATTTTTGAGACTCATATATTATATGCGTTTATATTTTTAACCTGATAACCTGAAATTGATAACCTGAACTGACCTGATCTGACCTCCTATCGGGGCTTTCTTATTTATTTTCACCATTTACTGCGGCTCCACATCTTAAATAACGAATGTGGTGGATTTTATTTTATTCGTCTTAAATTATAATAGTGAGTAATATAGTTTTAAATTTATAATTTTATATTATACACTGCACAGTATAAACCGAAAAGGAATATATTTTTTGAACACAATTTTGAAATAAATAAGCACTTAAGTGTCTAAAGTTTTATGAATAACATTTAAATACCTAATATACGTATAATTTAACAAGGCTGGGCAAGTTAACGTTTTTTTTTAACTCGCTAAGTTAAGTTATTTTAAAATAATTAAGTTAAGTTAAGTTATAAGCTATTCGTATTTTTTTTCGTTAAGTTAAAACTTAAAAGGTAACTTTGAAAAAAAGAAACTTAACTTAGTGTAAAGTTGAAATTTGCTAATTTGCAAAAATAAAAAATTCCAGGCACATAATATGAGTTTATTCGATAGTTTTTCTTTACGTCCAAGAAAGTTACTGGGGAAATTTAAAATGATACATCAAAGTAAAAACAAATTAAAAAAATTGCATTATTCTTTGGAAGAAAATTAACTTAATTTAGATATTTTTGAAGTAAAATTAACTTGAAGTTAACACGTTAATCTTGGAAAAAAGTAACTTTTTAAGTTACAAGTTAATTTGAAAAAAAAGCAACGAATTAATTTACTTAATTAAAATTAAATTAACGTTTTAACTTAATTTTAATTTTTAATTCGTTAATGCCCAGCCTTGTATTTTAATATATTATAACAACAATAATCGTAATATTTAATGATTTGAATAAAACGGGTGGAAGCATAATTAAACAGATAAATATTATGTTATAACACTACAGGTTAATATATACAACACAAAATATATAAATATATAATATATAGAGCAATATTACTGTGAATTAAAAAGAAAACAACAACAAGTTAATAAGTAATAAAGTATAATATACTTAGTGATAATAAACGGGCAATTTAATTATATTTATAATAATATAATTATTATATCACTCTATATACTTTATAGCTATTTATTAATTATTTACTACAATACGATTTGATATGAACCGTAATAATTATAAATAAATATAAATATATTATTTATAATAGTGTACACATTGCAGGAGAGGCGTGAACAGTCATCGCGAAGTAAAATTCGTATTTGTTTGATTATTTTTATTTGAAAATACTGGAAAAAAATTTAAAAATTAAAAACGATCGGTTATTTGCTTTATCGATAAAGATTACTTGTGTTTAGCAGCAAAACACTCGTAATCTTCGCCAGGGTACTTAATCGTTTTATGCCGCCAAGACGTCTGTAAATTAATTTTTTTCAATTTATATGAGAGGGAGTGAGAGATATTTGAAATTAAATACATCACTGAAGGATTTAAATTTAAAATAAATTTATCGTAATTGTACTTTCAAACGTTATAAGATTTTAATGGTATCGTTATTGTACTTTCAAACGGTATTTGATTTTTTCCGCTTATCGTTTTTATATTTTTAAACGTTATTTAAATTTTTTGTTTTCTGTTCAACGTTAAATTTTTGTTTTCATAAACTACCAATATTGTTATTTTGGTGTAGATAGGATATTACATCAAACCACACTTTGACGTAATAGAACTATCAAATTAGTAGAATTTGTTGTTCAGGATAGGTTATTTTCAATGATCCTAAGGTTTTTGGCAGTGGCGGATATCGGGGGTGGGTAATTGGTGGACCGCCCCCCCCCCTTGGGCTTTTTGCCACCACTATACATTATTACAATATTGGCTACAACCATTGATTATAAATATTTAAATATTAATTATATTGGTATTTGGTGTTATCTGCTAATTGATTTTTCAGTTGTACAATATTTTTTTTTCTCCATGAAATTTTGGGACAAGTGCCTGATGCCCCATAGAGGGGTAGTGCTATCATTCTGTTTGATAGCACGATTAAATATTTTATTTTTCAAATTTTAAATATTTATATTGAAAAAAAGTGTTGTTATTTATATTTTTGTACCGATTATAGTTAAATATTTCAAAATAAATAATGGGGAGGGGGTTAAACATCATTATCTATGTGGATTTGAAATTTCACCCCCCCCCCCCCTCAGAACTTGGATATATCCGCCACTGGTTTTTGGTAAGTATTAAATAGCTATAAATGACAAGTTATAGTGTTAGTCTAGGTGTCAAATATCGCTTAAATATTATAGCATGAATGAAAAAATAAATTTTATTAAAAAAAATATTTATAACAATAATACAACTTGAAATGGCATAATAGTGGTAATGTTATTTTATAATAAATAACATTACCAATATTTAGTAGGTAGGTAGATCGTATGTAGTATGTACACCGAACCACACGTTTACAGTTTTGTATCTTATTGAAATTTTCATTACAGGAATAAACTAATATTATAATAAATTCGATATTTATAAACCAAACAAGGATAAAGTATATTTTCAAAAATTAAAACTACTGTCAACATAGGTTTGCCAAGTTTGGATTTTTCATAATTGTTGAGACACTTATAATATTCATACCTACTTATATAGACTACAAGTTTTAAAATAACAGTAATGTTAAGTTCAACGTAAAAAAAAAGTAAATAAGTGGATGTCACTCTGCTGTACAATAGGTTACAAGTGGGTCACTGTAATGGATGGTGTTAAATTTGAATTCAATGATATAATATCATTGTATATTAAAAAAAAGATTCTGAGCGAAAACGGTCAGTCAGCCTATGATATAACTAAATATATTTGATGATATTATTGTGAATAAAGTAATATTTTATATATTTACCTATTTACGAGGAACCTTGTATTAAATTTTCAATCCTTAGCTATAAAAGTTGAACATTTCATAAATTTTAAACTACAAAATAATTATTAAATTTTAAATTTGATGTATTTTGTCAAAATTAAAATTTTAAATGCTTATAAAAAAAAGTGTGCATACGTATTTTAATTAATATTTTTCAACTGCTATTGTAACAAAATAATATATCAGGAACCTTGCATTACATTTTAGGAAAACTCATGAGGAATATTGTATTACATTTCCACGCTATTTTATCCAAAAAATAAAGTTGTATTGATATTTATAGAGAAAAAACTAGAAAATTGAAAACTGACAATGTCCGTAGACAGCCCAAAAAGAGTCAAAATATTTTCAAAATTTTATAGTGTTCAGAAAATGAAAATATAAACATTAAGTAAAATGCTCATGTATCTACAGTTACCTATTGGTTTTTGAAAAACAATAAAATAACAAAACCGCTGCATGAGAAATCGAGTGAATACATTGTAAAAACATGAATTTCAAATGCTCATAACAATTTAATTTCATTCGCTTGTAGACATTTTTTTGTTGATAAACGTAGACAAACTTATGAGGACTCTTGTATTACATTTTAAAATCTTAGATTAAAAAAGAAAAATTTTTATGAATTCTCAACTCTAAATAATTTGCTAATTTTCGTGATTTTGTCAAGATTTGAACTTTAAATGCTTAAAATAAAAACTGTGACTAAAGATTTTTAATATTTTTCAAATATCACTGTAAAAATATGATAGGAGCCTTGTATTAAATTGTCAAGCTTTTTTACCCAACAAATAAAGTTATATTGACATTCGTAGAAAAAAAGACTTATAAAATTGGAAACAGAAAATGTTCCTAAACAGTTCAAAACAAATCAACATATTATTTTGAAAATTTTATCGTGTATAGAAAATGAAAATATAAACGGCCAGTGAAAATGTCATGTATATAAGTTCATTTGTTTTAGAGTTACACCAAAAACCAAAATCGATATTGTTTAAAACCGATTTTGCGTAAAATTTCCCGTTTTTCCTTAATTTTTATGTTGTTTTTCCCGACGCTTTTGAAAACTATTGGGAATTTTTTTCATGTTACTTTTATTGTTTATTGTTAATCATTAATTATGATTAATGATATTAGATTATTTTCGTTTATTGATTCGTAAGTAACAATATGGGATAGCAATTTGAAACGATAAATTGATATAACCATCATCAATGACGCTTATGTTTTATCAGAATTTCTAGAATGTCATTTACATATTATTTTTTGACGTTTACCAAAAATTTTTTCATTCACTCGAATTCTTACCGTAAAAATGTTAAAACATCGATTTTGAAAAAAGAGCAACGTCTTACCTTCTAGCCATCGAATATAATATTAAGATAGTTTTGTTTGGAATTTTCAGGTTATGCGCCACTCATCCCATTTTTGTCGACGATAGCTAAACAACGTGGCTATTCGTCGTTCATCGTCGGTCTCGTTTTCGCCGTGATGCCTATTCCGGGGATGTTGGCCAAAGTTATTTTCGGTTCACTAACGGACAAATACAATTGTCGCCGGTTGGTATTTGTTTTAAGTGCAATTTTAACGTCGTTATTGGTGTTTATAATGTTGTTGATACCTAACACGAATACCAATGGAGAAATGGACGACTCGGATGCGATTAGGTCACCGCTGTTTTGGTTGTTTTGGACCACAGCCACGTTGTTCACGACCACGACTACGGTGAAGAATGTTATGGAGGATACCATTTGTATGAATCTATTAGGTAAACGTATTTATGTTTATACGGATAATATCAACAAATCTGTTCATCTCGACATTGAATAATATTTTAAAACAACACGTCAACATAACATAATAATTATTAGTAATCACTAATTAGTAATTACTAATTAAGTCGTGTGCAGAAGTACTGTGTTACAATATCCACGTTGGATACCTAGGAAGAGGTGGAGTGTCTCCAAAACCGTTACCTAGGCAAAACGAATTTTCAGGCCAATTTTGCATAATAACCTTTACTTATTATATTTACTTCGACGTGATTTAAACTTTTGGTTTGAAAATGTATTAAAATCATTTTTCGTCCAATCAACCTATAGGGACACTCATCATCACGTCATAATATGTCTTTCTATATTATTTTCGTTTTAAATTTACCCTAGTATAATACAGGGCTTGCAAACGTTAAAATAACATTACATTTGATAAAAAACTATTGAAATTTGTAAATGTAATTATAGCGGAAAGCGATGATAAAAATAATTAAATACCGTTTAACAAAACATAACGATTAACAAAATGCATTATATATCATTAAACAAAACATAACTATTAATTATCATAGTATACTCTCAACAAATGTGACAAGGTCATAATAATTAATTAATATTAGACAAAATGGGTCACTATAGAAACTTAAGGACGGTAGAAAAATATTTCCCAAAGGGTTAAAGTTTAACAAACAATAAATACTAAAATAATTATAATAAAATATATTTACTTAAAAACTTACTTTTGTAACATATTAAAAATATTTTATTTCTTTAAGCAAATTTTTATGATGAGATAATTGAGTAATTATACAAAAATTCTATTGTCAAATGTACTGAATGTTTTAATTAATTTGTTTTTACATTTCTATCACATTTATAACTTAGACTAAAAAAAAAATAAAAATAAAAGCATTCATACAATAATAATTTAAGAGCTTAAAATTAGAGTTCACTTTACAACCATTTGATGATCGAATTTTTATTTATTAGAAAACCAGATTTTTTGGTTTTATTAGAGAAAGTATTCTTTTTAAGATATAATATAATATGATATTGCATTAAAATTTGTTGGACCTAAAAACCCAAAAAATGTTTGTGGCCAAAGGAGTTCAAAACTATATAGGTACAATTTATTACCAACCGATATTTTATTATTTATCTTAGCTCTGTACTTAATTTTTCACAATAAATATCGGTGTTAATTGTATGCCTAGTAGATAGGTTAAAAAATAGATAGCAAAAAAGAGCCAAAATATTAAAATAATTATAATATCAAGTCTGGAAAATATAATATAAATGTTGAAATCTTTACGATAGTTCGTTTTATAAATCACGATAAATTAAAAAACAAAATCGATTTGTCAAAGACCTTTTTCCTTAAATAATTCAAATTTTTTTTTAGTTTTTTTAATTATTAAAAATCACTAAGGATCGACCAGATAAAACGTGTCATCGGAAACCATCCTCAATATTGAATTTTAAAGGAAGTTGTGAAACTCGATGACCCAATACGATCACATGAAAACTCATACTTAATAATTTTAGAACAAATACGTTTCTCGTTTCGCTCAGAATCTAATATTGTGCAACTATTTATGTTTTGTGTTAAGGTGAAAACAAACATCAATATGGTGGACAGAGGTTGTGGGGATCCATTGGTTATAGTATGTTAGCCATCGCTTCTGGTGTATGTGTAGACTGGTATAGCAAAGAACAAGAGTTCAAAAATTATACACCTTGTTTTGTAATTGCATTGATGTGTTTCATTTTGGATATATTTGTGGTGTCGAACATTGAGGCAATTTAATTCAGATTAAATTTTGTTCTAACAAGCCGTTTGCAGTGTATCAATAATCATGCATAGTCTTAGTTTACAGGTTGTACAAGAAAGTTCGTACACCAATAAGGTATCATCCGATGTCAAAAAATTGCTAACTGAATTCAGAATTGTAGCCTTTATCGTTTGGGTTGTGTTATTTGGATTTTTCGTTTCGTTCTTATGGAACTTTTTATTCTGGTAAGCAAAAAATCTATATTTTTTAATGTTTTAATAAAAGTGATTAAAAAAACCGTATTCGGTAATCCCGTTTCAATATTTTCAAAATACTCGTGTAGAGTATTTTGACTGATTATTGTGAATGTAGGTGAATTTTCAATAAATGTTATTAGGTATTGTTTTTATTAGATTTAAATATTAAATTAAAATAGATAAATCTATTGTTTATTAATATTTTTTTCTGATTAAAACTTCAAAAGTTGATATCCAAAATTACATAACAAAAGGAGGGTCATTACTTTTTAGTTTATTAGATGGGTAGTAGGTACCCACTAACCGAATTGTAAATATGTTTAGGGTCGTAGTTCTATATCAGACAATCCCCCCCCCTAAAATAATTTCTAGGCACGCCCCTGTTATGGATACTATGACATAAAATATAACAACATCTTGTATCTATCTCTACACCGGTAGGTAGCCAATCATAATCTCGCATTATCAATAATAATATTAAATAATACGTTTGTGTAGGTTAACATTGTAGGTATACAACACTGATTATTTTATCATTGAACACTCATTATTTCAAGAAGTCTAAGTTTTTTTGAAAATATTATTTTACATAGTTTCAAATCGTTTAAAAAACAACGTTTTTATTAAAAAATTCCTATAATATTCCACTCCCCTTATCAAAACTTTAAATACTTTTAAATCATAAATGACTCACCCTAAATTCAATTTTTATGTTTCGAAATACTTAGATAAATATTCTTCTTTGGAATATGAAGTTTAAACTCTATATTATCATTTAAAAAAGTAAAAAACTTAAGAAATTATAAGGATACGCAATATTTGGAAATATAATTTTTCGATAAAAACGTTGTTTTGTAAGCGACTTGACATTATGTAAAATAATATTTTCAAAATTATTTACATTTTTTGAAATAATAAGTGTTCAATGATAAAAGAATCAACCTATTATGATAGAACTGCGGTTCTCAAATTTTTGTATCCGCGTACCACCTATACAGTTTGAAAATTTACTTGCCAAAAAGTATAATTTTATTATATTAGGAACTACAAAACTATGATAATAATATAAGTATTTAATACATAAAAAAATGAAATGTGTACAATTATAATTATTTATATTATTATTAATATAAAATAAACCAAATATAATATTTTAAGTGAGCAATGCTCCATTCCATTTTTGTTAAAGAATATGTTCTTAGCCTACCACACGTAAGCTTTCCAAGTACCACTAGTGGTATGCATACCACAGGTTGTAATGATGTGTTAGAATGTTAAATACCACTAACAACTATAATAATGAATGGCAGTGTCTTACAAATTATGCAATAGGTACCTGGAAGACTTGTCGACTTTTTATCATCCTGAAACAAAATCTTGGATGAAGACGCTTCAAGGACTAGCTATACTAATCCAATGTTTCGGTGGCGAAGTGCCTTCGTTCTTTCTGTCGGGTAAGACCGTTTCCATCTGGATTGATTCTAGCCTGAATTAAGAATCTATTGGGCTCCGGAACACCATACTTTTCATTTTTAACTTCAAAAAAATTGTATCACTAAATTATATATACAAATGTACAAGCCTGGGTATAAACGCGTTAAAAAGTTAAAAGTTAAGTTAATTTTAACTTTTAACTTAACTTTTTAAAATTCAATTTTCATTAACTTAATAAATAACGAGTTACTTTTAATGAAATTTACGTTAAGTTAATTTATAAATAATTAAATAATAAATATAATAAAAATAAAAATTATTATTGATATTACATAACCATTTACAAGAGTAGGGAATTACAAATATAGTTAAATTAATTTCTTGTTCCATTAATCAAAATTCTTCAAGAAAAATAACTCAATTAAATACATATAGTTATATCAATAGCGAATTATATTATAACATATAGGTGTATGGTATATATAAAGATATACCATACGATACTGCGGCATATGGGCATATTGTAATAATAATAATTAATAAATATTAATAACTAATAAGTAGTATGATATTATTTGATTTTATTGATATAGATACAAATCAAAAGTGTACAATTCTCAAGAACATATTGTAAAATATTTTCGGCTGAAATATGTTATTTTTAAATTAAAACTAATTGGGTTATGCTCTTATGTATATTTATATTTCAAATGTTTATATTTATAAACAATCAATATTGACAACAGAAAAAATAGTCATAGCCCACATGGGCTTATTTTTCGTTATCGGCTCTCTCAGCAAGCAAGATTTACAATAGGTACAGAGTTTCAGTTTTTGTGTAACTATGATGTGATTATCAATGTCCAGTGAAATACGTTTATTATTATATTTTTTTTATTAAATTATTAAATTATAGAATTTTTGATTCTCCCAATACATTCAGTCTACACTAACTGGAGACTTGGTCTGTGTAATATGTATAAAATTTATCTGTATTAATAAATCAAAATATTGTATTTGTTTCGGAATTTTCAATTTTTTATGATTTTGGTACCTACTACATAATTCTATTAATTCAGTACCTATGTATAGAAAAGCTATTGGTTATTTCCTGTGTTCAATAATATTTATGATTTTATTATTTTAAACCATATTGCTAGGTATTTTTATAGATATTATAAAAAAAAAAACTTAAATTAACCAAAGTTAACTAGTTGGTTGAAAATGTTAATATAACTTTTAACTTAACTGAGTTAAAAAAAAAATTAGGTTAACTGCTAACTTTAAACTTTTTAAAATGTTTTCCATTAACTTAACTTAAATCAGTAAAAAAATATCATTAAGTTTCCCAGGCTTGCTAATGTATAGGAAATAAAATAATTTCATTTTTTTGAAAACTGTTTTGAAAAAATATATATTTCGGGGATTAAGATGGGCCCCGTGTCCTATTGCCCCACTTAATCCAGGCTTGGTTCGACGATCGTGTAAAACAGTTTCGAAACTAATAAATGATATTATTTTTTTCCTTTTCCGCAGGTTATATACTGAAACGCGTTGGTCACATGAACGTCTTTTCCATAATGTTCTTCGTGTACGCCTTGATATTTTTCCTATTTTCAATCATCAAAAACCCCGTTTACGTTTTACCAGTGGAGATACTCAGTGGCGTAGGGTTCGCACTTTTCTACTCTGGAGCCATCTCATATGCGCATCTTTCAGCTCCTGTCGGTGCCGAAGGAACGTTTCAAGGAATCGTCGGGACAGCGTTGACGGGAATAGGTTTGTCCTACGACTTCTGCTTAGATTTTTTTTTTCAATTATATCAGAGGCAAGCCTGGGTGTAAACAAATTAAAAAGTTAAAGTTAAGTTAGTTCTAACTTTTTAACTTAACTTTTGAAATTTAATTTTCATTAACTTAAATTTTAACTTAACTGATTTGTATTAATATACACTTAATAAATAACGAGTTACTTTTAATTAAATCCAAGTTACGATAATTTATAATTTATAAATAATTAAATAATAAATATAATACAATACAATTATTATTGATGACACATGTTGCATAAACATTTACTTTTTATTATTTTAAACAATAATATTACTGGCTATTAATACAATTTTAAAAAATAACTTTACTTAAATTTATACGTTAATTGTAAGTTTCCATATAACTATTAACTTCACTGAGTTAAGAAAAAAATTAAGATAACTTTTAACAATTACTATAGATTAGAATACTGGAAGCTCTGTAGAAAACTACCAGAGACATGGCGCTTAATTTCATTAAATTCCCTTAACTGGTAATCTGAAAAAAACTAATAGGTACAAATAATAGGCAGCCAAAATATGAACTAAATATCTATCATAGATATGCATAGAATCATTATTATTTTTATTATTATTATGTTAAAAAAAAACAGCAATATTCAGTATTCACTTTCATGAGTGATACAATTGATAATGTTATACTTTTATAAATTGTAATATAAATATTGAAATATTGAATTAAAATCACGGACTACTAGTAGTCTAGTAGTCTGTGATTAAAATTGTATTAGGTATTGTATAATTGTTATTTTATTAAATTCATTACTTATCATAATTAATTATAATATCACATAAATCAAAATACATAAAACAAAATAAGGGATTGAATAGGCAACCAATATTGAAATAGAGCACTATTGTGTCCCCAGAAATCCTATAAGCTTCCAGTATTCTAACCTATAGTATTTGCTAATAACTATAAACTTTTTAAAATGTTTTTTATGAACTTAACTTAACTCAATTAAAAATTATCATTAACTTGCCCAGGCTTGATCAGAGGTATTCAAACTGTGATCAAGTTATCACCCATATTGCCCATATACGTATTTTATCCGTATTGTTTCAATTTTCCCATAACAATCTGGGAGCAGTAAACATTTTGTGAACACACAAAGAAGCCACGGGATGAAAAAGTTTGAATACCTCTGAACTATATGATCGCATCACATGTGTACAACCATTTGGTTATTGTATCGAAACGAAATCGTTTTGTTTTAGGAACACCCATTGGAAGCCTCATTGGTGGCTACATGTTCCAAATTATCGGAAGCATTTCATCCTTTAAATTATTAAGTGTGCTTGTGCTAATCACGTGTATCGTACAAATCATTGTTAATCAGATGATAAATCGTTTTTCGAAAAATATAAATATTAAGACAACTTCTCGCAGATGTCAGCCAGAAGTTGGCGATTTTAAGTTATAGTTTATAATAATGTAAATGTTTATAGTGTTTAGGTACTAAAATGTTTGAACAAAGCCCGTTTCTTATATATTTTTTTTTACTTTTCATGCACCTGTTGAATGTTTATACTGTAGTGTATTTTGTATATTGTACTATAAAAAAAAAAAAAAATTGATAAAATGTAAGTTGGATGTACTGAACAACCAATTTTAAGAATAGGTAGAATGTACATAATATATTTTATACTGATATTGTTTTGCCTGTGTATTTGTTATACACAAGCTGAGTGATGTAAAATTTAAATATTTTTTTACTATGATAAAATATAAATTAACAACCAACTAGGAAATATAATAACTACAGAGGACAAATATGTAATATTTTTTAGAAATTTTCATATTGACACATGTATCTAATCAAGGCTGGGCATTAAAAAGTAAAAATGTTAATTTAATTTAAACTTTTTAACTTAACAAGTTACTTTTGGCTTTTCATTAACTAAACTTTTAACTTCCTAAATTAATTTTTTAATTAACGTGAAATTAACGAATTAATTTTTCGTTTTAAAAAGTAAGGTAATTACATCTTTTGGACTTAATCCTTCTTTTTAGATATATATAAATATAATAACATATACATATATCTTATCTTACATCTTATCCTATATATTATCTTCGTCTTACACACGTAAGAAAATATAATATAATATCCATAAAGTTAAAGTTAACAAAAGAAATTGCAGAAATGTTATTTATTGAACATTCTCCTTTTACAACAACATATCCTGATGTATGCACTGCTTTTATTTTATACTTGACGCTACCTATAACTGTGGCGGCGGCAGAGCAATCGTTCTCAAAACTAAAAATAATAAAAAATTATTTACGAAGCACGATGTCAGAGGAACAGCTGAGTGGTTTGTCAATTATTTCCATCGAAAATAAGTGGGCACAGCAATTAAATTTGGATGAAGTAATTGACAAGTTTGCTCAAGTGAAGGCTAGAAAAGTTAATTTTTAATTATATTATATAATATAATACTTAATATTTTAACGTCATTGTTTTTATAAATTTATCAGCAGTAAAATAATACAGGTAAATTTACATGCATTTTTTTTTACCTCATAAAATCACTATTTAATTTTTACACTAGAGAGGGCCTCCAACTTTTATAGGCCCCAGGGCCACCAAGTTTCATTATACGCCACTGGATGTTTGGTTGTAAAATGGTTGAGTTGATAATTTGATAATTTATAAAATTGGAAATTTTTATTCAATAAAATTCAATTTAATGTTAGGTTGCCTTACTCACATTATTTGCAAAACAAACAAAATATTTATAGTGCGATCAAAAACAAATCTATCGACAGGCTATAGAAATCGAATTATAAAAGTATTTGTTCCAATTTCCTCCTACCTGTAGTCGACTGTTCATGATCATTAATAAACAAAAGAAACAATAAATGTTGGAGTAGGTAATAACTATACTCACATAATGGAGACTTCACTATGTTCTGTAATGCGAATAAACCTAAATACACACGTACGTTACCCCGGCCCCCCCCAATTTGATTTTTGCAATTTTCTTTGCACCAATTTTTAGTGCTCAATTCCTGCCAATTCCTGCCGCAAACCCCGGAATTCCTGCTCTAACGGTTTTCCCGGAAAGTCGAACTTTCCACGGGTGGGGCTGGGGTAACGTTACTCCAGCCCCACCCACCTTCAAAATTTGACTTTTTGCAATTTTTTTTGCGCCAATTTTTAGTGCTCGATTCCTGCCGATTTTTGCAGCAAACCACGGAATTCCTGCTCAAAAACCGCCTCCGTAAAAATTAAAAAACTATATTTGTGGCGGGGGAAACGTTTTTCCAACCCACCAAGGTCGGAATTCGACCTTTTTAACTTTTTCCAACGCCAATGTTTAGTGCTCAATTTCTGCCAATTCCTGCCGCAAACCCCGGAATTCCTGCTCTAACGGTTTTCCCGGAAAGTCGAATTTTCCACGGGTGGGGCTGGGGTAACGTTACTCCAGCCCCACCCACCTTCAAAATTTGACTTTTTGCAATTTTTTTTGCGCCAATTTTTAGTGCTCAATTCCTGCCGATTTTTGCCGCAAACCACGGAATTCCTGCTCAAAAACCGCCCCCGTAAAAATTAAAAAACTATATTTGTGGCGGGGGAAACGTTTTTCCAACCCCCCAAGGTCGGAATTCGACCTTTTTAACTTTTTCCAACGCCAATGTTTAGTGCTCAATGCCTGCCAATTCCTGCCGCAAACCCCGGAATTCCTGCTCAAAAACCGCATTTTAAAAAAAAACAAAAACCTCAAAAACAGTATTTTATATATTTTTTTTTAAAAAAGCACAGTCGCACAGTATTGTTAGGACCAACCATTTAAAAATCCGTTCACAAAATAAGTACTGGACCAATAAAGTACATATTTACCACAAATAATTTAAACGATTTAAAATTAAAAATCAAACATTTAAAATTTTAAACTGATCATGTAATAGTTTTAGAAAAACTTATTAATGGTGTATTTAATGATAAAATCTGTGGTCAATATTTTTAAGTTTCAGGTTTAGAAAAAATAATATTGATGAAAATAACATAAATTTATTATTTATTAACTAATATAAATTAGGTCAATTGCCTACTTTTAGTATAAAAATCATTATGTAAAAGAACAATACTTAATTTACAATATAACAATATTATACATTTTTAATATTTTTTAAAATCAAAACTTACCTAGATATGGAAATGCACCAATAATACAACTAAATACTGAAAATTGTAAATACTGAAACTAATAAAAAGCATGAACAATGAAAAACAACAACCGAAAGAGCATATGTATAAACATAACACCAGACCAAATTGCACACAAATTATTAATGAATGGGAAAACGAAGACAAAAGGGAAGAAAACTAAGCTTAAATTTAAAATGGATATAAAGAATAATACAAGTGACTTCAATAAACCATTCGAGATGGATGAGCTAAATATGGCCATCGGAGTAATGAAAAATAGGAAAGCAGCGGGCATCGACGGAATCATGACAGAACAGATCAAGCAACTAGGCCCCAAAGCCAAGGAATGGCTACTAAACATGTTCAATAACTGTATCAAAACCGATAGTATCCCAACAGAATGGCTCAAATCACATGTTGTGGCATTATTGAAGCCTGGAAAAGCCCCTACAGATGCAAGTAACTTTAGACCCGTGTCACTATTATGTCATACATATAAAATGTTTGAGAGAATGGTACTGAATAGAATAAAAGACAAGATAGACGGGAAACTAATCAAGCAACAAGCTGGCTTTAG
Organism: Macrosiphum euphorbiae; assembly: GCA_949089665.1. Taxonomy (NCBI): domain Eukaryota; kingdom Metazoa; phylum Arthropoda; class Insecta; order Hemiptera; family Aphididae; genus Macrosiphum; species Macrosiphum euphorbiae. The sequence goes on from CARXXK010001015.1 coordinate 264,493, forward strand.
GGCTGGTAAGTCATGCACGGGGCAAATACTTAACCTTGTTGAAGAAATAGAGAAAGGCTATGAGAATAATGTAATAACAGGTGCAGCTTTTATCGACCTCAGCGCTGCATATGATACGGTTAATCATAGATTACTGCTTAAGAAAATATATGAGCTAACTGAAGATGCGAAATTCACAAAAATTATTAGTCTTTTATTAAGGAATAGACGGTTTTTTGTATCATTGCAGGCCAAAAAGAGCAGATGGAGAAGACAAAATAATGGATTACCCCAAGGGAGTGTTCTATCACCAATTTTATTTAATATTTATACTAATGATCAACCAATTGGGACCCAAACGAAGCACTTTATATACGCTGATGACCTCGCTATTACAACCCAGGGCAAAACATTCGAAGAGGTGGAAGTGAATCTGAATGACACACTTAATACTATGAAGGAATATTATAATGATAATTACCTCAAACCGAATCCAGCAAAAACACAAATTACCGCTTTCCACTTACGAAACAGAGACGCCAAGCGGAAACTGAGAATTAATTGGCAAGACACAGAATTAGAGCATTGCGAAGAACCAACCTACTTAGGCATTAAACTTGACCGAGCCCTGACATATAGAAGTCATTGTGAAAACACAAAAAATAAAATAGGAACAAGAAACTGCTTGCTTCAAAAACTGGTTGGCTCTCAATGGGGCGCAGACCCTCATGTCTTGAGAACGACAGCCTTATCACTATGTTACTCGACGGGTGAATATGCTTGTGCTGCATGGAGAAACTCAGCACATGCTAAAAAGGTAGACGTGGCCCTAAATGTAACTAACAGATTAATTACGGGGTGCCTGAGACCAACACCAGTTCAGAAAGTACAAGTATTATGCGGTATAGCACCCCCTAATATAAGGCGAGAGGTGGCAGCAAGGATAGAGAAAACAAAACAAGAATCAGACTTAAGACATCCTCTATATGGAGGTAAAACCATGGGGAGCCGGCTCAAATCAAGGAAAAATTTTTTGAAGACAACAATTAGCCTATCACAAACACCTGAAGCAACGAGAATAGACTTATGGAAGGAGGCAATGAAAGAGCATAACTCACTGCTATGGAAGGATCCGAAGGAAAGCTTACCGACCGGAAGTCACTTACCATGGTCGGTATGGAAGACACTGAATAGATTACGAACGGAAACTGGAAGGACAGCGAGTAATATGAAAAAATGGGGATTGAAAGATGATGGGAAATGCGAATGTGGTGGAGAGCAGGATGCGGACCATCTGTTTGTATGCCCACAATTACCGAATAAGTGTAGAAAGGAAGATTTTTTGACGCATAAAATTTCAGACAAAGCAATACAAATTGCGGCTTACTGGGGAGCGAAGGGAATATGAAGACCGATACGACAAGAAGAAGAAGACTGAAAATTGTAGTATAATGACTATGACTTATGGATTAAATGTTTTTTACACTAAAATATCTACATTCTACATTTTCTAAATTTCCAAAATAATAAGAACCCGGTTGTATTTTTGACATATTGGACTTTGAAAATAAATTAGATGAAGAATACAGTTGAAAAAAACTAATCTATAGAATATAAATTTCCTTTTAAATTATTTTATTATAATATGTAAGGCATAATTATCAATCTGACTTAAGCTACGTATCAATAGGATAGTATTTTTATTTTAACCAATGTCTCTCTGCAAAGTGGGTACTTTATACAAGTAAGAATTATTATGCTATAGGAATATGTACGTAAAAAAAATGTTGAGTGGCGAATCTGTGACATGTTGCATTGTTGCCCTAGTCTAACAAAAAGTGAAATGACGCCAATAATATTTAATATTGTCATATATTATGGTTTTGAGTACTAAATATTGGCGCAAGAAAATTGCAAAAAGTCAAATTTTGAAGGTGGGTGGGGCTGGAGTAACGTTACCCCAGCCCCACCCGTGGAAAATTCGACTTTCTGGGAAAACCGTTAGAGCAGGAATTCCGGGGTTTGCGGCAGGAATTGGCAGGCATTGAGCACTAAACATTGGCGTTGGAAAAAGTTAAAAAGGTCGAATTCCGACTTTGGGGGGTTGGAAAAACGTTTCCCCCGCCGCAAATATAGCTTTTTAATTTTTACGGGGGCGGTTTTTGAGCAGGAATTCCGGGGTTTGCGGCAGGAATTGGCAGGCATTGAGCACTAAACATTGCCGTTGGAAAAAGTTAAAAAGGTCGAATTCCGACCTTGGGGGGTTGGAAAAACGTTTCCCCCGCCACAAATATAGTTTTTTAATTTTTACGGGGGCGGTTTTTGAGCAGGAATTCCGTGGTTTGCGGCAAAAATCGGCAGGAATCGAGCACTAAAAATTGGCGCAAAAAAAATTGCAAAAAGTCAAATTTTGAAGGTGGGTGGGGCTGGAGTAACGTTACCCCAGCCCCACCCGTGGAAAATTCGACTTTCTGGGAAAACCGTTAGAGCAGGAATTCCGGGGTTTGCGGCAGGAATTGGCAGGCATTGAGCACTAAACATTGGCGTTGGAAAAAGTTAAAAAGGTCGAATTCCGACTTTGGGGGGTCGGAAAAACGTTTCCCCCGCCGCAAATATAGCTTTTTAATTTTTACGGGGGCGGTTTTTGAGCAGGAATTCCGGGGTTTGCGGCAGGAATTGGCAGGCATTGAGCACTAAACATTGCCGTTGGAAAAAGTTAAAAAGGTCGAATTCCGACCTTGGGGGGTTGGAAAAACGTTTCCCCCGCCACAAATATAGTTTTTTAATTTTTACGGGGGCGGTTTTTGAGCAGGAATTCCGTGGTTTGCGGCAAAAATCGGCAGGAATCGAGCACTAAAAATTGGCGCAAAAAAAATTGCAAATAGTCAAATTTTGAAGGTGGGTGGGGCTGGGGTAACGTTACCCCAGCCCCACCCGTGGAAAATTCGACTTTCCGGGAAAACCGTTAGAGCAGGAATTCCGGGGTTTGCGACAGGAATTGGCAGGAATCGAGCACTAAAAATTGGCGCAAAAAAAATTCCAAAAAGTCAAATTTAGAAGGTGGGTGGGGCTGGAGTAACGTTACCCCAGCCCCACCCGTGGAAAATTCGACTTTCCGGGAAAACCGTTAGAGCAGGAATTCCGGGGTTTGCGGCAGGAATTGGCAGGCATTGAGCACTAAACATTGGCGTTGGAAAAAGTTAAAAAGGTCGAATTCCGACTTTGGGGGGTTGGAAAAACGTTTCCCCCGCCGCAAATATAGTTTTTTAATTTTTACGGGAGCGGTTTTTGGGCAGGAATTGGCAGGCATTGAGCACTAAACATTGGCGTTGGAAAAAGTTAAAAAGGTCGAATTCCGACCTTGGGGGGTTGGAAAACGTTTCCCCCGCCGCAAATATAGTTTTTTAATTTTTACGGGGGTGGTTTTTGAGCAGGAATTCCGTGGTTTGCGGCAAAAATCGGCAGGAATCGAGCACTAAAAATTGGCGCAAAAAAAATTGCAAAAAGTCAAATTTTGAAGGTGGGTGGGGCTGGGGTAACGTTACCCCAGCCCCACCCGTGGAAAATTCGACTTTCCGGGAAAACCGTTAGAGCAGGAATTCCGGGGTTTGCGACAGGAATTGGCAGGAATCGAGCACTAAAAATTGGCGCAAAAAAAATTGCAAAAAGTCAAATTTAGAAGGTGGGTGGGGCTGGAGTAACGTTACCCCAGCCCCACCCGTGGAAAATTCGACTTTCCGGGAAAACCGTTAGAGCAGGAATTCCGGGGTTTGCGGCAGGAATTGGCAGGCATTGAGCACTAAACATTGGCGTTGGAAAAAGTTAAAAAGGTCGAATTCCGACTTTGGGGGGTTGGAAAAACGTTTCCCCCGCCGCAAATATAGTTTTTTAATTTTTACGAGAGCGGTTTTTGGGCAGGAATTCCGGGGTTTGCGGCAGGAATTGGCAGGCATTGAGCACTAAACATTGGCGTTGGAAAAAGTTAAAAAGGTCGAATTCCGACCTTGGGGGGTTGGAAAACGTTTCCCCCGCCGCAAATATAGTTTTTTAATTTTTACGGGGGTGGTTTTTGAGCAGGAATTCCGTGGTTTGCGGCAAAAATCGGCAGGAATCGAGCACTAAAAATTGGCGCAAAAAAAATTGCAAAAAGTCAAATTTTGAAGGTGGGTGGGGCTGGGGTAACGTTACCCCAGCCCCACCCGTGGAAAATTCGACTTTCCGGGAAAACCGTTAGAGCAGGAATTCCGGGGTTTGCGGCAGGAATTGGCAGGAATTGAGCACTAAAAATTGGCGCAAAAAAAATTGCAAAAATCGAATTGGGGGGGGCCGGGGTAACGTTCGTTAAATACACGTTAACAGATTATATTGATATCCACATGTTGTTATTTCCGAACAATGCAGAATGACTTTAGAAGCATTAAATCCAATAAATATCAATAATATGGGATTAATTTTAAGCTTATTCTAAGAACAATTGCCTACATTTTGTTATCGTTGCGATTATGATTTATAAACTAAAGGACGGCTATATTTTATTTAGAATTATTATTCACTTATTTATAAAAATGTATAATAGTGTATCTTAAAATCAAATGAATAAAAAAAAAAGGTATTATAGGAATTAAAAATGCAATCAAATGTACATCCACTTGATATTGTTTTCATTAATAATATTATTAATTTCCACTGATGTCATTACCTTCCTACCTGTTATACCATGTTAAAGTATGGATAGGAACCAACGTGTTCTGCAGAATATAAACTTATATTTTAAGGAATTGTTAATTTCATTCGTCTTGATGATGAACACATATTTTTTTTACAAAAAGTGCCGTAAATGTTTTTAGTTAGTTTATAGTTATGATATAAAAATGTTTTAATTGTGATTAATAATTAAATTAAGTTTAAATTACACATTTTAAAGATGTTCAATTTAAATGTGAACAAAAAATGTATACCAATAAAATTGAATTATTTCTTTCACATGGGATGTAAGTACCCAAGCATATTGATTTAATTAGAAATATTTTTGGTTTTGAAGCAATGACAACATTTGAAAAATAAATAACTGGAAAAGTTGCTTTGCTGCAGTAGATTGTATCTCGTCATTGATACAGTGACCTATCACTGTAGAGGATGTGTTCAAAATTTTAATTCAATAATAAATCATTTTATAGGAAAAACAATTTTTTTTGTGTGTGTGAATAGGTTTGTGGATTAATAATAGCTAAAAATGTAAGTAAATATTTTGAAAATGTCTTCGTGCTTAATAAATATTGAATAATAATGCAAATACGTACCTACCTATATTAGCGAATAATTTTTTTTTAAGTTCTTTAAATTCTTAAGTTTTTTAAGTTTTTAGTAGTTATTGAATTACAACAAAATGACTACAATCGTTATTTTTCAGTTAAATATTCAAAAACTTTGATGCCTATAAAAAAAAATTTGCAAATTTTTTGGGATTTTGACGAATTCTGTCCAAGTCTGAACTTCAAACGCGTATAATGAAATTTCTTTATAATATTTTTAATATCCACATGTAGTTAGAACTAATTAACTTTTTTGGACTTTCTAGATTTTCGACTGATCATTTAATAATAAGCATTAATAAAAAAAATTAAGTAATTCGAAAATACCAAATGCCTATAATCATGATTAGGTGCACTACAGACAGTTTAAAATTATGTTTTTAAGTAATAGTGGATGTGCCAAATTTTTCTACGATATGATTTTTTTTTTTTTGTTAATAACAAAAAATCATAAATCAATGTCGTTAAAATCAAAGTTTTAAAATGAATTATTTTTGATATTTAAATTAAAATTATAATACCTGATTATAATTTACATGCAAATTAAAAATTAAAATTCCTCTACATTTTAAAAGTGCATTGGTAAAGTAAAAAATCAATTCTAGATTAAAAATAAAAATCCTGAACTCAGAAGTTTAAAATACGTAATATTTACAATAAATTATATAAAATACATCTAAAAATCAAAAAGTTGATCCTACGGTTTGGGAAATAATCATTTACTTAAAAATTAGTTAACAGGATTGCCAATTTTTCGATAGCAAAATTATAATGGTTTTCAAATTTTTTTTTATCGTGATACAATTTATTTTTATTAACTAGGCATTAACTAGGCCGTTACAGTGACATTTGTTTTCTCCGTCTTACAAGTAAGTAACATACCAAATTTTACGCTCAGCAGAACACGTTTATCTCCCTTTAGTTTAAAAATTAGAGTGAATTGACCTCGTATAAAATGTAAAGGTAAGGTTATTATCTAGACAATAACATAGGCTTTTTATTATATTTAAATTTTAAAGTGAGTTATGAGTATTTTAAGATTTACAAACAGTTTACAATTTTAAAATACACACAACTCGCTATAAAATTTAAATACAATTAAAAGCCTATGTCATTGTCTAGACAATAATCTTACCTTTACATTTTATAAGAGGTCAATTCACTCTAATTTTTAACAAATGGCACTGTAACGTCCTCTTAATGGTGTTTCCGAATTGCGGACATAGTGACAAAAACCATGTGAGTTGCGGACGAAATCTAAAAAGGTAACATACGAATTGCGGACACAAATATAAGATACTAATTGCGGATAATGTTACAATATTCACGTGGTGAAATCAGTAGAATTTATATATCATATATACAGGCTGTTTTATAAACTATGACGATAATTAATAATGACGATAATCTATAAATATTTTATAAACTATTTTTTCCACAAAATTAAAACAATCTATAATTCAACAACATTTCAAAAAAAACGATTGCTCTTTTGCAAGACACAAATATTTTTAACCCCACCTACCAATTTTTTTTTTAGCTATTGTCATATGTTCTGAAAAATTGATGAAGGGAAATATTTGTGTCCACAACTAACGTAGTTTTTATTAAAAAAAGCTCTGTACGCAATTAGTATTATGACAACGAAGCTTGTGTCCGCAATTGTTATATTATAATTCCTAACCTGAATAATTCGTCCGCAACTAGTATGTGTCCCCTCTTAACTAGTTAAACCCGGGGTCTCCAAACATTTTTTTTTGGCTGGTCAAATTTGATATACCTACGCATTCCCATCGCGGGCCAACATTTTTAGTACATTAGAGATAACATTAGAGATTTATTTGACATATAAAACCTACTTGTAATAACCTCTTTTTTGTACAAACAGTTATTGGTTACAGTTACTTTTGGTATTTCATGTTATGATACACACCTTATACTGAGTTAAATTTTTGATTTTTCAACTGTTGAATTCTAACTTATCGATCTTGTGTTCTCTTAACTAAACTGAACTCGAGATAATTATTTCATAAACTGGCCAGCTTTTGAATTAAATAGTTTAAAGTTTCGTCTATAGGATAAACATAAAAAAAAAATTTTGGGCATATCTGATTTTAAATAAAAAAAAGTGATTCCTAAGAAGCATCGTCTAGATCTAGAAGTTCAACCATTTTTTCAAAATTACAATTGAACTTCGGGAAGTATGATTAATTTACTATAGCTTTTAGTAGTTTTTATAGTCATGCAAACAAAAATATATTTCATTTTTCGCGATATATTGTCATGTGCGTGCGCGTGTGAGAGTTGCTTCGAGCGCGGTTGCCCGACTCGACGTGACAGCGATTCTCTGAAACACTTAGAAGATTTCGCACACTATTGTTCATTTACTACTCACACATAGATACAGTATTAATTTATTTGTCACATGAATTGCCTAAATAGTACTCCTTAAAATATGCTACGTTGAAGCCCCCTTAAAGGTAAGAAAAGATTATTATCTAGACAATGGCATAGGCTTTTTATTATAATTTAATTTTAAAGCGAGTTATGTGTATTTTAAAATTGTAAACTGTTTGTACATCTTAAAATACACATAACTCGCTTTAAAATTAAATTATAATAAAAAGCCTATGTCATTGTCTAGATGATAGTCTTACCTTTAAATTTTATAAGAATTCAATTCTCTTTAATTTTTTAATAACGGAGATAAATGTGTTCTGCTGAGCGTAAAAGTTGCGCACTTGTAAGACAGAGACAACTGATTTCACTGTAAAGCCCCCTTAAGCTAATGATTTTAATAAAAAATAAATAAACAAATTATAAATAGATATATGTAACCACACTTTTATAATACCGATTCATTAATTAAGCATTGTGACAATGGTTAGTACGGAAAGTACACTATTGAGTCCTTGGCTAAAATTCCTATCTACTTACTTTTGTACATTATAAATTAATAATTTATTTAGGTACTCACTCACTCACTGGTGTATAGGAAATGCTAATATAAACATTCAGTGAAATTTTCAAGTATCTATAGTCATTCGTTTTTTAATTACAACAAAATACGAAAATCATTACATGAGAAATTGAGTGAATATCAAATGTAGTAAAATATGAATTTCAAACCCTCATAAAAATTTAATTTGATTTTCTTGTAGACATTTTTATTTTTAATAAAGGTAGAAAACTTATGAGGAATCTTGTATTACATTTTCAAATATTAGATTTAAAAAGAAAATTTTTTATGAACTTATAATTCGAAATAATTTGGGAATTTTCGTCATTTTTTATGTATTTTGTCAATATTTTAACTTTAAATGCTTATAAAAAAAATTGTGACTATGGATTTTTAATTTTTTTTCATCTGACTTTGAAACAATATACTAGGAGCCTTCTATTAAATTTTCAAGCTTTTTTAACCAACAAATAAAATTTTATTGATATTTATAGAAAAAAAATAAAAAAAATTGAAACTGAAAATGTCCGTAAAGGGCTCAAAATAAGTCAAAATATTTGGAAAATGTTACGGTGTATAGAAAATGCTAAAATAAATATTCAGTCAATATTGCACGTACCTAAGGTCATTTGTTTAAGAGTTGCACTAAAAACCAAAATCGATTTTTCGAAAACAGATTTTGCGTACAAATTCCCGTCTTTTCTTAATTTTCTTTTGTTTTTTCAATTCGCTTTTGAAACTACTGTGAAATTTTTACTTTTGACCCCCTAAAATACACAATCTAGATTCACTTTTCTATGAGAAAAGATATTGTTGAAGAAAATCTTAGTATTTTTACTCTCCTAAAACATGATGACAGACACAAAAAAAAAAAATTAAAAATTAAAAAAAAAAACACACACATCATTGTAAAATCAATACATTCATCGTTTCACTCAAAATCAAAATAAAAACGTTAAGATGGATATTGGGCCATAACTAAATCGATAAATTGGTAATATTGTGTAGCTTTTATTGGCAATTTATTCATAATACACAGGTACTTTACTCAATAGGTATTAATGTATTTTTGAAAAAAAAACCAAGTGGTTAACTGAGACAAAAATTTGAGGAAAAAAATTTTGTCGTGATCCTTGAGACAACGCAAACCGAATAATATTATTACACAGCGTGTATTTAATAATAATAATATCATTAAAGAGCATACCCACTTCCATAACATGTAAAAGTGTTTTTATCAAATCCGTTGAATCGAGATAACTGAACACGTGTTTTACGCACAATATCCTACAAAAATTATTGTTGTCCTATTACTCTCGGCTTGTGTTAATATTTTATAATAATATATTATCATACCGTGTCACGTGATCACTGATTCGGCGATGATGTTTGTTTTGTTCGAGTCTAGACGAATGATCAATATAATAGTGTTCTAATTAGTATTTATACGAACATTTGTAAACATAACTATTATTAAAACACTGTTATGATTCATGCCTAACATGCTGGTTTTAATTGAATACGAAATTGAACAATTTAGTTTAGGAACGAAAAAATTGTACGAATATTATTTTGAAGTATTCTAATAAAATTTCATAATTATTTAATTATAAATTGTTAACTTTTTAACGGTATTCAAGCACAAATACAGTTACGTCTTATTTGACCAAGGCTGGGCATAACGAGTTAAAAGTTAAAACGTTAAGTTAATTAACTCGTTACTATTTTTTCAAATTAATTTTTAACTTAGGAAGTTACTTTTTTACAAGATTAAAGTGCTAACTTCAAGTCATTTTTATTTCAAAAGTATCCAAACTAAGTTAATTTTCGTCCGAAGAATAATGCAGGTTTGTGAATGGGTTTTTACTTTAATGTATCATTTTAAATTTCCCCAGTAATTGTCTTGAGCGTAAAGAAAAAATATCTAATAAACCTATTATGTGTCTAGGATTTTTTATTTTTGAAAATTAGCAAATTTTAACTTTACACTTAGTTAAGTTACTTTTTTTTTTTAAAGTTTACTTTTAACTTAACTTAACGAGTTGATAAAAATCTTTTACTTGCCCAGCCTTGCTTATTTAGAAAACTATTTAAAATACGTATTTGAGTACTCAGCAAAAAAAAAAAATATACAAGTACAAATACAAATACATACTTTAAAAAAGTATTTATTGATGCTTTCAAATTTTTTTTGAAAATAAATCAACCAAACCGATTTTCATGTCTTACGTTAATTGTATAGAGAACAATATTATACCTGAAAGAAATGTATGAACATTTTTTTGAAGTTGTACATAATCTAATATAAATATCTCATGTGTTATTTTATTAATTATTAATGATATATTATTTGTATGTACTACGTTCCTACCTATTATTACATAATAATTTGACAAAAAAAACATAATTTTCTGCGTGTCATTTTTTTTTTTAGTTAATAATTGAATGTTTTCATTTCGCACAGGTCTAGGTCCTATAATTGGATTTTTACCTACGATAGCGAAACAATTGGGGTACTCGATAACCACATACGGTGTCGTTATGACTGTTATGTCGATGATATCGATGATAATGGCACCTCTAGCCGGTGTAATCGTCGACAGGTTCCGCGTGAAAAAAACGCTATTTTTTACGATGACACTATTGATGGGCGTGTTTTCGTTTTCCTTCATGTTTGTACCAAAAGTGCCTTTGGAGATGGGCGTGGAAATGAAATGCGAATCTGAAATTATTATGATCGTTCATTCCGATACTGCACAGCAGAATACGTCGAGTTTTAATGACGAGAACAATGACGAATTGATCACATGCAAGGTGAGACTAAACAATACGATGAAAAATATTAAAATGTGTGTATGGGCTTGGAACGGTTTTGTTTGAACAAGTGTTGAATAATGATCGTACATTTCTGCGGTGAGCAGTCGTTTAAAATTTGTGTTAGTGTGCCAAAATTAAAAACAATAAAATGTACTGGGCGTCTAACGAATATTAACTAAAATTAAAATTACGTTGAGGAATTATTATGCACAGGCTAAACTGATTTTGTTGAGCTTAAAATTGTTTAACGTTATTATTAAGTCCAACACTTCAAAACGTTTTCTATAACCCTATAAAGGAAAATAATGAAAAAAATAAACGGAAGTAATCTAATATCATGAAAAATAATACATAATGTGTCATTAATATAATATATCATAATATCATAAATCATAATTAATGATTAAGAATGAACAATAAAATATGTAACATAAAAAATTTCAAATAACGTTTGTGCTTTTTTTTACGTTGAACTTAACATTATACTATTGTTTTTAAATATTTTAGTCTACTTATATAAGTACGAATGTTATAAGTTATAACTATGAACAATTCAAAGTTGGCTAACGTACAAAATAAAAACGTACCTAACAGTAGTTTATATTTTTTAAATACTTTATCCCTGTTTGATTTATTAATATTTAATTTAATAGAATATTAGATTATTTCTGCAATTCAAATTGAAATACGATACAAATCTACAAAGTGCGTTGTTTGGTGTAAGCTCCTACCTATCGTGTACCTACCTACCTACTAAATACTTGTTTAACATTAATATTATTATGCCATTTAAATTGTATTATTGTTATAAATATTATTTTTTTAATAAAATCTATTATTTCATCTATCATTCATGCCATAATATTTAACCAATATCTGACACCTAAACTACACTAACTTGCCACTTATAGCTACTTCTAAAAACCTTAAGGATGATTGAAAATATAACCTATCATGGACAATACATTCTACTAATTTGATAGTTCTTACATAAAAGTGTAGTTGATTACCTATTCATACTAAAAATAACAATATAATTTATATAAAAAAAAATGAATTATTAAACGTTAAACAGAAAACAATAATTAAAATAAAGTTTAAAAATATAAAAACAATAAACTGAAAAAATCAAATAAGGTTTGAAAAACTGTATAACGTTTAAATATCCGAAAACGTAAAAACTATATATATATATATTAAATAATTTAAGCACTGTTATTAATTAATATTATGAAGTGTATTTAATGTAGACAACTCTATGTCTCTTTACGACTGTACCAACGTATTAATTAATTCACGTCTTATATCACTACAGAGGAGAGTGAAAATCACTAAATTTCAGTAGATATTTTTAAACACGTATACACATGTAGTTCATCTTATTCAGCTGACTTGTCAAAATACGAAGTCGTACGACCACAAAATAAATACAACGAACAATCGATCAGATTTCTGCGATCATTGGACGAAAACCACCTGCAATAGTGATATCGAAAGTATAAACGATCGTAGTCGGATTGATGTTACGTTGAAATTGAAAGATATGGAACGAGTAATGTTACCACAATATTTTATTCGAATCTACTATTGTTAGTATTTAATTGATTTGATTTCAGACCGAAAGTTCGTATGTTTTCTACTTGTCGTCGGTCCAAATGAACGGTACGGAAATTCCTCTAAAATGCCAATGTGGTTTAAAAACATTTTGCCACATCTCATGTCCTAATAAAGACATGATGCGTATAGCCACTGTGCCGGCGTACAGAGGAAACGTTCTAAATTTGTATCAATTTTGGATTTTTTTCATGACTGTGTCTGCGTTCTGGACTTGCGTAATTATAGCGGTAACTCTACAAAACCCAATATGTCTCGATATTTTAGGTAAAATATATGATACACCAATACCGCTATGTCAATGATATATTTTCTGTAATTGAAATAAAAATGACATTTAATTTTGTTTTTATAGAAGACAAACCCGAGGATTACGGAAAACAAAAATGTTGGTCATCATTTGGTTGGGGCGGTTTTTCCATATTCATTGGGTGGCTTGTGGATAGGTTTAGCGTCGGTAAAAAGGAAAAAGATTATTCACCAGTTTTTTATTCGTGTATTTTACTCACAATTTGTAATTTATTTGTCATCAATAAACTCAAAGTAAGTAATTATTTCCTGGCTCTAACCTATACACTATAATCTATATTTTTTTAATTTTCAATTAAGCACAATTTATAAAAAAAAACACTTTATATTATTGTCCTGTAATCTATAGGTAACCGAAACGAAAAAATCCAAAGAAAAATGGAAGAGTGTTTATGGACTGTTTACTAAACATTATGTGATTGTATTTTATATATGGGTAGCTACAAACTCGTTTCTTCATACGATTATTACACATTTTCTATTCTGGTGAGTTTATAATTTAATTTTTTTTTTTTTGATTAATTGAACAATTTAAATGCAGGCAAAATTTCATTAATTAACTAGTAGTTATTTTTAGTGTTTTTTTTTTACTTATATTGAGTACATGTTTATAAAATAATAATCTCATCACTTTGTAAACAGAAATAATACTACGGAACGTATAATACGGTGGATGAGTGCCAAGTAAACTTTGATTTAGGCAGGTTTACTGCTTATATAATAAACAAATAAGATATGAAAAAAAAAATTCAATGTTTGTTGTCGTATTACTGTCGAGTACAATCCTAATTAGTCAATTTGTAGAATTCAAAATAAAGTTGTTTTTTTTTAAAGTTAAATATTATCAACTCACACTGAGTATTTGTAATACAGTTCTGTCATAGTGAGCTTTAACGTACGAAGAAAAACATGACAAATAAACGAATAAAAATTAAAATTAGTTAAATGAAAAATATAAATTTCCAAAACAGTACCAATAAATTTTTATAGGTAGCTGGTAGTGTATTTTTGTATACGAAGACGGCAAGACCTATATACCTACTTTAATTTCTAACTTAAATTTCTATTTAAACGCTTTTCTAAAATTAAATGCATCAAATTTCAGTCGTTTTGAGTATAAGTATACTTTTATAGTTTTTTGATAATATACTATACAAACTCTTAATGCCTCAATTACCTTTCAGCTATAGGCGTGATAAATTTAGTATTAACTTCAGTCGAGGTCAATGCCCCGAGGCTTCTCGAACTACTCGATTTTCGCATTCCCAGTAATACTAGGCTACAGTGTTCTTTTTATACCCCTAACAATAAGTCTAACTTCTGCAGAAATTCCCCACTCTCAAGAATAATTTGGAATGCGAAGTTGCCTTAATACTTTTAATACGTACCACACATTTTTGCTTGTTTGTTTGTTCTTTGTTGTTTGTTATCACTTTGTTTTTTTTAGGTGGTACTTAGTCATTCAAGTTTAATCCTATGTAAACAATATTTTTACTATATATATATATTGCAGTATTTACACTCTATGTATCATTTTGTAAAAATCCGACTGGCGTTAATTCTAAAAAATAAAATAAAAATTTATACGTAGCACGTAGGTATCATATCAATTGGCACGACTATAAAAATAATAAACATCGAACAGTACACAATTAAGCATGACGCGTGATATCGTATCAATTATCTATAGCCCAGAATAGGTATTAAGATAGTAGGAGACGAGTGTATCATAATATTAATGCAGTTATTCATCAATATAATATCGCTTTTCGTACTCCGAGGAGCTCTATTTTAAAATCCAAATTTTTTTTATCAAATATCAATATTGTGTTGAATTTGCCGACCCCATCATCTTCCAAAACGCATAATTATATAGTGTGTTAACGATAAAGGTAATACGAAATATTTCGAGCGCATGATGTTAAATTTTATTTGGGTTTTTTTTTACTGCATAAAGGGTTTAATATTACACCATTTTTTACAAAACTTAAATGTTTAAAAAAAAAAATGTCTGCACATGCTTAAACTATAACCCTCTTTTATGAGTTTAAATTTGAATTACATAATTTTTACATGCAACTTTGACTTATACATTTTTTTTCTATCTAGAAAATTGACTTTCTGAGAGTGAGAGGCAAAGCTTTTATTTTTTTTTAATTATCATATTTTTTTAGTCTCTCTACAATAGTACAATGTTCCGTGTGATTTAGGATGACATTTTTAAACTCAGTTGTGGTGTCTTAAGTAAAGCAAATTTATATTATTTTCACCAAATTATAAATAGACTGTTAATAATATGATAAATACAACATGCAAAAATCAAAACTTTGGCTCACTCTCAGTAAGTCAATTTTTAGGATAGAAAAAAACTTTTTAAGTCAAAGTTGCTAACGAAAAATTGTGAGTAATTCAAATTCAATACGAAAAGAGGGGTACAGTTCAAAAAAAAGTTTCAAATTAAGTGTAGTATAATTAAGGTCATGCTTTCAAAATATTTAGTGTTATCTTTATCTTTGAACACACCGTTTAGTGTGACGAAGCCCCTATTTTATATACTATAATACATAATATTATTCTTGGTTACTGAACAATATTGTTCTCCATGTACAATTTCAAAAACGGCTGTGTCGAAATTGTCATCGATATCAGATAGATTCCCTCAAGTATGGTAATAAGTCGATTTGAGATTTCGCAAATTAATATCTGACTGTATGTCGTATAATAATATTTCATTGTTAAGACATTTTAACACGACTGTTAATATGTAATTATTTTTCAGGTACATGGAGGATTTGGTATCTGCTAACAATGATCACGACCAGCGGGCGTGGCTTAAGACGCTCCAAGGTCTAGCCCAGGGCATCCAGTGTTTCGGCGGTGAGATACCATTTTTCTTCTGGTCCGGTTGGATAATCAGAAAGATGGGTCACATCAACTGCATGGCCATAGTGCTGGGAGCCATGGCCATTAGGATGTACCTTTACACAGTCATCTGGAATCCAGCTTGGATCATTGCAATAGAGCTATTGAACGGAGTATCGTACGCGTTGGGCTTGTCGGTGAAAATGTCGTACGCGAAAATTATGTCACCCGAGGACAGCACGAACACTATAATCGGAATAATAGCGCTTTTCGATTGCATTGGTAAACTATACAATTTTTCTTACATTTGATATTTACAATTTATTTATTGTAAGGTAAAATGCTCTTACAAAAAAAAAAAAAATTAAGAAATCCACTCAGTAGCTTTAGTTTCGTTATAATTCTCAATTCATAACTCTATAAAAAATAATTGTAAATATAAATAATAATAATAAAAAAAAAATAGCAAATGGCTACCCCTCTGCAGTACAGTAGTTGTAATAGATGTGTTATATTTGAATACAAATATACAATGATAAACTATTGCATACGAAAAACGATTCTGAGCGGTTAGGGTAGTCGATTATATTATTTTTTTTTCTTTGTTGCTATGGTGATCAACAAATCGTTAGAAATCAAAATCCCATTTTTAGCGGTTTTTCGTAATTTTTTGGTAGTTTACTGACGGTTACTGAAACTCTACACTTACTAAACTTCTATCAGAAAAGATGCTGATCTCTAAAACCGAAGCATGCTTACTATCTGAAATGTTGCTGATGGACAGAAAAAAAAACATACACAATCATTGTAAAACCAATACATTATTTTGCTCCACTCAGAATCTAAAAGAGGTGGGAAAATCGTTCTGCTCTGCTGTACAGTTAGGGGCGGTACTCCTTTAGCCCAAAAATCACTTTACTCTTTTGCCCACGTCCTCTTTTCGACCAAATAACGTTTAAATAGTTTCCTCTTTTCACCTGAAAATAATTGTATTATTTTTGACCACGGTTACTCGTCAACATTTTGGAAAGCACTGTCTCAAAATTAGTTTATTAAAGCCATTTCACATAAGTAAACTGTAGAGCACCCCGAAGAGGCGGTTTCTATTACTCTCCAAAAATGTATGGTGTTTGTAAAATAATTATTAAATAATATAGATAGGTATAGGAGGTATTTACCGTATTTGTCATTATTTGTTAAGACGTTTTATAAAAAAGTTATGTCATATACGGATCTAATTAAAATTAAAATGTTCAGTATAGGTACCCAGTCGAATGGTATCAATATAATATACTCATACCAGCTTAACTCTCCTCCATTTGATCTATTATACTGTTTATCTTAGTTTTTAAATTAACGGTCTTTTACTTTCCTAACCTACTGTTTAATTTAATATAAAAATCAGTTTGAACTTCTTGTATTTCAGCCAACCACGTACCAATTGGTGGAGAATTACAATAACAACTTATGTAAATACCATACCTATAAACACTATATTATTCAAAATTTGTTATACCATGATATCAAAAATAAATAATTTTGAGACAGTGCTTTCCAATATGTTGAACGTGAAAAATACAATTATTTTTAAGTGAAAAAGAGGAAACTATTTTATCATATTTGGTCGAAAAGAGTTTTAAGGAGTTCTATCTGCAAAACGTTTTTTACAATACTTTAAAATGTATATATCGTTATTTAAACCAAATACATTTTTAATAGAATTATTGCTATCGAAATGATTAAAAATTTTAAAAAAATAGTGAATTTTTAGCGCATTATTTAGAATTTTTAGCGCTTTATTTAGAATTTTTAGGGCATAATAGCATTTTTTTCCCCTAAATTTCCTAAAGACATAAATTTATTTCAAAGTATATTTTATGATATTATTGTTATTAAATTGTTTATTTATCTATTAACAATACATAGTGTATTTAGGTATTTTTTTCCGAAAATATTGCATTTGAAAATGTAATTGTGTGTATAGAATATAATAATTAATAATAAACTTCCCAAGAACAATATTTTTAAATTACAACATAATAACTAAAATCGTTATTCTTTGTTTAAAAATCTAAATTTGACCGAGTTCGAACTTAGAATGAGTATAAAAATAATATTGTGCTTATATATTTTGAGTTCCAATAAATCATGTGATAACATTTCAAGCTTGGGCTATAAAAGTTGAATATTTTACAAATCGTTAACTACAAAAAAATGTTCAGATGTTTTTGATGATTTTTGTCAACATTTTAACTTTAAATCAGGGGTTGTATTTAAAAAAAAAATCTGTTTTATGTTATTTTGAATTAAAACGTTACACAATTTTTTCGTTAAATGACATTATTCTATAAATTACGTTTTACGTTATGTTTTGTTTAATGATTTATAATATAATATTTTATTTTTCGTTATGATTTTTTTTGCGGTATTTAATTATTTTTGATTATCGCTTTCCGTTATAATTATGTTTACAAATTTCAATCGTTGTTTGCCAAATATAACGTTATAACTAGAGTCCGGATTTATATTCTGTTAAAACGTTTGAAATATGATGTTTATATGCAGTTGAAATTTATGAAATATGCCTAAAAATATTCTTAATATTCTCAAAATATTCCTAATATTCTCAAAATATTCTGAAAAATATTGATAATAGTAACTAATAAGCAAAACATATAAATAATATCTTAAAACTTTTTTATTTGTTATTTAGTTATAACTTATATTAAACATGCAATATGATAAATAATTATGATTATGAATTTATAATTTATTATTATTTATATAATTATTAATTAATAATTACCTATATTATCTTATATAGTTATATATGTTATATTACATGCAATACATTAACATAAAAAAAAAATTATACAATGTTTTTAAAGGAATGAACAATAATATATTTTTCTAAATTTTCCGGAGTAAAGTTAGTACGGCGGTCCGTGATTATTGTCTTATATACCTATGCCGAATGATCTCTCAACATCGACAGACGTTGTAGGAGCATTTTTCAGGTCTGTAGCTATACAAGGAGATAAATCTTGAGGAAGTATCACGTTGTTGTCCCCAGTTTATAACTTAGTGTTATTACTTTTAATATTGGAGTTTCGAGACTCGTGGCCTCATGAGGGTATTTCATTTCATCAGTACCTTTATAAATATATTTATTTATGACAAACAATATTGACCATAGGAAATTATCGAATCAGTGACTACAAATTAAAAATAAGTTCAAAACTCAAAAATATTTATTTAATATAATCCAATATAGCAAACATATGCTAAAATATTCTATAATATGTACCATAAACTAAAATATTCTGAAATATTCTCTGAAGTCAAAATATGCACTAATATGCAAACAAAACTTTTTTTGACAGATTCTACAGGTTATGAAATACAAATATTTTTTACTCCCATCAAACAGCATACGCTTGTTAAAAATATTTTTTTGCATAAAAATCTGGACTCTAGTTATAACCATGCAAGCCCTACTTTAAATAGGTACTTAAAAAAAAAAATCATGACTTTCCGGTAAACTTTTTTTTTTGTTATACCACTTCTGAAGAACCTTATATTTTGTAGTGTGAAGTGGCCATCTATTATATAATACATAATAATTATAAATAGTAATCAATCTATAGTATATTAACTAACTCAACTAATACAGTACTTAATTGTTGTAGAATATAATCATTTAAATTTACATTATCTTACGTGTGTTATAATAATTATAATCATATGCATCTCGCATGACAATCAAATATAGATATAATGTATCCATTGTTAGATAACCTAAAATTAAATAAAAAGTAACATTTCAATATATATATATTACTACAATAGTGTAGGTGTAGTCTATATTAGTATTACATAAAAAAAAATATATGTATATTATATAATATAAATAATATATTTCATCATAATCTGTGTAAATGTTTTATTTACATCAAAATGTGAAATAGAGATATGAAATTGGTTTTTATGTAAAAAATACAACAAAAGTAATATCAAAAGGTATTATTGTCGAACGCATTTATCAGAAATCTGTTATCTCTTCACAATAATTTTGCACAAAACGAGTTCATATTAATAAATTTATACTATCCTAATATTATATAAATAAGATTTGTTGACGTGTTGTTACTAGCAGTGGCGTATCCCGAAAACCAAATTCTGTACACAATACAACACGTATATAATAATATGAATATAATATGTGTATACTGAATAGGTCTATTAAAATCTCTATATCTCCCCCCTCCCCATCCGATGAAAAATCTTAGATAATGCTTAGTAGATGGTTACTTTAAATATATATTTAAATTACATATAATATGCAGGTGGAATTTTCAGCTAATACTGAAATTATTAATTATTTATTAAAAAAATTCCAACTACAAAAATATTACACAAAAAATGTTCAATTAACTATATAGTTAGGCACTGCAAATGATATACTTCAAAATAATGTATACATATAATATGATTTTGTATTATATAAAAGCGTTTAAGCCAACACGATTTTAAAATGGATTTTTTTTTATAGGTGACTCTTTAGGTAGTCTACTGGGCGGATATTTATTCTATTCATACGGTGGAGTGTGGTCGTTTCGATTTTTCGCCTACGGTTCTGCTTTGATGTGCCTTTTAAACATACTAAGCAATCGTTTTGGATTGACTAAAGATTTGAAAAATTGCAATTTTGTCGCAGTGTCTACGACAGAAAATAACCAGAAACAATGATGGAGTTGATAGCGAAATCTAATTTAATGATTTTTCAATTTGTTATTTTGTATAAAATTGTAAAAAAAATGGAATGTTATTATGCAGAAAAAATCCTAATATAATAATAAAATAACGAATAATGTTTTGTATTATGCATAGTATTTAACTACATTATAAAATATTAAAAAAACTCATGCGAACAAAAAATGAGTTTAGCTTGTTGATAATCAAGGCTGGACAAGTTAATGATTTTTTTCAAATCAGTCAAGTTAAGTTAATATGCACCAATAACAAAAAGTTAAAAGTTAATGCACACTTTTTGCTAACTTTTTATTAAGTTAAAAAAAGTTAATTTGTTTATACAACGCTAGAATACTTAATTATTTTCCAACCCAAAACTAAATTATAGACTATAGTGTTTATACTTTGTACAGTATTTCCATATAAGTTGGATTCGAATGATATACATTTTTAACTTTAAACAATTTACGATACATATTTTTGACATGAAGAATAAATAGACTGAAATAGTGAAATATAATTAAAATAAAAACAAAAAAAAGTGAGTGCTGTCATGGGACACTCGTTAGAGACGAAGTTTCTTTTCCAACAAATATATTATAGATTAAAAATACATTTTAGTGAAACCATTCAATATAAAAGTAAATGTGAAAAATAAGTGTAACTGAAAATTATTATTATTACTATTTAATTACTATTATATTAATCATATTCAACAATCGAAATTACATACCTGTGATAACTGAAATTTGATACGTATGTTCGTGATGTAATTTTTTCCAAATATCTTGAAAATGCGGCATCGATATTGGTGTCATATTTGGTTGTAGTCTGGTAGACTCTGCTGGATTGTTTATCATATGTAAATTGAACGTGTCCAGAAGGAAAGTTTTAAAAGTTTCTGATTTCTTATCATTAAAATTAAAGTCACAAAATTGTTATAATTTATAAATTATAATAATTATAAATGCATAATAATATGCAGATCTTATTACTCTGTTTCAAATCCTATCGCGTTATACCCGTTATCTATTACCTAGTCTATACCAAACTCGGACACAAAAAAATTTAATCACGGCAAAGGTAAAGCACTATATAGGGATATATGCAGCAATCAGATTATTCTACAAAAACAAGTTCATGAAATAAAAATGTTTACGCGTCATGCAAGGAGATTATAATATGTAAATAAGATGTAACCAAAAGTTTATGCTTTGTAAGGACCGTGGTATAGATTTCAGTGTCTGGTTGTGCATGAAATACTCGTGATATACGTGCATAGCACTTTTGAGGATTTCGACTTTTTTCCCCTGGCACTATGAGAATTCCCATTCCCACTTTACGGCTCGCTTGACGGAAAAAGGTCGCTTTCCAACTCTTCAACCGCGGTCAAAAACCAAACTTTCGGTGCAGGCGTGAGTATTGACAAAAAATATATTACCCACGTACAATTCAATACTTATATATATTATATACTTATTACATTATATTATATTTTATTAATTATAATAATTATAAAAAAAAATGCATAATATACGTAGTGTAGCGATGTATTATCAATAATTATCAATATACGCAAGATATTTATAATCAATCTATTGCTGACCGTCTCTACAACTAACAGCACCCACTCTATTTATTTGTTCCATCCTACCAATCGATCTAATAATGAGATAATATTTCTGAAAACTGACCTGAATTCGTTATAGAATTTCTATTAGGCATCGGTCAGTCCACATTTTAAGATTTCTGCTTTAAATTCCGAATAAATACAGAATAACAGAAAATTACCGAAATTTAATAATATTCAAGCAAAATTTTTAGTGGTTGGGGGGGGGGGTGAAATCGGGAAAAATGGACTGACCAATCTCAAGTAGACATAATAACGAATTCAAATCTATTTTTTAAAAGTATTATCAAATTACTAGATCGATCAGTATGATAGAATGAACATTTTATGTTTTGGCTAAAATAATTATTTAATATAATATTATGAAAAAATTGTATTTCGTCAGGAACGTTTTTTCCCTCATCGTGCCATACAATTCATCGTTTCAATAAATTAACTTAAATTACTTATTAAAGTGAAAAATTAATTCATTAATTTCACGTTAATAAAAAAAGAAATTTAGTAAGTTGACAGTTAAGTTATATTAATACAAATTTTACTTCATGATGGCCGTTTGCGCTTCCTCAGCAATGTGTACCACTTCCCACAGATTGTAAAACACTGCTCTACTTAAACTTACAAGCCACCTCTACTTATCAGTCAAAATCTTCTATCAGGTAATTCTGTCCAGCTCATGACAGGTACACATTAGCATTTATGAAAATACATTTTAGTTTATAATTAACAATATAAGGTACCTATCAAGTATGAGGTAAAACATTGAGATTTAATAGATATATAACACTATTTATTACTTTGCTGGCCAAAAAAATGTTTTTAAAACAAAACATTCTGACAATAGTTTCTTGAAAAACTTTTTGAAAGTGTTTTAAAAATATGAATTTGTTGTATGGAATGTTTATTTTACATAAAAAAACGAAACATATTATGCTGTGTTTTGTCGTCCTATGTTTGGCGTTGTTCAAGTCGCCGCCCTCTACCGTTGCCGCTCCCTTAATGATGGCCACCGACGGACTGGCTGACAACAGAAACTTTCGGCTCTGGCCTCGGCGATCGTCGCCACCCGACACCTTTGCCGTCCTCACGTGGATGGCTGCCGAAGAACCCACTGACAACCAGAACTTCCAGCCCTCGTCGCAATATCACTACCAGTGTGGCCAACACGCGAAGGTGACTAAGTCCACCCCAGCTGTGTTCCACACCAGGACAGGTCATTTCCATGGCAGCTCGAACGTTTTAACAGAACCTGATCAGGCCTCGGCATACATCAGGAATCAACACGATCATTCAACCGCGGTCACCGAATCCGACTCAGCAGTGGTATACACCAGGGCAAACCATTACCACTACCCCTCAATGGTGGTAACCAAGTCCACCACAGCCATGTTCCACACTAGGGCAGGCCATTACCACTACCGCTCGAGCATTGCAACCAAGTTCCCTCCAGCCATGGTCTACACCAGGGCAGGCCATTACCACGACCACTCAAGCATGGTAACCAAACCCGACCGAGTCTCAGCACACATCAAGAATCAACACGACCACTCAACTACGGTCACCAAATCCGACTCAGCAGTGGTCTACACCAGGGCAAACCATTACCACGACCGCTCGAGCATGGTAACCAAACCCGACCAGGCTTTGGCACACATCAAGAATCAACACGACCACTCAACTACGGTCACCGAGTCTGACTCAGCAGTGGTCTACACCAGGGCAAACCATTACCACTACAGCTCGAGCATGGTAACCAAGTTCACTCCAGCTATGGTCTACACCAGGGCAGGCCATTACCACGACCGCTCGAGCATGGTAACCAAACCCGACCAGGCCTTGGCACACATCAAGAATCAACACGACCACTCAACTACGGTCACCGAATCTGACTCAGCAGTGGTCTACACCAGGGAAAACTATTACCACTACAACTCGAGCATATCAACCCAGTCCACAACAGCTTCGGTCTACACTAGGGCAGACCATTACCACGACAGCTCGAGTGTGGCTACCGAGCCCGACCAGGCCTCGGCATACATCAAGAATCAACAAAACCAATCAACCGTGGTCACCGAATCTGACTCAACTGTGGTCTACACTAGGGCAGACCATTACCACGACAGCTCGAGTGTGGCTACCGAGCCCCACCAGGCCTCGGCATACATCAGGAATCAACAAGATCACTCAACCTCTGTTACCGAAGCTAAACCTGGTCCTTACCCGAATAATCATAATCAGCTGCAGCTGACGTCGAACAGTATTCCGCCGTCATCGGTGGAAAACACTGTTGCTGAAGATGTTGCGGCGTACTCCCGGTGAGTTTGCTAACTTACATTATAGTTATCGTACAACATACCATAATCAAATTGTATTTAGTCATACTTGGGTCATGGAAGGGTAAGTAAGTAACTGCACTGCAGGAAATTAAGAGTTCGATCCTTAGGTAGCGAAATTAGCACCATAAATGTTATATCATTTCAATCAAATCTAAACAACTAAATAGCTAATTGAAATTTTCTTAAAAAAAAAAAAAACTGTTTTGTTAACATTGTTAAGCCCCGTCTAATCTTTGCTGTCATCCGTAGTTTTTTAATTAATTTTAAAATTAATAGTGTATTTTAATTTCGTTAAATCATTAAGCATATCTTTCATGTCTTTTCCAAACAAATAATTTAAAATTTCGAATAAAATTAAATTACGACAAAACCACTCATTGTCAAAAAAGAACATAAACATTAATAATAAAAACAATAAAAATAAACTTATTTTTACAAGAGGACTTCAATCTTATACTAAGTGGTAATAATTATTATGTGGTCGCAACTCGTACTTGATTTAGGGATTGGGCCACAATAATCACCACCACCGAAATATACTTATGCGGGGTTTTCTATAAAACCGCCATCTGATCTGTAAATTTGGACTTCGACACAAATGTGATGTTTATTGTTGCAGCGTAAATTAGTTAAGTGTACGTCGATTTCCTAGTAATTAATGTTATTGCTCTCGGGGAATTTTCAAGTGGTTGGGCATTAGTGACTATAAAAAATAAAAATACTAGATAACTGTAAGAAAAAAAACCATAACAATATTATTATTATTTAATATTTGTATTATAAATACATGGCTAGTCAATAGTCACTGCAGATGTCGCCTAAATAAAACAATCAGAACGATTATTATTATTATTATTATTATTATTATAATTAATTATAAATATAAATATGTATTATATTATTATGTTGTCTTTATTTAATTGCAGTTATTACGACGAATCTGGAGAAGACTTCGTAGATGACGACTACTACTCGTTATATGGTTTGGTTCCGGTTATTTTGCTGATGACGTTTGTGTTGTTGTATCCGAGTTTTTATTGCTATAGTACTCGGAGGAAGAAAACAAACGGTTTTTATTTGCAAACAAATAGCTGCAGTTGTACAGCAAAATATATTCGCTGTTCCAAATAATTGCGTTCACGACGTTATATTTAAAACAGTAAATATGTATTTTTCTGTAAGACCCCAATTTTCGGCTTGCTAATAAGACCAGTTGCATAAGATTACTGCCTATAAAAATAAACACTCGGATACACAGACATCGCCAGAAAAATGATCGGTAGGTCTGTTGGTACGATTATACGAGTATAAGGTAGCAAACTCACCGGGCCGAACTTCCGCAACCGTCTTGTCCAGAGGCGAAAGCGTACT
Source organism: Macrosiphum euphorbiae (assembly GCA_949089665.1). Classification (NCBI taxonomy): domain Eukaryota; kingdom Metazoa; phylum Arthropoda; class Insecta; order Hemiptera; family Aphididae; genus Macrosiphum; species Macrosiphum euphorbiae. The sequence continues at coordinate 290,431 of CARXXK010001015.1, forward strand.
CTTCCCGATATCTGCTTCCTGTGACGACGGTTGTTCGGGCAAGGATCGAGTTTAGTGTCGATGACCGCAGTAATGACCATACTACCAGCTGGTGTAGCTACTAGCTATGAAAATGTGAAGACAGATATTGTGTATAACATTATGTAAGACTGACTTTTTCAAAAATTTGTCTTACGTTGATTTTGTTGCAACCCAAAATACTTAGTATGTTTATCAATTGTTGTTATAATAAAATGTTCTTATGGAAATATTGACAAAAACATTTTTTTATTATTTTTTTATTTTTACAATCCGTATTGATATTCAGTGCACGAAATATTTTTATAATAGATATATTAGAATATTGGACACAATAATATGAACTTAGGAGATGTATACAGTTTTATCTATCTTGTATTTAAATCAGATAATCGAAATGTTGTTACTAACTAGAAACTATACTGCCCTAATTTTTCAGTTAAAGGGCATCACAACACTGAAAACAAGTTCGGTTAAATTTAAAGTATGTCATTGTCTAAGAAATATGGTGTGAGTCTCACCCTTAAACACTAATTATTCAATGAGATACATAGGCGTTTGAAAATATGTTTTAAGTAAGGCACACAAATATATACTTAGGACAATGAAAAAAAAATTCTGAAATACTATTGTAAGTTATAATAATCATTGTGTAAATCAAACTACTTTTATGGGCGGATATTCATCAACTTTCATTTTCTCGTTGATAAATTAATTTTTTTAGCTTCGGATTTTTACCAAAACATTTTTTCATTATTTGGACTACAATAATTCACCAATAAATTATAAAATTTGAAAAAAAATTTCTTCATGCACCCGCATTTGTTGTCTGATGTCTCCGTCTTATACCGTACGTGTATACACACGTACGGTATAGACAATTTTCGTTTATTTTCAATGAAATAAATAAAACCTAATTTTCAATAGGTTGTGGTCAATTTTGATATTAGATGTGAATTTATCCACTATCAAACATATAAGTAACAACATTATCTGAGTTCTATCGTTAATTGTTTAAAATATTTTAATTTTTAGTGAGTTGTGAATAGGTAAAACATTGATATTTTGAAATGCTCATAATTAACTTCAAACCTAAAATATCGTAAAAAACCAAAGAGAGAACACAGATAATTTTGTCACTTAAAAGTTTGATAATGGGTCGATTCGCTCTGATATCAAAATTCAAAACTGACAGCACCCTATTGAACATTTGCTATGTCGTACGCGTGTGTACAGAGACAACACACGTGGGTGCACGTCCTCTTAAAGTACATCAAACAGAAATTATTTTTAAATTGTATAGTTTATTGATGAATTATTGTAGTCCAAATAATGAAAAAATGTTTTGGAAAAAATCCGAAGCTAGAAAAAATAATTTATCAACGATAAACTAAAAGTTGATGAATATCCTCCCATAAAAGTAGTTTGATTTACTGATTTACACAATGATTTTTATAACTTACAATAGTATTACAGAATTTTTTTTTCATTATCCTAAGTATATATTTGTGTGCTTTACTTATAACATATTTTCAAACGCCTATGTATCTCATTGAATAATTAGTGTTTAAGGGCGAGACTTACACCATATTTCTTAAACAATGACATACTTTAAATTCAACCAAACTTGTTTTCAGTGTTGTGATGTAATTTAATTGAGAAAAAGGACAGTATAGTTACTAGTTAGTAAAAACATTTCGGTTATCTGATTTAAATACAGGATAGATAAAACTATGTACATCGCCTAAGTTCTTATTATTGAGTATAGTAAGCTCGTTTCAAACAAAAAATTAAATACCGAAGTTATATTCATATTTTACACAGATATAAGTAGTGTTTGAAGTATGAGAAATATTTCACTAAGTTGTGAAATATTTCACAAAAACGTGAAGCATTGAAATTTTTTTTAACACAAATAAAAACACAATTTATTTATTTTTTTAACACAATGTTCAATTCTAATGTCAGAATTCAGTAAGTATACAATATACATGTATAATATTGTATACCTACTTGTATCATTTAAACATTAAAATATTTAAAAATTTTGAATACCAATTTAAATGTATAACACCAAAGGTTAGGTATACATACAGGTACCATATAGTGATGAAGGTAATTTATGACAATTATATGTAAATATAAAACTTATTTAAAAATAAAACAAAATATATTAAAATGCTGAAATATTTCATGAAATTTTCAAACACTAGATATAAGTATAACTGCAGAGTAAACTCTTAAGTGGCTTATTTAAATAAAATCTTTATTAAGTTCTACATAATATTATTAACATTTTTACACGTTTTCCGATTAAATATTGTAATTTAATATAATAATCAACATTCTATTGTTACGTAAATGTCATGTCAACTTGTTTATTAAAGAAATGTTGTCGATACTTTTGTCTAGTTGTTGGCAGAAAATAAAGAATTAAAATATTTAAATAGGTACCTACGTGTGTTCTATAAGCTTAAGGGGCCGTTACAGTTACATTTGTTTTCTCTGTGTTAAATAGCATAGCACATTTTAAGCTCAGAAAAACCCGTTTATCTGCCTTTAGTTTAAAAATTAGAGCAAATTGACCTCTTATACAGTTTAAAGGTAAGATTATTATCTAGACAATGACATAAGCTATTTATTATATTTTAATTTTAAAGCGAGTTATGAGTATTTTAAGATGTACAAACAGTTTACAATTTTAAAATACACATAACTCGCTTTAAAATTAAATTATAATAAAAAGCCTATGTCATTGTCTAGATTATAATCTTACCTTTAAATTGTATAAGAGGTCAGTTCGCTCTAATTTTTAAACTAACGGGAGATAAGCGTCTTTTTCTAAGCGTAATATTTGCTATGTTACGCACTTGTAAGACGGAGACAACAAATGTCACTGTAACGTCCCCTCCCTTAAGTACAGAACTACTACACTATAATAGTTCGGTAGGAAAGCACTGAATTATATTTTAAACAAATAATATAATTATGTAAGAAACTTGTATTAGTAATAGCATTATAAACATAAATCATTTATATAATTTAATAATAATATACATAAAATTAACACAAACTACAATTTATTATAGTAAATGTTATAAATCATTTAAATTTACATTACCAGATACCTTATGTAATGAAAGTTATATAAACCACTAACCGGCATCGCATTATGGTAATAAATATTTTCACTGGTAGGATTTTCGGAACTTTATTTGAACTAATATATCAATAAAAAATTGCTCTACAAAAAACCTAACAAAATAAGAAAATCGCTACATGAGAAATCGAGTGAATATCCAATGTTGTAAAAATTTGAATTTCAAACGCTCATAAAAATTTAATTTGACCTTCTTATAGACATTATTTTTTTTGATAAAGGCAGATAATCCTATAAGGAATCTTTTATTAAATTTTAAAATCTGAGGTTTAAAAAGAAAAATTTTTAAGAATTCTTAACTCAAAATATTTTGCTAATTTTTGTGATTTTCCATATCTTGTCATATTTTGAACTTTAAACGCTTAGAAAAAAAAACTGTGACTAAGGATTTTTAATATTTTTCATCTACCTTTGGAACAGTATACTAGGAGCCTTCTATTAAATTTTCAAGCTTTTTCAGCCAACAAATAAAATTTTATTGATATCTTTAGAAAAAAAAATTTAAAAAAATGGAAAATGAAAATGTCCCTAAACAGTTCAAAATAAATCAAAATATTTTGAAAATGTTATAGTGTATAGAAAATTCAAATATAAACAACCAGTGATAATTTCAAGTGTCTATGGTCATTTGTTTTAAAGTTACACCAAAAACCAAATTCAATTTTGTGAAAAATCGAATTTGCGTAAAAATTCCCGTTTTTCCTTAATTTTTCTTTTGTTTTTCTTGGCGCTTGTGAAAACTATTGGGAATTTTAAATTTTAACCTCCCAAAAGTACCAACTAGAATCACTTTCCCATCAAAAAAATTACTAAAGTTGAAAATCGAAGCATTATTTCGACTACTAATCGTGTACACAGACACAAAAATAAAAAAAAACACACATCATTGTAAAATCAATACATTCATCGTTTCACTCAGAATCTAAAAAAGTATCAATAATGTTTTATTTTGTGAATCATGTCAGTGTTTATTATAAGTATTATATATACATATATTTTTTCTCTCTCTCTCTCTCTTTTTATTGTACAGTGTTTGTTACTATGTGTTATATTAAATAATCTAATTAAATCACATGCGTGCACTGTTACTCCCTCCACCACCTAAGCTTAGCTTAAGAGTGTAGGTAATTTTTATTATTTCTTTTAATACTTTGTAATTTTATTGTATTATTCATATAATAAAAAAATCTCTCGATTCAATTCAAAAAAAAAATTAAAGGTAGAGATGAGCAACGATATAATGTTGTGTATCGATAACGTTCTGATTTTTCCGATATTGTATCGCTATAATGTAAGTCTTACGATATCGTATCGAAAATATCGATATTGTTGCCCATCACTAAATTAAAAATATTACACCAGAAATTAAACAATATACCGTCATACCACACAAACCTGTGTAAAATATGTATTACATTAAACGAAGTATAGTATAGTATTACAATATTGTTTGTAAATGTATATAATTTTTTTATGTCGATTATATTACACAGCGAGAGCTCACAGTTTCATTTTGTCGCAGTGTCTATGATGTAAAATAATAATGATAACGACGTTGTCAACAAAACATTATTCAATATTAATATAAAGGTTAGTAAAATAGTAAAATATACGAAATCTTAAAAAAAGGGACGTTATTAATTATTGATGTAATGTACTGTTGCATTTTACCACACGGGTAAAATTTCGTAATACTCATGCAAATGCAAATAATATTTTATACTTTTATATCGGATTATATCACGACAGACTTGTGGAGCCACGATAATAGGTGTTGTAACATTATAACCTTATGTCTCAATCCTAATCACATAATATAGAAACTTATTAATGTTAAAAAGATATTATTATTTATTTTATTTTATTTTTATTTATTGACAGTAACGCCCGCGTGGGCGAGAGTTCAGTAATAAGGAGATATAATATAGGTTGGAAACAAAACAAATATAGAAATAAGCTAAATAATAAGTAACGATTGTTTCAACTTGCTACTGTCATCAAAGAAAAAATCGAAATCAGATAGAACGTAAAGTTCTTCCGATGGGACTATGGAAAACAAAATTACGATTACTTGGTGCAATATAAAATAAGAAATTATATCTAGTATTGACTGGAGGGGCTCGCAAAGGCCAGTAAGACTAAAGAGCTCAGGATGGTTGGCAGTTCCATTAGATAGCTCATTCAAAAATAAACAATTAATGTAATATGTCTGTGAAGTTGGACCCCCGACTTCACCCGACTTCACCAGCTTTTAGAAATTTGCAACTCCATACTTTCCCCACAATCAAAGATTTATTTTAGGGGGGCCAACTTCACCTGGCCCCTCCATGTTTTCCAATTTTCTCCAAACAATTTTTTTCAAATAATCAAAATATTTACCTAGCAGGAATATTCTACACCGGTCTTAGACTTTGGCAATGTATGTAGTCCACAATGATGCAATAATTAACAAAAATACAATCATTCTAATGAAATCCCTTTAAATTTTATTATAATGACAAGCTAATGAGTTATGAGTAAAATCTAAAACCTGGACTTAAGTATATTTTCGTAATTTTACTGATAGTATGCAGTTCAACGGGAGTAAGAAATGTCGAAGGTTTGTTTAACGGGAAATGCGTTGGTTGGTTGAAGATATTTCCATATTAAACCATATTTTTAAAAAAATAGCCTATACCTAATATATTACCGCGATACAGTATCTATATTGGACCACATTGATTCTCGTTTATAGCCCTACACAAGGCTGTGCATTAACGAGTTAAAAAGTTAATTTTATTTTAACATTTTAACTTAGGTAACTAGTTACCTTTGGCTATTCGTTAACTTAACTGTTATCTTACAAAATTTATTTTTTAATGAACATGAAATTTACGTATTTATTTTTCATTTTAAGACTTGATACAAGGCTCCTGATATATGGTTTCAAATATAGTAGTTGAAAAATATTAAAAATACATAGGCACAATTTTTTTTTATAAGCATTTAAAGTTCGATTTTTGACAACACTTACCAAATTTAAAATTTAAAAATGATTTTGTAGTTATAATAGTATAAAATGTTCAACTTTAATATCTATAAGGATTGAAAATTGAAACCAAGGTTTCCTCAAACCTCCCCCCCTGCTGGCCAAAAAGAGGAGCTAAATTTTGTGAGGGGGGTTAAGATTTCTAAATAGGGCCCTAAGTTGATAGCTCACTATAATTTAACTGAGATAAGTAGTCTCTCTCCATAGCGACGACCAGATGTTCGGCCATAATAGTAGATTGGTCCCCATAATAGTAGGGTACTTAAACTGATAAGGAAGATCCTTGAAATGTCCTCGTAGTCGATTTTTTGGAGTCGCTGAGCACTCCCACAATAATTTATTATTTAGTATGTTCTTTAAATCATTTCCGTACGAATAATAATATTATGCCCACCTGTGGAGCTTAGCATAACAGTTTATTTGATCATTCGAACTATATTTCGTTCACTCAATACTGAATATATTATCAATAGCTATTTAAGTATTATTTAATTGTAACCAGGTCTTGCATTTCAAAAAAAAAAAATCCGTTTCATGTTATTTAGAATTAAAACGTTCTACCTACCATTTTTGTGTTTATCATTATTTATAATAAAACATTTTTATTAAAACATTATTCGCGTTTATCCTCATTTAGAACTAAAACGTTACACAAGTTTTGCATTTATCGTTATTCAAAATAATGTTAATACCTATTGAATTTAAAAATAATAACGAATGTCTATAGATAATGGCCCGGATATGGAATATCAATTCTTAGATTGTTTGCATGAAATAAATGTTTCTACGGAACCAATAAACCTTTTAAATAAAATTATTTAAAAATATTTCGTTTTTTGTTATTTTTCATTTAATGATATTATTCTATAAATTACGTTTTGCGTTATGTTTTGTTTAATTGTTTATAATATATTTTGTTTTTCGTTATGTGGTATTTAATTATTTTTGATTATCGCTTTCCGTTATAATTATGTTTACTAATTTCAATCGTTGTTTGCCAAATATAACGTTATAACCATAACGTTTGCAAGCCCTGCTTTAAATAGGTACTTAAAAAAAAATCATGACTTTCCGGTAAACTTTTTTTTTTTGTTATAGCACTTCTGAAGAACCTTATACTTTGTAGTGTGAAGTGGCCATCTATTATATAATACATAATAATTATAAATAGTAATCAATCAATAGTATATTAACTAACTCAACTAATACAGTACTTTATTTAGAATTTTTAGGGCATAATAGCATTTTTTCCCCTTTTTTTTCTTTGTTTAAATATCTAAATTTGACTGAGTTCGAACTTAGAATGAGTATAAAAATAATATTGTGCTTATATATTTTTAGTTCCAATAAATCATGTGATAACATTTCAAGCTTGGGCTATAAGAGTTGAATATTTTACAAATAATTAACTACAAAAAAATTTACAGATATTTTTGATAATTTTTGTCAACATTTTAACTTTAAATCAGGGGTTGTATTTCAAAAAAAAATCTGTATTATGTTATTTAGAATTAAAACGTTACACAATTTTTTCGTTTATCGTTATTTGGAATTAAAACGTTATTCAACATTTGTGTTTATCGTTATACAGAATTAAAACGTTATTCACGTTTTGCGTTATCGTTCTTTAAAACTAAAAGGATATACAATTTTTGCATTTATCGTTATTTAAAATAGTGTTAATACCTATTAAATTTAAAAATAATAACTAATGTCGATAGGTAATGGTCCGGATATGGAATATAATATAATACAATCAATTCTTAGATTGTTTGCATGAAATAAATGTAATAAAATAGATTTTAAAATATTTCGTTTTGCGTTATTATTCGGTCAATGATATTCTATAAATTCCGTTTTGAGCTATTTTTCATTTAATGATATTATTCTATAAATTACGTTTTATATAAATTATTAAATTATGGTTTGTTTAATGATATATAATAAAGTTTGTTATTCGTTATGTTTTGTTTTGAGGTATTTAATTATTTTTTTTATTATCGCTTTCCGTTATAGTTATGTTTACAAATTTTAATCGGTTTTTATTTTGTCAAATATAATGTTATAACCATAACGTTATTATAACTTTTTCAAGCCCTGATTGTTACATTTTACCTATATTAAATTAAGCAATCTCGCTTACATATTTTATACAATTTTCCGACATAATAATATTATACATTATTGCTACTCGATCGAGTATATATACCTGCAGACGGTTCGAGACATTATCTGCATTGATCCGTAGGACCGTAGTTAACCACAGTGGCGTACGCAGGATTTTCCATGGGGGAGGGGCTTGAAAATTAATTACAATTTTATTTTGACCTGTCTAATAATTTCAGACGTTTATTTGAGGTATTTTAAAATGTTTGTAATTATTCTAAACTTTACTGGTAGAAAAAAATAAAAATGCTCTGATCATAAACTTCGATGTATGTTTTTGGAAGTATATTGGATCTAGTTGGTACTTTTAGTAGGTCAAAAATTCTCAGTACTTTTAAAATAATTAGAGAAAAAAAAAAATGAAAACTTGTTAAAATTGTTTGGCAATCATCAGCTTGGTTAGGCCGTCTTCGCTTGGATCGTATTTAATTAATTTAAGTTTTTTTTTTCTATAAATGTCAATAAAAAATTATGTATCTGGTCAAGAAGCTTGAAAATGTAATACATTCATTTTTATTATAGTTAAAATATTAACGATACATAAGCATGGTTATTTTTTATAAGTATTTAAAGTTAAGATTTCGTCAAAAATAAAGTTAATTTGTAGTTCAAAACTTATAAAATATTAAATTTGTATAGCTAAGGCTAGACAATTTTATACAAGGTCTTTCATGCAAGTAGTTCTTTCTTTTCCAAAAAATTACTGGTAATTTTAGGAAAATTGGTATGCAATTAGTACAATGATTTTTTCAAAAATGAATTCATTCTGGTAAGACGTATTGGAAACTTACGTCGTGCTTACTATAATTGACAGTTTAAACTTGATGAATATATATTTTTTAAAGTAATAATAATACGGGCAATGCGGGGGGGGTTTCAGCCTGTTACCCCCCCCTCCCCCTCCTACGTACGCCACTGGTTTACCATGACGGTGAGAATAATATTATGTGCACAATTCATAACGTTATTTATATAGGTACCAAATAGCTGCAAATGTAATATTATTGACTTTCGTTAATTTTATTCTAAGTCTTCCATTATAGGTATACCATTTTGTTTCACCGGTGTGTGACGTACGACTTATGGTCAGGGTCAGGGAATTGATTGACCGTGCGTAATCGCGTTCTCCACTTTATACCTAGGTATATTCACTAACCGCACGAACAAACAGGGGTATTATTTCATATTTGCCTCTCGAGTATATAGCTTGTGTATAATAATAGAATATACCTAAATATGTTGAATTTTATTATAATTACAGTATACAGGGTGTAAAAGATAGAACTGACATTTGGAATAACTTTTGTTCTAATTAACATTTTAAATTTGATTGAATTTGTTTGGGTTATATTCAAAACAGCCAATTTGTGAATCTGGTTATAATAACAATTTTGATGGTAAAAACATTTATCTAAGTCAAGTAGTTTATTTTTTAGAATTTTTTTAATAATATCAATATTTTTTTGATTAAATGAATTTAAAACGTAATAACTTTTTTTCGGAATTTGCTGACATGAGTATATTTCTTAAATTACTTACTAATCATATTATAATGTTAACAATTTTTGTCTTACGCTTAAGTAGCATCATTTCGTCAAGTGTTTCTGTCACACCTTGTATAATATGCGATCATTAAATCACTCACTCGAATGCCAAGTAACTACCGTAATATATATATAATATATTTATTATGCTCTCCGCGCGGCGCTCTACTGCTCAGTGAACGTTACCTAACCATAATCACGGTAAAAACCGGTTTTTTACGTACAGGCACACACGACTGTATACATACACGACATGACGCCGCCGCCGCGGTCGACAGCTGCAAATATTACGCTTTTGCAAAATGATATACAATATTTTTTTGTCTGCGACCCGAAGACGATTGATGTTATACACCTACGCCTACCCACCTTTCTACCTACGTGAACTCGACTTAAGACCGTGTGTGCAAATGTGCAATAAAATATACTTAATCTAGAAATTCTTAGGCCACTATATAAAGTAACAAAGCGGTCGTTTGTTAATATATTATCACGCATAATATACAATTTTTAAACGCATTATAATAATTATTTCAATAATTAATAATCGTTCGTAATATTATAGCAATAAATATCAAAACAATAACGGTATACTTGCCTATAAGGTAATTTATGGTCGATGAATTAAAATAAACAATTTATACGATTTCGTCGGTCGGTCGTAATAATGTACATACCTACACAGCATACAAATATTTCTTAACTATGGTAAAAATATTTACAGGAAAATAATAGTTGTCAAAATATTTCAAAAAGTTTCGTAAAAAAATTGGAAATATTTAAGTTATATTACTTAGAAGTTCCTATTTTTGAAAACATTTCCTAAATACATTTACAAAATATTTTAATCATTTATTTTCTAAAAACATTCTTACGAAAACTTTATAAAAAAAATTAAGTCAAAATTTTTATGCAATCATATTGTACAATATTTTGTTAGAGCTAGAAGATAATATTTATAAAATATTATTAGTCAAATATTCATTTTTTCAAACACTTCAAATATTCACAAAATATTATCATTTCCAAAAATAATGCTGTGTGGGCCCCTATAGGGACTGTTGGAATTACTGGTACTTTTCAAAATTTAATTTTAAGGGGTCCTAAACTATTTACAGTGTTAATGATATAGTTTTAATAAATCGCCATTCGTAAACTAATTAAATTTAAATAATATATTATGTTAAAAACAAAAAAAAATAATAACACCTACCTACTACGAAATTAACATAAAATACAAAGTAACAGGTAGTTAAAACGACCATAAAATATACAATAAATATATTATAATATGATTTATGAACAATAATAATTATTTCATACATTTCATTATATTTTGCGCGGGATAGTCGAATTGCACTTATTACCTAAAAAGAAATGGTCAAATTGCACTTGGGTTCAAAAAAGGAGTTAATATTTAAGGTCACTATGAACGTTCAAGTTTATTGTCATAATAATATTTGACAATTTAAAAAAAGAATAAAAAATTTATATTTGTATATTATTACTACAAAAAATATCAAAATTAGTTTAAAAAAAGTTATAATAATAATGACATTAATATTATTTGATAATTTAATATATGGATTTTATATAATATTATATTAACATAATGGACAATGGCATGTATAAAACAATAATTTTTAACAACGCCAATGATTAAAATCATTGTCTGTAAGTGGGAATGGAAATGAGTGTTTTATAAACATTTAACTTTAACCCCTTCAAATGCATGATATTTTTGTTGGAATACCTTTTTTGAGCAAAAGTGCAGTTCGGCCATTACCTTTTTTAAACCCAAGTGCAGTTCGACTGAAATAAGTGCCATTCGACCATACCCATTTTGCGACTTTTTTTTTACTAATTTGATAATAATGGGTAGGTACACACAATATTTTAGTAGATAGATACTTTATTTTTTTATACTCATTAGGTTATTTTGGTTAGAAAGTCGGATATTAAAACTTTCCAAGTCGCTCGTGGTTGCTCGTTGGTTATGGTAAAAAAAAATAATCTTTCAAGGTTTATTTTTATTTTTCACAAAAGTTTAGGAAACCTTGACTATTGAAGACCGTACCAGTTTACCGTTTACCACTTATATGGGCTAAGTATAGTTTTCCATACAGATACATTCGAGCCGACTACGTAAACACCAGAGTTAGTAACTAAAAAAAAAATTCCTCTCCCGGCAGCCGATCTTGTGTTCATTGGGGTTGTTATATTTAAAACCTAAATTTAAAACATTTGTTATTAAAACGAATAAAACATGTTATGTTTAAAACGGTGTAAACTCCGAGTGAATGTCATGTTTTTTTTTCAGTTTTTTTCTGTTCAAAACGATGTTTGAAAACCAATACTAATTGTTTGAGTCTTAAACGGTTTAAAACATTGTTTTAAACAATATATTATTTAAAACGGTATAAAACAGTTTAAACGATTTGTCCGTTTATAACATTAGTTTTGAACAGAAAAAAACCGAAAAAAAACCATGACATTCACTCGGAGCTTACACAGTTTTAAACATAGGTAATATGTCTTATTCGTTTTAAACGTTTATTAACAAATGTTTTTAATTTAGGCTTTAAACACAACAACCCCGATGAACACACACGATCGGCTGCCGGGAGAGGAATTTTTTTTTAGCGCACAGACCGCGAACAAAAACAATATTATTATGTGTAACAATAATAATGCAACGAAATAATAATAATATACACAATGCAAGCGTATTGTCGGCGGCCCTCCTTAAATTTTTTTTCCACATTTGCCCGCACGCGCCATGACGCGATACACGATCGTGTGTGGTTCTGTTACCACATTTTATTTTTTGTTTAGCAGTTTAACATTGAATTTCGTGTGATCATCATCACCATGGACGAATAACATCTGCGCCGGGTCTGTCTCTCGCCTGCGTCTCTCCAGAAACACGAGCACCGCAATAATAATTTTATAGTATTGTTTTGTTTGGCTTTATATATATCACATAAACAGTAACGGTTTAACCGATTAAACTCTTTGATAATATACACGACGACGATAATAATAATATTATTATAATAATCGCGACTTGCTGTGTAGTGTGTAGTGTGTACCGCGCGAGTGACAACCGGAAAAATGCCTTACTTCCAGGTCAACAGAAAACTCCTGTTGATGAAAATTCACTATTTTTTAGGAATCGGAGGTAAGACCATTATGATAATATACACAGAGGTCTTGAAGCGACCATAGAATCATGATAATATAATATTACGTTCGTTTTATTTTCGTTCGATCGCAATAATGATATTGTCCGTGTTTTATAATTATCGCACGTTGGATAGGTCACTGCCATTTTAGTTGTGCAACATACTGCACCTATTATCATGTACGTCCGATCAATTATTAGTGTCGTTATTATTTCTGACAATGTGCAGAAACATGTTTACCACTCTTCTACATATTATTATATTGTGCAGATAATATTATGCTAATTTGAAAAGTGTTCAACACTCGCAATAAACTACGTTAATTACGTGATAATTGTGAGATTTTTTTTTAATTTATACAAAATAATTGAATAATTGAATATATTTATACGATCACCTACTTCGTGATTTAGAAAATTGAATTACATTTAGGTAAATACTAGTCGATGTTTTTGGATCAAAATAGAATGTTTTTTTTATCAAATTCCTTATCACATTCCATATGGAGGTAGGAAGTCAAACAAAATACGTGATTGTGTAATTATTATAATAAAAAAAAGTGTAGTGTGTAAGGAATTTTTTTTTGAACTAGGTACCACCTACACGCATAGTAATAACTATGCATAGTAATTATTAATATCAAAGGTGCTGAAATATAATATTATGTGTTGGATGTGTCCATTGGCATACCCAACATTGTTATATTCAATCGATTCCATAACAATTTTATCGACGTTTTTTTTTATTCAATAGAATAGTTTGTTTCACTATACAAAACAATATGTATGATTAAACATAATAATATAAACTTGGTAGACCTTGCAGTGAATAATAGCTGTATAATGCATATAGGCGTATAACATTATATTATATTAATTAAAATGTAATCAATACCATAATATGGAGTGATTATATTATGGTCTTTGAGGTGAATCGGGTCAAAAACTTTGTTATTTTCTTATTTTTGACTCGAGTAAATTAAGTAGATATCAGTGAAAAACAATTTTCAGTATTCATCGTTTTATTTACTGAAACATTTAAATTATATTAATATTCTACAGGATATCGGATAGTCTATTGGTTTTATCATCAAATTATAACACCGACACCGCTATCAACATAATATTATTATTAATCATGTACATTATTCTGTAGATCTCTTTCTCTCTATTTGGCGTTAAAAATAATATATTTAATAACTTTTTTTTGTGTGAATATTTCGTTGAAGTAGTTAAAACATTTTTAAAAACATATTACATATTATTATACTGCAGTTACGTAAAACTGCGGTAAGAGCTCTAGTCAGCTTACACCAAAATTGACCCAAAATATATAAGTACAACATGTTCGATTGGCACTAACGTTTTTGAAATGCTTTTGTAATTTTCACCTTAATTCAAATGGATAATTCCTGTCGATAGTACGTGCAGGCGTTTTCATAATAGCAATAACTGGGGCTCGGATTTATTTGTTTAAAAAAAAAACCAAAATATATTATTATGTAATAAAAAATGAAAGTAATATGGTAGTCTAAAAATACAAAAAAATAATGTAAAAAGTAAAATTTGTACTATTATGATTAAATCTTGTGTAAGTACTGGTATGTTACAACGCCGCACGAGCGTGTGAAATATTTATTGCCACTTTTAGGTTTGTTATCTCGCCGCCATCCATAATAATAAATAGGTATAATATCGCAATAATAGTTCGACTGCAGCTCTCGGAAAGAATTTACTAAAGGCGTATACCTACGATAGGAATTTATCACACAATGTGGGTTATTTAAAAACTAATAATCAAACCGATACAATATCAAAAGGTGTAATAATGACCACCGTTTTCATTTTTGTTCGTCGTAATTCGATTTATAGATATATTATAGAAATTGATTGAAAAAAATTGTGCCAAGACAATCGCTCTATGTAAATGTCGAAAATTCCAATTTACATTAATATCATATCAGCACCTATATCACACTGTTTTTAAATAAATTATTATTAAACAAATTACAAAATAAACTGTTATTATCACGTCTTATACCACATATACCTACTGTCTTATACATATATAAATTATATATATATATATATATATACTATAATTTATATTTATACTTGAACTAATTAACTGCATAATATTGCGATCAATAACAAAATGTCTGATAAGTATACTGTGTCACTACAGGCAACCTGTTAGACAAGCAGTCCGCTATGTATTTTATAAATAAAAGTTTTTCTCTCTCCATACATATTCAGTGGCACAATTTGGTATTGTTGGGGAAGGGGGGTGTTAAACAATTTACATTTATTGTGTATTATTATATAATTACAATATTATTTATTTTGTGGTATGTTTTCTCCATTGAAATGTATAATGTTATATTATAGTTCAATGGTTTTCTCCGATATATATTTTATTATCATGGATGGGCGGCGAGATAACGAACCCGAGTAATATGAGGTTTTACACTCCCGGGCGGTGATATAATAATATCAAATACCTATCATACCAGTAACGGCCCCTCGGGTTCACATTGACTTTAAAGCTACCTAATAACAATAATAATATTTTATTATATACAATTCTACACTCATAATTTTACTGTTATAGTCTCTCGTTCAACATCAAAGAAATTCTCGTTGATGGACAAACTTCAACAATCATCAAGTACATCACAAAATGTAATCTAACAAACAAACTCTAGCTTAATCAAATTATAATGTAAATACAGACTAATTATTTGTTGTAAATATGTATTAACAAATTTGTACCTATATAAAATACGCCGTTACCAGGGGCGTCATTTCAGTTTTCAATAGAGGGGGGCAAAGGTTTTGACCGACCCGAAAAGCAAAAAAAAAAAACCTCTCGCTTCGACAGTTATGTTATATACATTTTTTTATGATACCCTTTTTATTAACTGGGTAATATTATTTTTAAATAGAAGGTGGCAGATATTTTATAAAAACAATTGTACACTTATATCAATTAAAAGTCTACAAACTATTATGTCAATATTAATTATTGATAAACAAAAATATTTGTAGCTCATTAAAGGATATCTTTATTATTTTTATTTTTGAAAACCTATCAACTGCATTATCTATTTATCAGTTTTACCTAATTCATACGGGTATATGATATTATATTTACAAATTAATATTATTTTAAATTATAATATTTATTTTTTTTATTGCTTGCTTACTGGTTCAAGTTTGGTCTTTTTATTAAACATACCAGAAATTGTTTTCGATTCTTGAGCGGTTTTGCGGTAATTTTATATTTTTAGCCTCACCACCAATTTATTATTTTTATAAGTCATATTTTGCTCAAATTGAAAGATTAATGTAAGCACGTGTCACGAAAAAACTAAATTTTAATTTTGGTAGGATAAGGTACACCGTACACAATAAGCAGAATAATTGAATAGTTTACCATACATGACTGTCGCAACTCGTAAATTAACCGAAGTCTGGGATCAATGGACAATGATAATTTATTAATAAGAGTGCCAATCGGTTGTTGTTCTTAGAATTTGTATTCATTTTAGATTTTAGAAATAAAAAACAGGATTACGATACTAATTATTATTATTGTTATACACTCACACAAACAAACATACATATATACATACCTACTTACAATGGGTACGTCCCCGCATACTTCTAAATATAAATATATATTATAAAAATATGTTTATATATTAGTAAAAATGTTCCATTGTGACAATAGTTTCCTAGTAGGTACATGGTATAGAAAATATTGTAAAATAGGCATGTTTTTGCGCTAATAAAATATAATAATGGTAAATCGGAAACAACTGGGTACTTGGGCCCGCTTTTAAAATTAGACAGGGGCAAATTCCCATCTTGCACCCCCCCCCCACAAATGACTCCACTGGTCGTTACGTACCTTAGACGCGTCGAAGGTGGTAAAATCTTAAATAAAAAATTCAGGTAAGTGGATATTGCTTTATGCTGTACACTAGCTTAAAAATGGGTCATTTTATAATGAATTGTATTAAACTTGAATTCAATGATATTCTATCATTGTATAAGAAAAACGATACTGAGCGGAGGGGGTTTGTCAGTCTGGTTATTTTATATTGTTTTTATTAAATATTTTATTATATTATGTAAGTTGAATTAATATTATAATATTATTATTTTTTATTCATTTCTATGGTAATAAGCAAAGCGTTAGAAATTAAAATCCTGTTTTTAGGTGTTTTCCTTAATTTTATTTGTCGGTGGTTTTTCTCGTGGCATTAAATAACTATTGAGAAAATCGAAAATGACCTTTCTAAAGTTGGTACCATCTTGATCCAATTTGCTAAAAGATAAGATACTATATGTTGAAATCGAAGCCCTCCTTCTAGTAGAAATTTGTATATAAGTACAGGATAAAAAATGTGGGTAAGTGGATGTCGCTCTGCTGTACAGTAGGTTACAAGTGAGTCACTGTATAATGGATGGTATTAAATTTGAATTCAATGATACAATATCATTGTATAAGAAAAACGATTCTGAGCGAAGACAGTATGTCAGTCTAGGTTTAAGACATATTATATAAATATATATGGTATTAAAAAAAAAATTGACCTATAATAAATTCCAAATTAATCATATCACAATATCCACTAGGTACTTATAACACGTTATACATCAATAACAACCCTGATACTATCATAGATACATAATATAGTGTACTTTAGAAGTTTCAAGTATAGTATTATACACTCACAACAAAATAACTAAAATAGGTACGCTAGGTTTTTTAATATGTAATTTCGTCCCACATTTGAACTTAAAATGACCATAAAAATAAACTGTGCTTGTGTATTTTTTAGATTTTTTGGTAACAGAATTAACTACTTACGTGGAATCTTGTTTTAAATTTTCAATCCTTAGCTATAAATACTGAACATTTTATAAATTATTAATTACGATGATTGATCATTTTCGAGATTTTGAAAAATTCTGTCAAAATTCGATCTTTAAATGCTTATAAAAAAAAATTGTGACAATGTATTTTTAATATTTTTCAACTGATATTGTAACAATATATCAGGAGCCTTGTATTACATTTTTACACTTTTTGGCCCAACAGATAAAACTTTATTGATATTCATAGAAAAAAAAACTATAAAAATTGAAAAATGAAAATATCCGTAAACGGCTCAAAAAGAGTCAAAATATTTTCAAAATTGTATGGTGTATAGGAAATGTTAATCTGAACATTCAGTAAAATTTTCATGTATCTACAGTTATTCGTTTTTGATTTACAACAAAATAAGGAAATCGCTACATGAGAAATCGAGTGAATATCCAATGTTGTAAAAATTTAAATTTCAAACGCTCATAAAAATTTAATTTGACTGTCCGGTAGAGATTTTTTTATTGATTAAGGTAGACAAACTTATGAGTAATCTTGCATTACATTTTCAAATCTTAGATTTAAAAAGAAAAATTTTTACGAATTCTTAATTTAAAATAATTTGCTAATTTTCGTGATTTTTCCATATTTTGTCAATTTTTGAACTTTAAATGATTTTTAAAAAAAACTGTGACTAACGATTTTTAATATTTTTCATCTGCCTTTGAAACAATATACTAGTAGCCTTCTATTAAATTTTCAAGTTTTTTTAACCAACAAATAAAATTTTATTGATATTTCTAGAAAAAAAACTAAAAAAAATGAAAAATGAAAATGTCCCTAAACAGTTCAAAATAAATCAAAATATTTTGAAAATGTTATCGTGTATAGAAAATGCAAATATAAACAACCAGTGAAAATGTCATGAATCTACGGTCATTTGTTTTAAAGTTACACCAAAAACCAAATTCAATTTTCTGAAAAATCGATTTTGGGTACAAATTCCCGTTTTTCCTTAATTTTTCTTTTGTTTTTCTTGGTGCTTTTGAAAAGTACTGGGAATTTTAAATTTTGACCTCCCAATGCACCAACGATATTCACTTTCCAATCGAACAAGATACTGAAGTCGAAAATCGAAAATCGAAGCATTATTTCGACTACTTATCGTGTACACAGACACAAAAATTAAAAATTAAAAATTAAAAAAAAAATAAAAAAAAAAATATAAAAACACACATCATTGTAAAATCAATACATTCATCGTTTCACTCAGAATCTAAAAATGTCTTATCTTACTAGAGAACTTCTGAAATGTGTCCTATAGTCATCCGGTTTTATTGATATTAATAAATTATGATGTACACATGTCCTTATATCCTTAGACTGTCTGACTGTCGTTGGTACACACAATATGTTTCGCAACACGATTGATGTACGCTGGGAGCTCGCCCGTTACTTTTTTTTTTTTATCATTTTTGATTGCTCGATCGAATTTTAAAATCGAATCGTGCAGAGCAATATAAATATTATTATCCTTTACGAAAAATTAAAAAATATTTTTTTGTGTACCTGCCTATAAATAATTTATTAAAAAAATATAAAAATTTAAATTTTATTCACTTTCTGTAATTTGGTATTTATCATTAGGCTGAAGGATATTATACGCTTGTGTTCGGTGTGTGATAATTGTACTTTGTAGTACTAACATCGATATTTCGGCTTGGTCAAACAATAACTACTCGGAAACGACAAAATAATAGTGTTATCATTAATGTTTTGTAAATATTTGTATTTAACATGTGACTTAAACGTACCTATTAATCGTTATTATAGTATCAGATTAATTCCACACATTTTATACGACTCATGCTCGATTTGTGTTTGCAGTGTGAGCGCAATGTGTAGGTATAGCGACGACGGTTTGAACACGTATGGATAATAATATGTACATTACCAATGTAAGTCAATGTACCTATATTTAAATTCAAAATCGTACATTATATTAATATCTCGTATTAAAAATTGTATTGTTAAAAAAAAAAAATAACTA
Organism: Macrosiphum euphorbiae; assembly: GCA_949089665.1. Lineage (NCBI taxonomy): Eukaryota > Metazoa > Arthropoda > Insecta > Hemiptera > Aphididae > Macrosiphum > Macrosiphum euphorbiae. The sequence goes on from CARXXK010001015.1 coordinate 310,457, forward strand.
AAAATGAGTGAGGTAAACTGCGGTTTTATGTTCCAATATTAGTATTAGTATTGTAAAGAGTTGAAAGCAACAATGATAAATCAAATCATTTTTTATTGTGAACGTAAAATTAGGCACGATGTACGTTTGTAAGATGGAGACAACAAATGGCCCGTCTGACGTCCTCTTAATAATAAAGTCACATTATGTAAAGTATGTTTATAAATATATATTTAAATTTTTAGTTTCAAATGCATAGGTAAAAAACTCTTTAAAAAAACTTATAGTCTTAAACATAAAATTAATTTTTCTCAAAACAATACATTTTGGCAGTGTTGGTGAGTCACTTTAAGTTAAAATTTACAGTAACGAAAGTACTCTTTAAGTAATTTAATGGTAATTTAATTTAATTTTATTGTAATTAATATATATGTAATTTAAGTTACTTTTTTGTAGTAATTATTACTAAATTACTGGTTACTTTTTTTGATTTAATACATTTTTAGAACGTATTGATAATATCGTGGGTAAATATTAAAATATATCATATAACTCGTTAGTATTATAATTTATGTGTAAAATTGTCTGAACTATAATATTTTTGTTTTGGCTATTGACTATATTTGCCTATATTTGCCTATATTTGCCTATAATGTGTTGCTTTTAGAATGGAATTCTTATTATCTTTAATCTGTGTTGTATCGTCACGAACGGCTCACGGTTCACTTAATGATTATTGATTATTAAGCTCCAAAAAAAAAACTTTTATTGTAATTGAGTTACTTTTTAAACTCAAAATTCGTGTATAAACTTAACTAAAAAAAAAAAAAAAGTGACTTAAAAATAATTTAGTTACAATTTATTTTGATAAGGAATTAGTAATGTAGTTTAATTACCAAAAACAAGTAACTTCTCCATTTTGAGTTATGACAGTCTTGTATTCTAGAGCTTATACCAATCAATATTAATGTGTAAATCTTTATTTTTTTCACTTGTTCAGGTTATGCACCGTTTTCTCCATTTTTGACGACGATATCAAAACAACGTGGTTATTCTGCATTCATTGTTGGTTTAATATTCATGTTACAACCCATTCCTGGAATGCTGATAAGACCAATCGTTGGTGCCGTTACAGATAAATACAAGTGTCGCCGGTCGGTGTTTATTGCGAGTTCAATAATCACGTTTTTATTGGTATGTTTACTATCGATAATTCCTGGCACGACGGCCAAAGAGGAAATAAACGATTTGGACGCGATCAAGTCGCCACTGTTTTGGATGTTTTTTACTACAATTGCCTTGATCAACATGGACGGAACGGTGAAAAGTGTTTTAGAGGACACGATTTGTATGGATTTATTAGGTAAAAAAAATACTGTTCTTTTATTAAGTTATCGATGCGACAATGTGTGAACAATTTACTTTTGGGAGGGAACAGCAGCTGTACATAATATTATAATAAGCAATTTTTTGTTTAAAAATATTATTATAACATTATAATCACGAATAATAGTAGTATAACGTTATTAATAATATTAATAATTATATTAATGGGGCTGCAACGTAGCATATTTTAAGGAGTACTATTTAGGCAACTCATGTAACATATAAATTAATACTGTATCTATGTGTGAGTAGTAAATGAACATTAGTGTACGTAATCCGTTATCGTTTTCGAGAATCGCTGCATGTCGAAGTCGGAAGCAACCGAGCTTCCGGAAGCAACTCTGAAACGGGCACGCACATGTCAATATATCAAGGAAAATAAAATATATTCTTGTTTGCATGACTATAAAAACTACTAAATGCGGTAGTAAATTAATCATACGTCCCGAAGTTCGATTGTAATTTCGAAAAAATCGTTGAATTTCTAAACTTCTAGACTATGCTTCTTAGGAATCACTTTTTTTTTATTTAAAATCAGATATGCCCAAAATAAATACAAATGTAATGCAATTATTTCATGGGATTTCTAAAAAAAAAAAAAAGGTTATTTTAAGGTAATTTTAAATTGAAAATTGAAAATCGACTTCCTAAGAAGCCTAGATATTTTACCAATGAATTCAAACATGCAAAAAAATTTAAATCGGACATTCCGAAGCATGTGTAATTAACCACCGCTTATTGGTCTAAAACGTATGAAAAATGCGCGCGTTGCAGCCCCCTTAATAATAATTATTAATTATTTATATAATATTATCATTACAAAATTATATCTGATAATTTATCCTGATCTCACCGAGTCACTATATATTGACAATATTGTAAACGTTTAATCTTTTTATGTTGTGAAAAACTAAAATTGTTTTGTAGGTAGTTAAGTTGGTTTGCCTATTAGTAGTGGAACACAACTTTTGATTTCATCACCTATATTATAATATCAAAAAACGTGCTTAGTTTAAGGCGTACATATCAAATACTCGCTAGCTTACCTATACTATACCTCGGTAAAATTTGAGTCATATGACAATTTATAAAAATAGGTATCTGAAAAAAAAAATGTCATTCAAAATCATAGTTTAACTTACTACCGTAATAGAAAAATAGTTATAATTCATAAAAAAAAAGTGAACTTTTAATAACTATATTATTTAACTATTCTAATTAAACTACATGAATAAAGTGGTCCTTTTAACGGTATATCCAAACACTCGTTATGTCGAAAGGAAAAAACGTTTTTGAAAATATAGTTTTACATAATTTGTATGCAGTACAAAATTACATTTAAGAAAAAAAACACCCTTTGTATATAGATTAGGTACAACAATAATTATTGAGTTACTACATAGTATGCAAGAAATATAAAACTCATTGTTTTTTTTTAATATTTATTTTATCTCATCTACTTACAAAAAGCATTTTGTTTTTTAAATTTTCAGGGTGATTAACCGAGCATGGTCACCCCATTTTTTCATTAGTAAGGCAGGTATTAAAAATCGGATTTTTGGAACTTTTATGCATACTTAAAGATTATAGGTATATTTTCAAATTATTGAAAATGTTTTTACCAATTAAAGAGTGTCTTGTGGCTACACAAACTTTTGTTTTTCAAATTAGAACCCCCCCCCCCTTTTTTACTGTAAATTATTTAGTAAATAATTTTTTTTGAACATTTTGATGTACCCAATTAAAAATTTGGTCGAATAGTTTCTCAGTTTTTAAAATGTTTGTTCTAAGGATAATAGTCCTTTAAAGTGGTATTCCAAAAGTATAAAACAGATGTAATATCGGATCTATTATTTATTATATTTGGATCATTTATAAAAATGATTAATTTTGATAAATTAATATTAGCTACCAACATTTTTAAATCGCCATAGCCCCATACCTTATAAACCCATTATCATGGACCTATTATTCTTATTCCTTAGTACACAAAGTTAAATAACTTAAAAACTAATTGTTTTAATTTTGATTGTGATACGTCAAAATGTTCAGAACTCCACAGGACACTCCTAAAGTACGTGTTACTAAAAAAAATCAAGAATTAAAAATATGGGTTGAGTATAATATTTTAAAATTCCAAAAACCATAATTTGAATAATTTTATTATTAAAGAAAATAATGGTTGGGATCATGCATGATGAATCGCCATGTATATATTATTATTTTGAAGTGTGTTGATGATGGAATCAACCGTCAAGATAAATGATAAAAACAGTAAATTGTCCGAAGCTGTCAACGTAAATGTAAAATTATACATATTTTGTATTCACGAGTTGAACGAAACGATATAATATGTGAAGCATTTAACTTTAAATTAGTTCAATGTACACCATAGCAGTCGTAGGTCACTGTATTGTAATAATTGTCAACGCTTTATAGTTTTATACTCGCGTGTCTCAATTTTAGTAACTGTAAATAATAATACGAGTGTTCTAACTTATGACCTATATTATTAACTCATTTTTATAATATTTTATACAACTGAAAACACACTGGACTTTATAATATTATTATGTAGGTATACCAATTAAAGCTGTGTGGCAATATTTTTGTACTCGAGGGCCAAAATCGAGCGACAAACATTTTTCGCTGGCCGGGGAAATGTTTAGGAGTCCAATAATAGTCATATACTTATTCCGTCAACGCGGGGCCTAATAATGAAAAATAAACACCGAGGCCACCGGTTTTGGACCACCGACCAGCGACATCACAGCCAATTATATTGTATGTGCTACTAATAATAATATTATTATATAGTAATATAATATATGCGTACCCACCTGTTGTACTTCCCCGACATCCGATGTAATTTATAAACATTATACAGTAACCACTGTGTTTATATTAATATTATCGTATTGATTAATACCGAAGATTACCGAATATAATAACCAACTCAGAGCCGATAGGAAAAAAATCACATTTTTGTAACAGCGCCGAAACGTCCCGAAGAATGTCAAAAGACTATAAACTCTTTCGTATGACGCCCCTAATAACCCACCTGTTGTAATCGGTCCACGTTTTGTCACTATTATATTAATACAGTTGGCTTTATTAATCATTAACTGTATATAGTATATATAATAATATTATACCTGTTGATACTATTATCAAATAATACGTACAATGTCATTATAGCTAAATCGTCTTTGTGTTTTCTATCAAGGCAAAGACAAAAATAATTATGGAAAACAAAGGTTGTGGGGATCCATTGGTTGGAGTTTGTTTGCCATTATTTCCGGTGTATGTGTAGACTGGTACAGCGCAGGTCTAGAGTACAAAAACTATGCTCCAGGTTACGCCATTGCATTGCTATGTTTCCTTTTAGATATATATGTGGTGTTTAAACTCAAGGTACAGTATATAATATCTACAAATCTAATAGTCTTCTTATATAGTTAGAAACATATGTGTGTTTGGGTGCTCTCGAATTGCTTCCCATTGAATTTTTTTCAAAAAGGTTACTCCAAATTTAAAAAATATCTTTTACTTGAATTGCCTCCTAATTTAGGCAGTGACCCTCTTGTACTGGAATCGCCTCATATAGTTATTATAGCCTATAACTAAAATATTTCTAAAATTACAGTATAGGAAATATTAATAAATTAAATAAACTGAGTCACAGCCATACGGTTTTAAAAAATCGATAAAACAGCAGTAATAATTAATAATAATACAATTTTTTTTGCCTATTTCACTGTTAACGTTCATTTTTTTATAAAATTGTGTAGGTACCCACTCATAAACGTGTTATTTATGGTAACAATTGCTCTAAAGAAACTGACAATGTTGAACTGCGGTGATGATGGACTAATGTTTAACTGATAATCAGTGACCGACAAAATAATAGTATCTGTCTGTGAAATACTATATACGTCTTAAAAATATTATATATTGGAAATCGATATAATCATTGATAGTACACGTACAACTATCGATATATTAATTAATAATCTAGGTATGCTATGGAAGGCAATTCGAGTAGACCATTTGGGTATTTATTTTCGAGGCAATTCGAGTGACATCGTGAGTTTGAGCTTAATTTTTCGAACCAAAACTTGCTATTGATCAGGTGTACTTTAAATTTTAATCAGATATTATATCTTATACATTTTACCAGTGCAAATAAAAGTCAATCGCACTTCGTTTCTATACGGATAAAACAGTAAAATTTATGGAAGTCAAAATTGTGATTTTATTTTATTTTATTATAGTATTCTTTTCCAACCGTAAACGCTCAATAGATTTCGCTCAAAATCGTTTTAAAGTTATAGTTAAATTTGACACAAATCAATCTCAAATTTTATGGTACAGAAGATCGACGTCCCGTCTAATGATTTACTTCGTACACATGTAAACATTTTTAGTTTACACATATGTCATAAAAATAATTACATATTTGTTTGTTCTGTATTATAGGTTGTACAAGAAAATGATACCAAAATTGTAGCTTCTGATGTGAAAAAAGTATTCACTGAAGGTAAAGTACTAGCGTTTCTTCTTTGGGTTGTTTTAATTGGATTTTTTATGTCTTTCATATGGAACTTCATATTTTGGTAAGCAACAAATTACATAAATTTCAATAATTAAAATATCTATGTTTTTTTTCAAAACACTAAAAAGATATAATTAGTTATTTTAACGAATATATTTTAGAATAACCTATAATATGTGTAGGTAATTACGACAGTTATAGTTAATCTATGTGATTATATTAAATTTACTGTTTAAAATAAAAAAAATACAATAGTATTTATAGTATAATATTGTTAACATATTATTGCTCTAAAAATAGCAAAAATGCACTAAAAAAATGAATTTTAACGGCAATAATGTTCTTAAAAAATGACCAAAAATTTATTTTAACAATTCATGAGCTAACTGTTAATAGATAAAGACAAAAGACGTTACTGAAGTATTGAAATCATAAATAAGACGATGGGCATTTACGAATGGTCGGCACAAAATGTTTCAAATTAGGTACCAACTATGTTTAATCTAAAAATGTTTATCATGTATAAATGTGCACTAAAAATTAACAAAATTACCTAAAAACTACAATAATTATTGTGCTCAAAGAATTCCAAACCTGATAAAAATGCAAAATAAAAGACAAAGTCTTCAATTCTTTGATGTATGATACGAATTTGGACTTGTAAAGAATTGCCGGGGACTTTCTAACAAATAATGCATTTTGAATCAAAATGCGTATTGTGGGCTTTATATAGTTATAAGGTAGAGTTAGGATGTTGATGATCTAAAAAAATGCCCTGTAAAAATGCTAAAATGCCTTATAAACCCAAAAAATAAACTTAAAAAATGACCCAAAAAATGTATTTGAATAAGTAAAAAAAATTAAATTTAAAAATAATAATTTTTATTAAAGATATGGGTGTCAGAGTAAATTAAAACATGAATTTTAATATTAATAGACAATAGAGTACCTACATTTATATTTTAAGAATTATATAAAATTATTAAAATATATTATGATCGGCTTATGTGTGAAAAACCACTTGTTTTATAAAATATGAATATTTACACACAAAAGGTAATCTAAAGTTTGAGAAAAATGTATGTTGTTCAAAAACTACATAAAAGTACCTGAAATATGAAAAAAATTACGGAAAGATGATCAAAAATCATGTTAAAAAACAAAAAAAATGCATTTTTAGGTAAAAATTACTAAAAATGCAAAAAGTTGCAAAATAAAATTAATATATTCTGAATAAAGGAAGTATGAAACCAATTTTTAACTAAGATAGCATTGCGTATGTCCAATATTACAAATTTTTCAGGAGAGGTTAGAATTCTTCGGCCTAAGTACATAATTCGCAAAGGTTGTATCTCCATCATTTATTTCAATGCTTTTACAATTATTCTTAAAATCATTGCATCATACATACGACAATTTATAATTATAAATTTCATGGATGATACAATATTTTAGTTACAACTTTATCATACGATGTTGTTTATTTTTCTTAATTTTAATCACCAATAATCTCGAAATCAAAAAAATGAAGTTATGCCCTTGGTGACTTAGGCTGACGATTGTATACTCCGTACGAAGGAAAAAAAATGCAAAAGTCATCGAAAACCTAACTAGAATAATATTAAAATAATATTATACCAGGTAGATTATTTTGTACCAGCACAGGAGGACATATAATATGACACAGTAGCACAGTCGTTTCCCAGTCCGCCTCTGCTTCCAACTCAAGTTAAACATAATTTATAGATAAATAATAAACTATTCTTTGACTTGATACCCTATCCCAATTCCCAATATTGTATTATGACAATAGTATTTCATATTTAAATAGCATAAAATATACGCGATAAATAACCGGCGATTTAGAAAATCAATTATATTTTGAACATATTACATAATATTATTATACGTTTAGAAAATTTTGTTGTTTAGGTACTAATAACAAATCACAATGTCATATTATTATTATTATTATCATTTACATTATAATAGGTACCTGGAAGACTTGTCGAACGAGTTCCACCCCGAGACGAAATCGTGGATGAAGACTCTCCAAGGAATAGCCCTACTAATCCAATGTTTCGGCGGCGAAGTGCCGTCGTTCCTTTTTTCCAGTAAATCATTACTCGAAGACCGTTTTACGACTGACAAAACTGATTGTTTTCCTTATCGTTATAGGCTACATACTGAAACGCGTGGATCACATGACCATATTCTCAATGGTGTTTTTCACGTTCACGTTTATATTCTCTTTGTACACGGTCATCGAGAACCCACTTTGGGCACTACCAGTGGAGTTACTCAACGGCATAACGTTCGCGCTGTCTTATTCGGCAGCCATTTCGTACGCGTCACTCATAACTCCTGCTGGCGCTGAAGGAACACTCCAAGGAGTCGTCGGGACGGCTTACACGGGAATAGGTTCGATATTAATTCATGTTTGCATAATATTAAAATAATATTAAGAGAACGAGCCGTTTGTCGTCTTCGTCTTACGAGCAAGGTTGGGCATTAACGAGTTAAAAAGTTAGAGTTAAGTTAAAAAGTTAATTTAATTTTAACTAGTTACTTTTGGCTTTTCATTAACTTAACTGTTAACTTACTAAATTTCTTTTTTAATTAACGTGGTTTTAAGAAGCAAGTTAAGTTAATTTATTTATTTTTAACTTTTAACTTTTTGTTACTGGTGCATATTAACTTAACTTACTGAGTAAAAAACATCATTAACATGCCCAGTCTTGTAGTTACAAGTGCGTAACGCAGCAAATTTACGCTCAGGAGAACTCGTTTAACTCCGTTACTTAAAATATTAGAGTGAATCGACCAAATTAAGAAACTTGATGGTAAGTATGTTATCTGTGTTTAACTAGACCCGTTTAAAATTATCCAGCACCGGGATAATGAACCATGTAAATGATATGCAAACATGAAACATATAGGTGCATTATTTTTCTCTCAGGTTTAGTCTAGAATTGTATGTAGGTTTTTTACGATAGTTAATTTTTTTTAGTAAGTCATATATAGTACAGCGTACATTAAAAATGTTTATAACTCACTTGAAAACTGAATTATCGTAAAACCCAAATACAAACTCAATTCTTACCGTCAAGTTTCATAAAAGGACGATTCACTCTAATTTGTAAACTAACTGAGTTAAACTCAGTGTTGGGTAAATTACTTTTGAAAAGTAATAAAACAACGTTATTCGTTAGATTAAATATTTTATTTAAATTACATTCGCTTTACACTATTACACTAAATTATTTTTATCACGTTACTTTACTTTTTCATTCAAAAAGTATGGAGTTACAAATAACGTTTTTTTTTTTTTTTTTTTTTAATAATTACAAAACTTGTCCATAATGAATAAGTGAATAACGAGTAGTAGGTACTTACATTGTTAATGACTTAATATTACACATGAACAAATTGTAAATAGGTACATTTTATTGATTTTAAATTTTCTCAAATATCCTAGCTCCTAGTTTTTGTCTTACATTCTACATTCATAACTTATTTTAATAACGTTTAAGGTAACATGCGTAATGCGTTACTCCTTAGAAAGTAATTTCGTTACAATTGAATTTTAATTTAAATAAAATATAATGAAATTACTTCAGCGTTACTGCTAAAGTAATTTCGTTACAGTAATTTGTAATTTTAACTAACCAACACTAGTTAAACGTGACATGATGAGCCTAAATTTCATTGTTATGCAATTGTGAGACGGAGAAAACAACTATCTGTGTAGCGTCCTCTTAAGGGCGTCGGAGCCGGTCCTTAGTAGGAAAATATGTCTTACTGCAAGAAAAGATCTCATAAAATGTAGAATACCCCGATTTCATTAATTTTAGATTCTGAGTGGAACGATGAATGTATTGAGTTAAGAATTCGTAAAAATTTTTCTTTTTAAATCTAAGATTTTAAAATGTATTAGTAGATTACTCATAAGTTTGCCTTTATAAAAAAAAATCTCTACCAGAAAGTCAAATTAAATTTTTATGAGCGTTTGAAATTCAAATTTTTACAACATTGGATATTCACTCGATTTCTCATCTACCGATTTCCTTATTTTGTTGTAATTCAAAAACGAATGACTGTAGATAAATGAAAATTTCACTGAATGTTTAAATTAGCATTTCCTATACACTATACAATTTTGAAAATATTTCGAAACTTTTTGAACTGTTTACGGATATTTTCTTTTCAATTTTTTTATTTTTTTATTAATATTAATTTATTAATCATCGTAATTAATAAGTTATAAAATGTTCAGTTTTTATAGCTAAGGATTCAAAATTTAAAACAAGATTCCACGTAAGTAGTTAATTCTCTTACCGAAAAATCTAAAAAATATACAATCACAGTTTATTTTTATAGTCATTTTATGTTCAAATTTGGACGAAATTACATATTAAAAAACCTAGTTATTTTGTTGTGATAATATAAAATTATTCGTGTGTACCTACTTGAAACTTCTAAAGTATACACCATACAATTTTGAAAATATTTTGACTCTTTTTGAGCTGTTTACGGACATTTTCAGTTTTCAATTTTTTTAGTTTTTTTTTCTATAAATATTAATAAAGTTTTATCTGTTGGGCCAAAAAGTGTCGAATTTAATACAAGGCTCCTGATATATTGTTACAATATCAGTTAAAAAATATTAAAAAATACATGGGCACAATTTTTTTTTTATAAGAACTTAAAGATCGAATTTTGACAAAATTTATCAAATTTAAAATTGAAAAATATAATCACAACAAAATGACTAGGTATTTTAATATGTAATTTCGTCCAAATTTGAACATAAAATGACTATAAAAAGAAACTGTGATTGTATATTTTCTAGATTTTTCGGTAAGAGAATTAACTACTTACGTGGAATCTTGTTTTAAATTTTCAATCCTTAGCTATAAAAACTGAACATTTTATAACTTATTAATTACGATGATTAATAAATTAATATTAATAAAAAAATAAAAAAATTGAAAAATGAAAATATCCGTAAACAGTTCAAAAAGTGTCGAAATATTTTCAAAATTGTATGGTGTATAGGAAATGCTAATTTAAACATTCAGTGAAATTTTCATGTATCTACAGTTATTGGTTTTTGATTTACAACAAAATAAGGAAATCGCTACATGAGAAATCGAGTGAATATCCAATGTTGTAAAAATTTGAATTTCAAACGCTCATAAAAATTTAATTTGACTGTCCGGTAGAGATTTTTTTATTGATTAAGGTAGACAAACTTATGAGTAATCTTGTATTATATTTTCAAATCTTAGATTTAAAAAGAAATATTTTTACGAATTCTTAACTCAAAATAATTTGTTAATTTTCATGATTTTTCGATATTTTTTCAATTTTTGAACTTTAAATGATTATAAAAAAAAACTGTGACAAACGATTTTTAATATTTTTCATCTGCCTTTGAAACAATATTCTAGTAGCCTTCTATTAAATTTTCAAGATTTTTTAACCAACAAATAAAATTTTATTGATATTTCTAGAAAAAAAACTAAAAAAAAAAATGAAAAATGAAAATGTCCCTAAACAGTTCAAAATAAATCAATATATTTTGAAAATGTTATCGTGTATAGAAAATGCAAATATAAACAACCAGTGATACTGTCATGTATCTACGGTCATTTGTTTTAAAATTACACCAAAAACCAAATTCAATTTTCTGAAAAATCGATTTTGCGTAAAAATTCCCGTTTTTCCTTAATTTTTCTTTTGTTTTTCTTGGCGCTTTTGAAAAGTACTGGGAATTTTAAATTTTGACCTCCTCAACGCACTTTCATTCACTTTCCAATCGAACAAGATACTGAAGTTGAAAATCGAAGCATTATTTCAACTACTTATCGTGTACACAGACACAAAAAAAATAAAAAACACACATCATTGTAAAATCAATACATTCATCGTTTCACTCAGAATCAAAAAACCTAGAATAACTATTTTAGTTATTTTGTTGTGATTGTATAATATTATTCGTGGGTAATTGAAACTTCTAAAGTATACTAATATAAGTATGTCCTTCTAGGTATAAGACATATTATATACTATCTATGATAGTATCAGGGTTTGTTGTTGGTGTACCTAATGGATATTGTGATATGATTAATTTGGAATTCTCTATATAGTCAATTTTTTTTAATACCATAGATAAGTATATAATATGTCTTATACCTAGAAGGACATACCGTCTCCGGTCAGAATCATTTTTTTTATACAATTATATAATATCATTGAATTCAAATAATTAACCATCCGTTATACAGTGACCCAATTGTAACCTACTGTACAGCAGAGCGACATCCACTTACCCACCTTTTTATTTAAGACAAGAACGTTTTGCAGGTCAGGCCAGAGCTCGATTTTCAAAATAATTATTATGTAAAAGTTATTAATAAATGTATTTGAATAATAGATAATATTAATTGTTAATCGGACATATAGACGAGTAAGTAATCATTTTTCTTGATATTATAATACACCGTATCAATCCCCCTTCCCAAATAGTTATTGGGCAGTAAATTAGTGGAAAAGTATTATGATTAAGGTAGAAACTGAAATATAAAATATAATTTTCAAATTATGTACGACTGTGGAGTATTGGAAAAACCGGCACCGACAATCTTATGGGAATATTGCAAACGGACAGTATTTAAGGAGTTAAAAATAGGCAATTTAAATTGCATGCATGCTTGCATTGCTAATAAATAGGTACTGTACTTAAGAACAACATTTTTAAAATAGTAGCCTAATCGATCTCGATTAGACATCATAATACTAAATTCAAATCACTTTTAAAAGTATAATGGCATTACTTACATCTCTATCGGTATGATTGACAAACGATTGGTGCATTTTGGTTGAAAAAACTGACCGTTTGCAATCCCCTTAAATACATATTATAAATTATTAAGTGCGTGACAAAATGTACTGAAAAAATAAAAAATTGATACTAGTATGAACAAAATTATGAAAATTATATGGACAATAAATAATGTAAGATTTATTTATGTTTGAAAATTCAAAAAAATAATATTTTGAAAAATATTTTTACGATATCAAATTATATAATTTACTCTAAAAAAGTATAAATTTTTTAAACATTTTTAAAAAATAAACTGCTTCACTTAAATAAAAATTTTCCATCAATATTTTTCCAAAAATTACATTTAAAAAATGGCTATTTTGAATTTTTATAAGTTGTTTTCATTTCCAGTATTCAAAATAAAAATAAAAATAATTAATCTTATACTGTAATATATTATTATAGCTCGAGCGTCTAAACATTTTAGGTAACTACATGAAAATCAATTTTAAAATATTGATCAGAACAAAAGTTTTTTTTTCATTTGTTAGATCATTTTGTTACACTTTGCATACCTATGTAATATACATTTGAAAACATTTTAACTTAACATTAACGATGTTGATTGGTTGTGTTTTAGGTGCGCCTGTTGGAAGCTTCGTCGGTGGTTATATGTTTAAACATATTGGAAGTATTGCTTCGTTTAAGGTGTTGAGCGTGGTCGCATTTTGCACTTGTGCCGTACAAATTATTGTTAATTATATATTAAAGCGTATGTCTAAAAATGAAGATGTCAAGGACATATATAGTAAAGTTCAAACTAAAGATGACAATACCGAAGAAGACTTAAATTTAACATCCTAGTATTATTTTGTCAGAAAATTATTTTGTTATTATTTATAAAAGAAAAAGCAGCATTTTTGTGTTATTTGTTTTTTGTTCAATATTTTTATATTTTAGATTTTATAAAATTAAATATCCACCGAAAAGTCTCATACACGAACTGTTATTACCCGTAAACATTTAGCAATACATTAAAACATAATTCATATTTATAATAATTAATTAACGAATGCACGTTACACTTGCATAGATTTTTTAAGCCTTAATTCATATTTCAGAAACTTTTCTTTTAATGGAAAAATTGATCGTAATTATTTATTTTTTTTCATCAGATGACCGGAAAAAAATATTTTAACATAATTAGTTAAAAAAAAAATTTTGTAAACAGATTGAATATATTTAAATAAAAAAAAAAACCATACTGAGTTCAATTTAAATATCAACTGTTTTAGATTCTAAGCGGAGAGATGAATGTATTGATTTTACAATCATGTGTTATTGATTTTTTTTTTCGTGTCTGTCAACAACGTTTGGGACAGTAAAACTGTTACGATTTTCATCAATAGTATCTTGTTCGATGGGAAAGTGAATCTAGTTGGTGCAATCAGAAGTTTAAATTCTCATTAGTTTTAAAAAGAACTGGGAAAAACAACATAAAAATGAAGGAAAAAACGGACTTTTTTAAGCAAAATCGGTATTTAACAAAATTGATTTTGGTTTATGGCGTAACTCCAAAACAGATGACAATAGATGCATGACATTGTCACTGAACATTTATATTAGTCCTTAGCTATACACCATAAAATATTCAAAACAATATATTGACTTGTTTTGAGCTGTTAGAGGACATTATCAATTTTCAATTTTTTTTTATTTTTTTCTATGAAGGTCAATAACATTTTATTTGTTAGGTTAAAAAGCTTGACAATTTAATACAAGGCTCCTAGTATATTGTTTCAAAGGCAGATGAAAAAAATTAAAAACCATAGTCACAATTTTTTTTTTTATAAGAATATTTTGTTCAAATATTGACAAAATACGTAAAAATGACGAACATTTACAAATAATTTCGAGTTAGAAATTCATATAAAATTTTCTTTCTAAATCTAAGATTTTAAAATTTAATACAAGATTCTTCATAAGTTTGTCTACTTTTATCAAAAAAAAAAATGTCTACAAGAAACTCAAATTAAATTTTTAAGAGCGTTTGAAATTCATATTTTTACAGTATTTGATATTCACTTGATTTCGCGAGCAGTGGTTTTGTTATTTTATTGTTATTCAAAAACGAATAACTGTATATACATGACAATTTGACTGCATGTTTAGATTTTCATTTTCTGTACACTTTAAAATTTTGAAAATATTTTGACTCTTTGTGGGCTGTGTACGGACATTGTCAGTTTTCTATTTTTAAGTTTTTTTCCTATTAATAGATTTTATTTGTTGGGTAAAAAAGGGTAAAAATATTAAAAATACATACAGGCAATTTTTTTTATAAGCTTTTAAAGTTCAAATTTTGACAACATTTATCGAATTTAAAATGTAATATCTAACTATTTTGTAGTTAAAAATCTATAAAATGTTCAAATCGTATAGCTAAGGATTGAAAATTTAAAACAAGGTTCCACGTAAATATTTCATTATCTGGGTATTTCTAAATATTTCTAAATTGGGCGCATCTATTCGATGTACGTAATTAAACATTTTTTTTCTTTTAACATGGTTTTGTACAAATGTACAATCGTACTTAAATTTATCAATACCATTGCAATATGCTCATTGAAGGGTTTTACAGTATAAATAGTACATACCTATCGTAAAAATTGGAGAGCAGAATTTTTTCTAGAACCGTCAGAAATCCGATTTTTTGATATCGTACTTCAATCATCCAATATAACAACATGCTAATAATAATATCACAAGTTTTTTTTACATTTTATGGATTAATTATTATTAATTAACTAGCTGATCCCGTGCACTATGTTACCCGTTAAATGTACAAACTGTATATGACTCTACATTTGTTCAACGCGTTATTTAATATTCGGTGTAAGATGTTCTAGATTTATCTTAACTTTTCTGTTGCCCGGAATATAAATTCTGATTCGCAGCAGTATATTATCATGCGGTAGATTGCGGACAACGTGCTGTGTGTACGTAAGTGTATGATTTAACTCTAAAGTATCAAAGTTATACCAAGCTTGTCGATTTTACTTAACTCCACCTATGGTGGATTGATATAAACAATTAATACAAAATCCTAACCTAACCTAACATTACTAAAATCCAATGAATAAAAAAAAAAACTAATTTAAGCCTTTTTAAATTAGCCTATCTTATTTCTAATCTACACACAAACATTCATCTATATATATATATATATATATATATAGATGTTATATTTATATATAAATATATAAAAATAATAATACAAATCAACAAACATGCTCGATTAACCAATATCGACCAATATATAATGCACTATTATTATTTTAATTATATTTTTTTCTCTACAACCCTTTATCACTTAGAGGTATGAAAAATAAATATTTTTTATTTCAAGTTGACTTTTAACTTAATAAGTTACTTTTTTTCAAGATTAACGTGTTAACTTCAAGTTAATTTTATTTCAAAATATCGAAATTAAGTTAATTTTTGTCCGAAGAATAATGCAAATTTTTGAATATGTTTTTACTTTGATGTATCATTTTAAATTTAACCAGTAATATTCTTGGACGTAAAGAAAAACTATCTAATAAACCATATTATGTGTCTGGAATTTTTTATTCTTGCAACTTAGCAAACTTTAACTTTACACTAAGTTAAGTTACTTTTTTTTCAAAGTTAACTTTTAACTTAACGAGTTAATGAGAAAAAATACGAGTAACTTTTAACTTAACTTAACTTAATTATTTTAAAATAACTTAGCTAAACAAGTTAAAAAAAAAAAAAAACGTTAACTTGCAAAGCCTATAGCATATTATATATACATATTATATGACCATACACTTGCAAACTATAATATACTATCAAACACATGATACCATAATATAGTACTCATCAGTTTACATTCCAAACTTATATAATAATATTTACAACACACACACGCTCAACATAATATATACTTTATCATACATACAAACATGCATGCATATACATACATACAGTGGTGTTTGAGATTTTTTTTGAATATAGGGGTGGGTGGTAGCCAGTGCAGGGTCCCCTAGTAAATGTAATATGACATTCTCAATAGGTCAATAACGATGTGAAATATAATTAGTTATATTATATTAATACATTATTATGCTTTAATATTGCTATCTTATTTTTCCTTAGATGTGCACGATGTTTTACCAGAGTATTTTCATGATTTTTCTGAAAATTTTAACACCAAAAACGTATAATTCGATTTTAAATGGAAAACGTCCCTTTAACAAAATACCTTCGATACGTTACTGTTACTTATATTCAGATCGTTTTCGTTTACTTGTCCTACGCTACGTAAACGTGGCGAGTGCGGGTGAATTCTATTCTGTCTATGCTGTTCCAAACGCCGTGAAAATCAAGCTGTTTTGTTGTTCGCTGCGTTCACGTCGGGCATACACTACATAGACGTGCCCAGACTTTTTTCCTAGGGCTCAGCAACCGAATCATGTATTCGGGTTTCGGGTTTCGGGTGCTGGATGTGCCCGGGTGTTCAAAAACCGGAATAAAAAGTTTAAAGAAACATTCGGGTTTTCAAAACATCTATTATTCGGGTTAATACGGGTGTTGAGTAGTCTGGAAAAAACATAGCTTTTTATGACCCCCCCCCTATTTTTAACAATAACAGCAACAAAAATTCGCGAGAGGTACGTCGTGGTGTGATACAAATTACAAACATACAGTTTAGTATTTACCACTTGCGAAGTCGACGGATATGATAAAATGTTCAAAATGGGTAGGCGTTGAGCGTAGATCAATGAAATAAAATATAAACTATGATTTCGTAATTACGATTTTCGTTACTAATTTTGGTATAATAATACCGATTGAAAAGTCGGTGGCAAATAATACTAGATATTATCTATATTAGTTATTAGTATTTAGTATTTTGGTCACGACTGTCAATACGTTATTCAGTTTCATTGAGACCATGTCTATATTTTATATTGCTATTGGCTATATTTGATTTATTTTATAGTAATAAATTATATTATATACCTGTTAGATAAAATAAGATTTTATTGGATTTTATTTTCAAGAAAATAATTATTGAATTTAAATGTTATTGATTGTAAGTACCTATGTTCCTCTTCATTTATTATTATTATTAAACAACTAACTACAGAATCGAACTCAACACAATAAATACATACAAAATGATGTATCACATGAATAGTTTCTAAAAAACAAAATTATTCGGGTTTCTGTTTATAATTATTAGTATAGATTATAAATAATCATAAATAATATTTATATTATAAACGATGATAAGAACTTAGAATGGCACAAATTAATAATAAACAATTTCATTGACAGAAGAGACTGATTTATTTTGAAATGTCAATAGACATTATTATAATTAAAAATAAATTATAAAATTATGTACTGTTTGAGCTATGGAATTTTTGAGTTTGAGGTTGATGTGGACATGAATTAACGGTAGCTGGAACCAAACAAAAAAAGTCGATTAATACAATATAGTAAAGTATAAAAGTATAGAATCTTGGTAGAATAAAATAATAAGTTCTAAAAAGGTTACACAATTCGTTATACTTTACAGTGTTGTGAAAAACATATTTAAATACAGATACGAATAAATCGATGCAAATAGTATTTAAAATACATTCAAAATTATTTTAAGTTTTAAGAAAAAGTTTTTAAGAACTATTTGGTCAATACTTGGCATATAGTTTTAATTTTATTTACTTAATTTTTCAAGTAGGAAAATTAATTAAGTAGTTATGTGTTTAGTAATTACAAATTTAAAGTTGTGATTTCACATTCAAGTATCATTAACACTTTAAGCTATGTGGTATCACCCGTATCGGATAATACGCGGTAAACCAACTATACCTTACCCTCAGGGCCACATTTAGGGGAGGGCGCTGGGTACAACTGCCCCGGGTGCCAGTATCTTAGGAGCGCCAACATTTTGTGGTCAGAAACTTGTTTACTTGTAAATTATTAAAATTTTATAATTTTAATTATTTTAATAACAGTATTACATAATAATATAATTTAGTATTATAATAGTATTATATATATACAGTGGCTGAGTGGCGGCGGGATATAGGATTATTTTTTATCTAAAATGGGTAGGTGTGTGTATAAATTTATATATAATCGTAAGACCTCAACACAAATATCATGGCAAATATTATAATATTATAATGCTGCTAATTTTCCTGCAATGAAGGGTATATATACGATGGTAAAAACATTTAAAATATACAATATGCTTCAAAACCTCCACAACTTCGCGCCGTCACTGTATATATTATATAGTATTATGCTGTTTGAAATTTTTTAATTAATATTAATTTACATAGTTTTATATAATTTTATTTGATTTATTCATGAAGTACCTACATAAATATGTTTAAAAAAAAACAACTTATAGGTATGATGAATTATAAGCAAGGTTTAAGTGACATAAATTCAAACGTATCTTTGCGGAGAGAGGATCAAGCAATTACTAAACAATATTTTTAAAAAAAGCAAATATTGTAAAACAAATATTCTTTTCTGTGCTCAAAATCTAAAAGGTTAATGAGGATCTATCTCCCATATTTTCCGTGGGTAGGCCCCTTAGGGGGGCTTAGAGGGCGCCAATTTTTTTTTTGCACCGGGGCGCAAAATGTCTAAATGCGGCACTGCTTACCCTCGTACGCTCTAGGATAATGACTGTCTATAGAATAAGTTCAGATTAGCACTGTTAACCTTTGAGGTACGATGGTATGCGTTTTGTCAGTTCTTCGTCCGTTTCCTAAATTGGAATGACTATTAGGACGCCACAACCAGAGCACTGTTCAGTTGGTAATAAACCTCATTGACTGTAGGTGTGTGGGTCTGACCACTGTTCCAATATTAAAGGTAAGAACGAAGAAGACTTTGAAATAATACTCAACTCGGGGTTTTAGGTCGGAAACACTTTTAAAAACAACACTTTTAAAACAAACATAAATGAAACACTTAGCAAATTCAGATTGCCTAGCCCGTACTACGATCGACGTTTCACACGTACAACCGTCCCGGTCGTACCTACGTCCTCGCCGAATCACTCAGCGACAACGGGACCCTCCTGCCTGCGCGTAAGGCGGTTTTATATAGTAAAATCTTATTGCTGTCTCAGCACAGCTTCACTGACCTATGTCAATAGTTTACAATTTAAAATGTTCCCACCTCTATTACATATATATTAAATAATAATATCTTGACGACTGTCTACAATATACGACAGCTAAAAACCTACTTCATTTTATACCAAAAATTGAAAGTAGGTAAATAAAAATCTGTTATAATTTAACTCTAAAATAATTTAATATCAATTATACAATAAACAGTTAATAAAATATTAAATAAATTGATTTTAATTTATTATAAATAAAATAATATAATACCTACATAATTATCAAAAAAACAATCTGAACTGTGACAATTAATAATTAATTCTTTTGAATTTTTAAAAGTATTGATATAAATTTATTTAATTTTAATATACAATTATGACCAATACTGTATTTAAATACTTCCAAATTCCTAATTTAAAAAAGTAATGAGATACATTTACCTACTTAACAACACTGATAGCTTATTATGAATATTGTGTGCAAAAATATTTGACATTGTTTAGTCAATATTAGTACTATATTAGCAGTTAGAGAAAATAGATTTTCGAGACTTTTATCAAAGAATTAAAATATGTGTTTAGTAAGTTAGGCATGATTAAAAGTTATATAAAATAGTTTATTGTTTATATCAAAATAATCGTAATTAAATTTGACGAATAATTAAGCAATAAAATATTTAACAAACTTATATAAGTGCATATTATTTAGTTTTTAATGATTTACGTGATATAAAAAGCAATTGTAATACTGATTTAATTTATATATACTTTGCCAAAAATCAAATAAACATACCAGTGTACACGTGTACACAAAAATTGAATAAAATTAAAAAACAAAAACAATACGAATTGCAAAAAAATACAATCCCACTATTATACGAAATTAAAAAAAAAATTACAGAATTGTCATCAGTTGGTTGATAGCTGGGGCTGCTTTCGCCACCGATTTGATTGGACTTGTCCGAAAACGACAATGTTCATGGTTACTTTTTCAGCTGAAAAAGAGTCAAAATATTTTCAAAATGTTATGGTGTAAAGAAAATGAAAATATAAACATTTAGTATAATTTTCATGTATTTATAGTTATTCGTTTTTGAATAACAATAAAATAACAAAACCGATACATAAGAAATCGAGCGAATATCCAATATCGTAAAAATATGAAATTCAAATGCTCATAAAAATTTAATTTGATTTGTTGAAGACATTTTTTTTTTGATAAAGATAGACAAACTTATGAGTAATCTTGTATAACGTTTTCAAATCTTAGATTTGAAAAGAAAAATTTTTATGAATTTCTAACTCAAAATAATTTGCAAATTTTCGTAATTTTTACGTATTTTGTTAATATTTGATTTTGTATTTTCAAGATTAAGATTTTTGAATTTTAAGTAGGTTAGTACCTATATTTAGATATTATATTTTCAAAAACTTAAATATTTATACAATTTCAGTCTTAATCTGTGCTCATGTAAACTGCCTTTATAATTTATATAAGAACCAAGATTTTGTATTTTCAAGATTTAGAACATTATAAATTATAAACTGCCTCTAAGGTGGCCAAACTGTAAAATCAAAAATGTGTCAAGTAAAGTATTAAAATAATGGACTATCGCGTTTATATTAATTATCATTTATGTACTACTAATATTTCTATAAAATAATCAAATGTTTTCATGACGAAGTATTTATACTGGGAGATAACATAATATATTATCTATATAGGTAACAGATTTTAAATATAGGTACTTATTGTCATTAACATTATCGAACATAATATTGTCCATCAATATTTGCTGAATGAAAAAGATTGTAAATTCAAATAAATGTATATCTGGCAGGGCTTGCAAACGTTATAATAACTTTATGATAACGTTTTATTTGACAACAAACGATTGAAATTTGTAAATGTAACTATACCGAAAAATGATAATCAAAAATAATTAAATACCAGTATACCACCAAACAATACATAACGATTAACAAAATACCTATATTATTATTATTATTACATGCTTTTCTTTAACTCACAATGTTTCATTTATGTTGTCATCAAATCTTGCGCGCTCGATTTGAGGCATTTATTTACGATGAAAAATTATGAAAATTTGTATAGACATAGGTCTTGGAAGGCAATACAATAATCCGTTGTCATTTTGGGACCCGGACCTCCAAGTCGGCGATGACGGGTGTGCAAAGTCATCTCCGAGGAAGAAGAATAAATAATATACAGGTACGAAATTTTGCAAAAGGACAAGCTTACGTTACTCTTAGCAGATTATTATGCTTTCAAAAAATCGTCTGTTTCTAATTTATAGTTATCACTAAGAAGTAGAAAATAAAAAAATAATAAAAAAATAATTTTTAAAAACATGCTTTTCTTAATAAAACTTAATAAATGAACGAAAAAGTTGAAAATAAACTTACTTTTAAAACAATTTCTTAATGAAACTTCAAGGTTAACAAGATATTACTAAAAGTGTTTATAAAATGTATTTGTTAAACAATTTTTAAAAATTCTGAATTACAAAAAAAAGAAATGCATGGGGCTCTTATGAGTCAGGAATATCTCTTACAAAATTGTGAGTGTGATCAATAATCTTTAAAATATTTATCATAAAGTTTATATAAAAATTCAGTTGTAGAGTGACTTTACGTATGACTTATCATAAGTATATAAGTTATCTATTTTCATAAAAGTGTCCAATAATAACAAAACTCAACAATTTCAGAATATTGCTCTTAGGAAAATTACTACTGCTCCAACCTTTGTTTCGAATTACACTATACATAATGACCTGTCAATTAAAACCGTGGCTCTTATGAGTCAGGAATATCTCTTACAAAATTGGAAGTGTGATCAATAATCTTTAAAATATTTATCATAAAGTTTATCTAAAGATTCAGTTGTAGAGTGCACTTACGTAGGATTTATCATAAGTGCCCCATGCATTTCTTTTTTTTGTAATTCAGAATTTTTAAAAATTGTTCAACAAATACATTTTATAAACACTTTTAGTAATATCTTGTTAACCTTGAAGTTTCATTAAGAAATTGTTCTAAAAGTAAGTTCATTTTCAACTTTTTCGTTCATTTATTAAGTATTATTAAGAAAAGCATGTTTTTAAAAATTAATTTTTTATTATTTTTTTATTTTGTACTAGCTGATCCCGTGCACTTCGTCGCCCGTTAAATGGATCAACTCAATACTACCTACTCAAACTTTTTTCAATTCATTAACGTGTATGGTGTTCAAAATTTATCTTATCTTTCCCGTTGCCCTGAATAAAAATTCTGAATCGCAGCAGTACATTATCAGGTAGGCAATCTACCTGCGGTAGATCGCGGACCCCGTGCTGTTTGTACGGAAGTGTATGATTTAACTCTAAAGTATCAAAGTTATACCAAGTTTATTTTGATGTAATACTGTGGATTAATATAATAAATTTGGTTGCTCGTAAAAAATCGCAACTCTTAAAAAAATTATGATTGTTGAACTCCTTTTGGGTGTAATTTTCTGCGGTAAGTGCAACTCTGCCACCCTGGTAAGCATTGTTCAATAATTCGATTTGATGCAAGCTTGTACCTGATCTGCCCGAATAACCAATGGCAACCAATAAATAAATGCTAATTTCTAATGTAGACTGTAACCAATGGCAACTATAAATAAATAAAAATAAAATTTCCAATTTCTATCGTGAATCTCAATGTCCATGTTTCAGCACCTATTTAAAATGCGAATTTTGGCAAATCCTTTCTTAGCGCACGTCTATATTATAATAGCTATCTGTATGCCAAATTTCAGCCAGATCCGTCCAATGGTTTGAGCTGTGCGTTGATAGCAGTCAATCAGCTTACTGTTTTTTATATACAGATATGGTTGCCATGGTAATATGGACACACACACACTGACTTACATTCATTTATATATATATAGATTGATATGAAATCTTGGTAACCTTAGTAACCATGGCAACCTTGGTAACCATGGTAACATGGGCACACAGACACACAGACACACTGACACACTGACATACATTCATTTTTATATATATAGATATTATAATATAGCATTAAAAAAAACAAAATATTTTAAAATCTATTTATTTAAAAGATCTATTGGTTTCGTAGAAACATTTATTTTATGTAAGCAATCTGAGAATTGATTATATTATTTTCAGTATCCAGGCTATTATTTACACACATTAGTTATTATTTTAAATTGAATAGGTATTAACAATATATTAAATAATGATAAACGCAAAAATTGTAGAACGTTTTAATTCGATTTTGATAACAGATTTTATACACTCATTACTGCTCTTCATAGTGCATTAATTTTATATTGTTATAGTATACAGTTTTTAGTGCGGTTTATTGCGTCTTACTTATTGAGTGCTCTTGTTACAGTGTACGTCGATTTACTTAATATTATACTAAATTGGTAAAGTTATAATTGTATCTTTTTCTTACGCTGTTGTGGACATAAATTCTTGGTATGTGCTATCATTACTTACTTATCAATAATTATTAGCCGTGTTATCGTTTATTAACCATCGGCCTGTCAGCTGTTTCTTCGGAGACTTAAACGGTGGTCACTAAACTGACGTAATTCTTTTTTCACTTTTACTGGCTTACCACTGCTCAGTTGGATACTTTAATGATAGTATACGTCGTTGACTAGTTAATTTTTCATCATGCCTATCACACGCACTGCTGTCAACAGCAAGCAATCGTCACCCAAAGCCTCTACTTCCAATGATTATATATTGGCTCTCATTAAGACTCTTAAGGAAGAAATTTCCTCTTCCAATAAGTCGCTATCAGACTCTTTGTCCAAGAAATTTAATGAGCATAAATTGGAATTTCAACGTGTCTCTAAACAAGTATCTGAACTTAAAAATTCGTATGCCGCCCTCTACAGTGAAGTTGACGATCTTAAGGGTAAAGTTGCTAAATTGGAGTGCAGCAATCCCTTAGTAAATTCCCAATCTATTGTTTCCCAAGTCCTTCAAGAAAATTTTGAGCATGAAAGATGCCTCCCCAATTTAATTGTATATGGAGTTCCTGAGTCTAATTCACCGGATACCTCTGTAAGGATTGATCATGACAAACTTTCTGTTTCTAGTTCTCTTGGTTCAATTGAGAACGCAGTTCCTGATAAGTATAAGCTGATTCGTCTTGGTAGATCCCGTGCTGATTTCACACGTCCAATAAAAATTATTTGTGAATCTAAGGATGCCGCCTCAAATCTATTTTCTGCATACAACTCTGCTAAACGTTCTGGAAAGCCTTTTCCTGAAGGTTTTCGAATGTCCAGGGATAGAACTACCTTACAGCGAAAGCTCTTACGCACATGCTATGAAGACCTTGAAAGGAGAGTCAAAAGTGGCGAAACTGGCCTGCGTGTGGTATTCGTGAACGGGTTCCCTACTGTTGGTTCAGCGCTCTCAAAAAACGGGGATGGTCGTTTCCTCAGTCATGCAAGCCAATCTTAACTTCTTCGCTTCACTCTGATAAAATCTTGGGGTTTTATCAAAATTGTCGTTTTCTTAGGACCAATTTAACTAATTTAATTTGTAACATATGTACTTTTAACCATTTATTTATTGTATTAACTGAAACTTGGTTAAATAATAACTTTAGTAATAATGAACTTGGCTTATGTAACTATAATATTTTTTAGATATGATCGATGTAGTAATACAAGTGTATTTTCTAGGGGAGGAGGTGTCCTCATTGGCATTCATAAAGAGCTCCCTGCTTCTCTTATTTCTATCCCTGACCTAAGTGTTGAACATATATTTGTTCGCTTTACGGTTGGTCAAGCTAGTTTTGTTTTAGGTGGTGTCTATTTTCCCCCTAACTCTCCTACTATCCTTTACGAGTCGCATATAAACTCTATTGAACACATACGAAGTAACTACCTTGATCACACGTTTATTTTATGTGGCGACTACAATTTGCCGGAGTTAGTTTGGGATAATGATGATCACGGTTTTATTTACTCTTCCTTATCACCCTCCCTGGGTGCTTGTATCCCTGAATCATTTGCTACTTTCTGTTTTTTTCAGAAAAACTATACAGCTAATTGTTTCAATTCTACCCTTGATCTTGTGTTTTCTTGCAATAAATTATTATCTGTTGAGAAATCAAATGAACCTCTTGTTCCGGTTGATCCTTATCATCCTGCCTTAAATATTTCTCTCCCAATAAATCAGTCTACTCCTCATTGTAATCGCAGTCATACATTCTTTAATTTTCGTAAAGCTAACTTTGAAGATGCTTGTTTGTTCTTATCGTCTTTCGACTGGTATTCAACATTCCAATTACATAATGTGGACGTTGCATTTAATACTTTTTATGATACCCTGCACAAATCGGTTCTCGACTTTGTTCCCAAGTGTACATTTACTGATTCTACATTTCCCCCGTGGTTTGATAAGGGACTTAAAAACATCTTATACTTAAAGAAGAAGGCGCATATTAAATTTAAGGCATCTTCTAGTGCTCACGACTATAGGGAATTTTCTTTGCTTCGTGCTCGGTTTAAATATGAGTCAAAAAAGTGTTTACGTAATTATGTCGCACGTATAGAATCGTCTTTAATTAGCAACCCTGCTGGTTACTGGAAGTATGGTAAAAATTAAAAGTCTTTTAGTACGATTCCTAAGGTTGTCTCCTATAGTGAATCAAGCTCAGCCAATGAACAGGATGCGGCTAATTTGTTTTCTTTGTACTTTTCTTCCGTTTTCTCTGTAAATATTTTTGATCTCGATACTACCTCGTTAGGAATCAAGTCATTTGACTTACCTAATAATGTAAATTTTACTGTTGATGATGTTTAGAATAAGTTATCTAAACTACATGGTAATTGGACTACTGGTCCTGATGGCTTATCCGGTGAATACTTATGTCAACTGAAAAATGTTATAGCTTTCCCCCTCTGGACTCTTTTTAAGCGTTCGTTTGACGAAGGAATCTTTCCTTCTATGTTAAAGTTCAGCTCTGTCACTCCTGTACATAAAGCTGGTGAACTGTCCAATGTATCAAACTATCGTCCAATCTCCATCCAATCACATATCTCCAAAATTTTTGAATCACTAGTCATGCAATGTATTCCACCATCGATCAATAGAATACTTATGGAGGAACAGCATGGCTTTCGCCCTGGTCGTTCCACAATTACCTGTAATTTAGTCTTTAGTAATTATGTATACCGTTCGCCCAGAAATCATAGGTAGATGCTATTTACACTGATTTCAATAAGGCATTTGATTCAGTTAATCACAATGCCCTAGTTCAGGTCCTGAAAGCATCTGGAATTGGTGAACCTCTCTTGTCTTGGCTTTCGTCTTACCTTTCTTTCCACTATCAATGGGTTAAACTGTATGGAGTGAAGTCTAACGCTTATCTAGCAACATCTGGTGTTCCACAAGGTGGACACCTTTCTCCGCTCCTTTTCTCTTTATTTATCAATAGTGTGTCAAGTGTTCTATAAAATAGTCGTATTTTGTGTTTTGCAGATGATATTAAACTCTTCTCCAGTGTATCCTCCTTAGATGACTGTATGTTGTTACAGATTGATTTTGATCGGTTCACCGAATGGTTCAATACTCTAGGCTTATCCCTTAATGTTTCTAAGTGTAAGACCATGACTTATGCTAGAATTCGGTCCCCTGTCAAATATGCATATCATCTTGGGCCAACTGCTATCGCATGCTCTAATGGCAGTGTTACTGATCTTGGGTTTATTCTTACTAGTAATCTCGATCCGAGTCCCCACATTGAACATATCTGTTGCAAGGCTTTTAGAACCTTGAGAATTGTATTGAGACTATGTAGAGACTTTCGATTAGGCTTATCCTTTAAGGTTCTTTATAGTACTCTCGTACGCCCTATTTTAGAATATGGTGCCGTTATTTGGAATCATAACAAATTCATGAAATATTTAAGTTTCGTGAAAAATAAAAGTAAAATGTTTATTATATCTAAAAGTTTATAAAAGTAAGCTTCCAAGTGAACATTTTAGATTCCGAACGGAGCGAGGAAGCTATTGGTTTTACAGTGGTGTTGATTTTCTTTTTATATCCTGTATACAAAATTGCTAGACCGTTTTGCAGGGAACTGGATGCGACAACCAGCGTCGTGGCTTAATCTACATATTACATAACTATTACATAGCAATAAAATAAAAATATAATAAAGATGATATAGTTATTATCATCGTGTGAGTTTGTGTCGGTTGGTGGTGAGATGTGTCACGTTCAGGTCTCAACAATCACCATTTAAATAGTAAAACTACAGGAAATAGATTTATTTTTGTTTAAATCTAAAAGTTTCTAAAATTGTAAAACAAATCACTTAGGCCAGTCAAATTAGAACAAGAACTGACAAAATTCAGAATTTATTAGTGGAAACCTGGAACTTTTTTTCATTGTTCAAGTATTAGTCAAGTATTAGGGAAAATGTTCCGGCAATTCCGAGGGCGGCGTTAGCCGGCATCTTGAAAAAACAGCTCCAAAATCGGAGTTTTTTTTTAGTTTTTCGATAATTATTCAAAAACTCTGAGCTCTATAAAAATAACGTAATCAGATCTAAATTATATAACGCTAAATTCTCTACGAAATTAAGTCCAAAAATAATGAGATCAGTTGAATACGAAAGATCATAAGTTACGTTAAAAAAGTACGTTTTTTGAAGTTTAAAAAAAAAAATTGAATTTTTTTTAGGTTTTTTGTAATCCGTCAATTTTACGATAAAAATTCGTACCTTACAATTTGTAGAAATGGTAATTTTACATCTAATAGTGATATATTCAATAATTTTGAGTAATTATCAAGGTCGATATTAGATTTTGATATTTGACTCTCAAATCCCCTGTTACAATATTAATATTGTTATATTCACTTTGAAAATTATACGAACCAATTATTCTTTTTCCTCCCCAATAAATTCACTGATGTCTATTGCAAATTCAGTTAATTTAGATTTGTTTTTTTGTAATATAAATAGTATTAAATCAGCATTTAATGTTTGATTATTTAAAATGTATTTTTTGTTTTGTTTCAATTTTTTTAATTGTTCACTGTTAATTCAGTCTAAATGTAATTATATTTAATATATTGTAAACTATACTTGTACTATATCTAGGTTTAAATAATATGTAATCACTAAACTAAATATCATCATATGTTTTTTACACTGTACACTATATATTAATATTGTAAATGGATTTATTCCGTAAATAAATAAATAAATAAATAAATAAATAAATAATGTATTTAGGTGCAACAAATTCGTATGTAATTTATCGTAAAAAACAAAACCAAATATTTACTCATTTATACCTTTAGGCTTTAGTTAATATAGTTATAATACTATGAGTATAGTAACTATGATAATAATAGTATGCAATTAAATAATAATAATATGACATATTTTAAGTAACTCGTTTTACACAAAAATTCTAAAGATATTGTAATTTAATTTGAATATAAACATATATACAAGTAATATAAATATAAATAGTATATAAATATATATAAAAGTGTAAAATTTTTAAATAATTTATTCGAAACTAATTGAATTTATCGTTGATGTTATGGAACATGTTATCCTTAGCATTTGCAATAGCGTTGCTATCTAAGCTCACATAAATCGGCGAATACTTAAAATCTTCACTATAATCTACGCTGATGATGATGTGGATGATGGCTGCAACAAATGACAGACGACGGAGAATGGCCTCGAACACCCCGGCGTGGCGCCTCTCACACACCACGGCGGGTGCTGGTAGTCTTACGCAGTGAATGATGGCACCAATCCCGATCTCGGGTGATTGAAGAGCACCGTCCAACGTCGTCTCAATGACGAGCTGGTGTAGACGTGTACACGACAGTAATTATACCCAACCAGAAATATAATAAAACTCACATAAATGCTGGTAATGGTAGTGCTTTATTGTAATAATAACAACAATACAACGGTTTCGTGTCACACTGACTCGGCCGGTGCAGAATTTGATATGTGTCGCAATGACAGAACAGGTAATATAATATATTCTTACGTGTGGCCACAGTGGCAACAAAAAAAAACAATTCCGCGTTGCTCCAATAGCAGAAAAAAACCAATTAACGCGAACCAATCAAACAATACTTTTTTACAGTTAATATAAGTACGTATATGTGTATGAATGAAAAAAACTTAACGGTAAAAAATTAACACGTTGAGTGCCACGGTATTTATGATGGGTGTATAGTGAGTTTCCGCGCCAAAACTGAGTCTCGCCGCCGACGGTCGACTACGTGTCGACATCGGTTACCCGCGCCCGGTGAAGTTTTTGCACCCTGTATCAACCTACTTGGAATACTGATTTATTGTACTAATAATCTACAGTAAATACTACCTAGTAATTATAGTTTTGTAATAAAGCAATAGGAATCAAAATAAATGTTCAATAAAAGCTATGCAAAATGTGAATATAGAATGTACCATACTGCGAACATAAATACTCACGTATTGTTATTACACATCTAATAAAAGTACACCCTGTATATTATTTATAAACTAATATTATTTTTGTCGGCCAATTAGTGACAACACAAATAATATAATATTATTATTGGAAATAGGACCGCCGCGCTGTCGACATCGCCGTCGTTGTCGTCGTAATACGGGGAAAAATAATTAATACACTTTAAAAATAGCTACGCAAAATCCAAATATACCAATGAAATCACGAGATCCTACTGAATAACCACATATAAAAATTGAAATGGTGCGTCTATAACCGATGAAATAATACACCCATAAAGATACATATAACATTTGTCGACTACGTGTCGACCGCGGTCCTGGTGACCCTGCAACAGTTGTCGACTACGTGTCGACCGTGGCACTCAACGTGTTAATAACAACAATAAGATCGTAATCACAACAAACATTAAAACAGATGATATAAAAACAAAGACAATATGACGATAATGATAACAATAATAAGAATTTAATTTATATAGGTGATTATAATTCACATAACTAACGAGTAACGGTTAGATGATGACGAAGAAGAGGGAGAGAGATAAAGACTGGTCGCCGTTCTGCATATCGTATAATAGTCACAACAATGTGTCGCAGCAACAGTTAATAAAATTTTCATTTTAAAAATATAATACGTTGTTTATTGTTGGCTTCATTGGAATGGAATTGCTCTTGAGACATTGTTACACACATTGTATCGTCAAAAAGTAGATTTTGCAGGTCCATAACGAATTGCTTTTAAATAGCGTTCTACTGATTTTGTACATTTAGTTGCATTATCTGGATATCCATCGAAAACAATAGTGACACCATTTATGTAATATCGTTTCACATAATTGACGTACTTATTTAAAATTGAAGAAAATGTTTCTCTTATCTGCCAAACAACTCTATGTTAAAGAAAACCAGCATCTATTACATAAACAGCGTTTTGAAAATTATAGTTATTTACAAGATTAAACAAATCATAAAAAACCAATAGAAGTCGACCATGCGACCAGAGGGTCGAATATAATGCAATAGATTTTGCCAGCTGCATTCCTGACGGCTTTACAACACTACTATTGTATACTTGACCCCACAGTCCACAACCCACACAGTCACAAGGTCACACAGTCACACCGACACACAGTCACACAGACACAGACACAGACACAGACACAGACACACAGACACACACACACCACCTACTCACTCACCTAAACTTCCCACCTCCTGTTGAGTGCTATATATATATATGTATACCAGCATAATTCACAAAGAGTGAGTGACTTATGTTCCCAGCCCGTACACAGCGTATCTCGAATGTATTGCAGGTGATTTCACATTTATAATATAATATGTTTACGTATAATGTTATTTTCTCGAAGCATAGGTATAATATTATATTGAATAAATATGAATTCTTTTTCACATACACACACATATATATACCTAGGTATATAATATATATATAAGTATATTTATATATTTATTTATTCCCGCGTTTAGAAAAAAAAAATCTTTTGCAATGTTAATGTACATGTTTTATAATGCATATATTTATAAATGGGTATCGTACAAGATATTCCGTGCCCTATGCAGGCACCTTCACGTTTGCATCCACTGACAAGTGTTTGGCCGTCCATGGTATGTATCTAATATGTGTAAGTTTGTCCTAAACGTACGTTGTATCGTCGACAAATGGTGTTCGGTATATTGACTACATTCTTAAGTAACTGATCATTTTATAAATATAAAAAGATATGCAAACGTTTCCTATTTGATACACACAGTTTAACAGTTACACGCCTAATATTTCTAGCATTATTCACTATCAACCCAAGTAGGAAGTCGATCTATAGTACTTTAATGAAGACTTCAGAATAAAAATAGCAGTGACAAAATAAAAAGTGCCTATAATAATAATATTACTTATAATTTATATGCAACAATTAGGGGTTAATTACATTTTTTTATTATTATTAATAAGATAGTATATGGTGTGGATAATACTAGTTGCAGTTACGATTATTTTATTTGTAGGTATTTTAATGCAATATTTTCTTTACATATGGGCGTATATTATTTTCACTGTTTTAATGATTCACATGATTGATTTTGGAGATCGTTTTAAATAAAAGCTATGGTTCGAGTTATTTTTGAGGTTTTGTTTGGATTTTATTTTTATAATTTATTAAACACTTGTGTAGAATTAGACATTAGTTAATCTATTGAATAATACTTACGTAGGTTAATTTAATATATGACAATTTATTTCAGAATGCCATAATTTTATACATTCAGAATGATTATATGTTTTCTTAGGTATCGAATATTTTACACAATATGAAAATATTTGTTGTATTTTGATTATTATTGTATATGTACTGGCTGCTAGTATACTTTTAAAAATATGAATTTTTATTTTTTGATATTTGGTGAAAATTATTTTTATTGAGAATAATATGGAAAAGTAAGGTAACCATTTAAATTGGATGTTTTATATGTGATGTATTATGTTCTGACATATTGTTTCCTTGTTTTTTTGTTGTTTAAATTTAAATTTAAAATTATATTTAGCTTGTTTAGGGTAAAGGATGTTTTTTATTTTATTTGACGATGTGTATATAGATTGATCTTATGGGTTTAATTGTTGAACCCGTTGTAATAGTTTTATATTATTGAAATTTGTTCTTAATGTTTCATAATTATATAATTTTTACTTGGTATATATTATACATATTTTAGTTTGTGATTCAAATTTATTTTTTTTCTTATAATATAATTCTTGCTTAAACTTCCTTTTGTTGTTCATTATTTTAATACAGATTTCAGTATGCATAATTTTAGCAATAATTTTTCGGGTTTGGAATTGTTATTTATTATTGATGTAGAGCGACAGTTTATTCTATTATTTGCTATTATATATAGTGTTATATGAAATCTGGGCTCTAAATTGTAAACATATATTATATCTTTTTTTATCAGACGAAAATATACATAACATATTATGTATGACAAAATTATAATAATTTGCTATACTCAGAAATGTATTATCAAGCCAATAATTGTAGACTAACACTGATATTTGTAATAATATTGTTATTTTCGAAAGTGTTAAGATTTTTTTGTTTTTGTTGTCATTGATTGTATTTATATAATATAGTTTAAATTGTATATAAAATATTATTTTATTTAGGATTTATATTTATGTAATTCTTCAATAAACTGAACATTTTCTAATTTATTTGTACCTATAAATCATTTAAGTTATGTTATTATTTTTAATAATACTATTTGGATTGCACATATATGGATTTTTTTTTTTTTTTATAGAACCTCTTTAATATAATATTCTTTATTGTTTTCCAGAGTAGTAATTCATTATTAATCATTGAATTCATATTGGATATGGCTATATTTTGGTGGCTTTTCTTTATTCCCGAATTTTGAAAATTATATGAATTGTCAAAGATTATTGAATATAATGTGAGTATACTATAGTTTATTTGTTGTGGTTATTGTATTATGTGCTATTTGTATAAATTCTTTACCAATTTTGGTTTTTTTACGTGGTGTTATTTTTAACTTGTAAAGAATAGATATGATGTCAAATTGTTGTATTAGTTTATTTGCTGATTCAATATTGTCTTGAAGGTCAGCAGAAATAGTATTTGATATACGATATATTTTGGGTGTGGTTTTTATTAGGTCTATATCAGCTTCAATTACGTTGGCTGATAGCATTTTCTTGGTCTTAATATTTGTATTTAGCGTAATTAATTGTTTAGTATAGGTATTCAATTTTTGTTTAATTAGTCCCTACGAATTTATTTTCGAAAAAAATAGTGGTGGTGGTCAGATTTCTTATCATGTTTATTGGTGTTAGAAATATTATGTTCTAAATCATTAAATTAATTGTTGAGGTTCCAATGAATTGTAACGTTATTTTATCTGGACCTGATAATTTATATTTATTTAATGTTTGTATTAGTTTTGTATTAACTAGGTCAGCGTAAATATTTTTTGGATGAAAATATGTGGAAGTTTATATTTTTTCATTGTTTAGACTTGATATTATATTTAAGTCTTTAGATATTCCTTTATTTCCATTTGTTGTTTTATGAATTATGTCACTTTTATCATATTTATTATTTGGTGTTTATGAAACCTAAGAGTGATGTGGGTTTCAGCTATTTTCATTTAACCTATTTGTTGGTTTATTATGGTTTATATTTAAACAACTATTTTTCGAGTAGCATTCATTAACGGTATGGTATCTTATATTGCAAAAATTACATATTAATTTCCATTTGAATTCTAGTGAATTTATAACAGTGTTAACATTGATTTTGACATTCAATATTCTTCGTATTATTATTATTTTTATACATTAGTGAACACTTATTAAGATTTAAATTATATGTGTTGTAATTCAGCTGGTTATTGTAACAATTATTATTATTTTTGAGTTCTTGATTATTTTCAGAATTTAAATTTAATTGGTTGTTATTAAATTTATTTTGATGTGAGTCATTGGGTTTAAAACGTTTTTTTATATTCTGGTTTTAAGCCTTTCATTATTTTATATACTATTTCTCAATGGTGGGCAAGTTAATGAAAATAATCAACTTTTTTAATTTTAAGTTATTTCAATTAAATTGCCTTTAGTTAAGTTAAAAGTTAATAAAGAAAAATGTTTAACTAGATAAGTTTAAAGTTAAGATAGAAAATAAAATTAAGTTATCTCGGTTAAAAAAAAATTTTTTGTAGGTACAATATTTTTAAGTCATACACCACCATAGTATTTTTTTTATACACAAACATATACCAAGATATTTAACACTGTGAAAAAAATTATATTATTATAATTTATAATTCAAAAATAAATTACCAAAATCGTAAAAAAGTCGACAAATAATGTTTCAGTGGGTAATTGTTTTCTATTTTCTATCAAATTTCTGAACATATATTTTTCTGCTGTTTATTCAAATTCTAATCGAAGTGCATTTTCTAATTCTGTCCATGTGGTTGTTGGATTAGAATTCTAAAAGTTGTCTAAAAATGTGTATGCTGTACCTTGGAGATAAACAGCAAGAAATAATACTTTTTGTTCAGAAGTCCAACTATTAATATGGCTTGCTTCATTATACTTTTTAATAAATATGCTTATGATTTTGTGAATAGCTCCAGAAAATTTGGTTGGTTCACAAAAGGGAAGTTTATTAGAGATATTAGTGTTTTTTTAAAATGTATTTTTGAATTTATAATATTTTACTATAATTTAGTAACTTTAACTATAATTTTTGCTGTTCGGTTAATTTTGTTTTATAATTTTGATTTGTGAATATATTGGTTTATCTTATAGAATTTAAGTCTGTTATATATTGTTTTTATTTATGCCTTGTTTTAGAATTGTTATTATAAATTATTAATATTAGTTTTTTTTTATTGTGTTGTATTGCTTAATTTTTTTGTAGTAATATTTATCTAATATTTGTTTTTTTTATTTTAATTTTTATTTTAATTTAATGTGTGATTGCCTTTAGCTTAGAAAATGTGTTTATTATTTTAATATTATGTAAACATTTTATATTAGGCAAATTGAATTCTTTATTAATTTAAAGTTTTCATATTTGTTTAGTTTAAATAGGAATGAAGTATTATATGTTTTAGAATTATTTTTGTTATACGTTTTATAGTTAGAATTTTGGGAAAATTTTTTTTATTTAAAACATTTTTGTTTTTGGTTCTTGACGATGTGGTTGGTGTTGATGTTGGAGCTTGATTTGGGATGTGCTGATTTTCTGGTTGAATATTTGACGTTGAATGTTGACGTTTGTGGATTGTGTTGGTCGACTTCCTGTTGTGATTTCCTTTGTTGAGATTTCATTGAATTGCAATCTCCTAATTTCTGGTATGTCTTTTTGATGGACATTTTCAGGAACTTTGAATACTTGACACTAGATCATTGGATTAGACACCAATACATTTATGATCGTTTGTAATATATTTTTAATGCCACGTAGGTACGATGTGCATATTTGATAGGTTGACTGGTCTCGATAATCGACTCATTGATCGATGGGTAAATCTTATCTGTTTGACTGTATTCTTTACCAAAAAGCCACACCCAACTCGTTAAGTTAATGGTACAATACGATGTTCACATTTTGGAAGACTAATGAGTAATGTGTTATGACTAAATATCAATCAATTATTGATTAAAGATCAATAATTATCAACAGACGATAAATATTATTTTCTAATGAATATTTGGTATATATTTGACTGCAGTGTACAGCGTACACCGTTAAACAGTTAAAGTAATTAAGTAATAATAAAGTTTTGTAATCTTATTAAAATTGTGTTTTACTTAATAAGCCTACTCAATACAAATATAGAGATAGAACCATTGCCGACGAAGATTAAAAATTAGAGCCGATTAAATCGGATAAAAAAAATAAGATGTCCAATTTTGCATTTGGTCACGTTTAACAATTCGAAAGGACGACGATTGGGAATCACATATCGACCGTTTTGAATTATTTATTAAATGAAATAACGTCTCCAAAGCTCAAGTGGTTCCGACGTTATTAACATTGATATACAAGAATTCGTACAACATGCTAAAAGATTTATGCACACCGATAAAACCAGAAGAAAAAGCATTCGATCAAATTAAAGACTATTTCGAATCAAAACTATATTTTTTATGCAAGCGTGTTAAGTTTAATAATATAGTACAAAGTAAAAATGAATCATTTCAATGGTACGTTAAAGAGATAAAAAAACTCTCAAGTAACTGCAAATTTGGCGATGTGCTAATGACACTAACTGTGAGAACGGCTAGTAAGTATACAGCAATGAAGTAAAACGTAAATTAATTTAAGTGTATTAATAAGATGTGGACCATACCTACACATAAAATTATTCATTTTTATTATATATTTGGACCATATACGTTTAACTTGTCAGTCCTAATTCTGAATAAATTTTCGTGTGGCAATTTACGTATTGATGTATTTTTTGCCTTGATGGAACTTACATATGTACCCTAAATGCTATGTATTGTGTGGGAACTTACTAAACCCCGTACCGATAACTACATACACATATCTCATTTATGTTTAACTGGGTTCAACTGGTCTTTAATTCTTAGGCTAATCCGTGTAAATAAGAAAGTCATAGGATAAAATATGTTCGAAAATCCCACGATCTTACCTACTGCTAATAGTAAAATAGATGGTACCAGAAATAAAAATGTAATATTATACATTTGGGTTTTATTAATGTAACCATAGAAAACGATGAATGTGCATTCAATAATATACATAAATAGTGTCAATACATCAAAATAGTGATATTCAAAGAAATAATAAATTATTATCGTTCCCCGTGTTCGTATATTGTTTGAGAAAACCTTGAACTATACGAGTTCAGCGCGTTGGTAGCCTCTATCGGGGTACTAGTCAGTGGGGTCGCCGCCTAATGGCACTCACACACAAGCAAACTCACGCACACGCTAAAGGGCACCTGGTATTATGTAGCTATGTTGGCGAGCACCGCGACCCGCTGCCAGTACACCGAACCCCAACCATACCAATGAGCTGGCAGACACCGTTCATATTCATTCGACACTCGTCCGTCGACATTGCCGCCGTAGCTCGTTGTCCGACACGTTCCCATCGTTTTACGGTTCCCGTTGTTCACAGCACTGCGTGACCCGTTCGGCGTAGTTTGTTATATAATTATTAACATAATAATATAATTTAATATTAATACAGTTGTCGCCATTGCAGTTTTTTTTTTTGCTTTTTACAAATGCCATTACCACGGCGTTATATTATTTTTGTCGAATAACGTAAATTTATCGCCCCTCTCCCTTACCACGACTTGACGAACAATTCAAAAATGGCTTCTGTGATCAACGTCCCAGCAAATGAAGGTAAAGATATTAAATCGATGATTATAACAATATAATGTACCGTAATTTGGTTTGTTGAAATTTTATTTTACGACCGATTTTAATTGTCATTAATATTATTATTTGTTGCTAAGACGATTATTGAAAATTATTATCGTTAAAATTTCGTCCATAACCATGTCCGCCGCGAAAACTTCCGTTGCGATTATTCGCGCCTGCACTATAACCGCCGTGATTATTATTGCTATATCTATTGTTATACCCATTAAAATTATTATTTCTACTATTTTGATTTGCGTATCCCTTTCCTCCGCGATTAAACATATTATATCTATTACTATCATTATGTCGTTTTTCTTCGTTACTGCCATTCATTTGTTTTTCATTACTATTTTGTTTTTGTACATTTCCCTGCAACTTTTCCATTTCTAATTTAGAATTAAATTCAAGATCTCATCTACCGCTAGTTTAAAGCATTGTTCTAAAGTTTCTGGATTTCTACTCTTTAGTACCGTATATAGGTGATGTGGTAATCCTGTCATAAATATAATCATAGCCTGCTTTTTTGTCTGGTTTTTAACTACAAGTGCTTCGGTCTTGGTTAATCCCATTGTACTAGCCGCGCAGAGTTTATAATATAACTCTTCGATTCTACTGGCGAATTTTGCTACACTTTCTCCTTCGGTCATACGTGCCGTGTTTAAAGCTACTGCTAGGGCCCTCTCCGATACTTTCTGTTCGAATGCCCCCTCTACTATAGATTTTATTGATCCTCATGTGTCTAAATGTCGATACTTTGTTACCTTTAACGCGTTCCCTGTCAATTTCGACGTTATTTTTTTTAATAATAATGGTTTATTCGCGTCAGCAATATCTTTAAGCGCGGATCTAGAAGATATTTATAAAATTTGCTACGTCTTTCTTTCCCGTGCAAACTGGTATCATTGGTATTGCTTTATCAATATCCATTTTATTTTTCGCGCTTTTCCTAACTTCTGTTTCTAATTGCACGTTAACTACGCTTGAGTCTGACCTAGTACCTGAACGACCTACGAATTGTTCACTTATTCGTGGCGTGATACCTATCCGTTCTGTTAAACTAAGTGTTCTTACGAAATTTTTCCTAACAGCTTTTTCGGCGTTAGCTATTTGTCTGCCTGTTTTTTCTATAAATTCTTTCTTTATAGCGTCTTTTAAAATTTCCGCCTTTAATTCTTTCTTAATTTTATATTTTTTAACTTTTACTGAACTGTCCGCAGAACTAGTTTGAATATCTGAACTATCCGATTCTGTATTCATATATACCTAATGTTCACCAACATTATTAAAATCTAGTAATTTTCATTTAAATTACTACCAAAAAAAAAAAAATAATTATTTATTTTGTTAAATGTGTGTATTTATTCCCGTATACACGTATCGTACGTACGTATTTATTCTATTCGTATTTATTCATGCACGCCGCGTGTTAATATACTGTGTACCTACTAACGCACGCTCACTAGTATACAACGCATGTATTCTACGTAAATTATTACGCCCCTAGGTTCGCCGCGATCTTTTTTACGAATAATGCGTTTGAATATTATTAAACTATTACTGGGTAGCTAAGCCAGCAATCTTATAACAATATTCAACTACCTATTTTTTATATAATTCTATTAAATGAATTTATTACTTTTAACGATTTAATTTATCACATAAACATTTATTTATTTTTCTTATTACTATACTTATTCTAGGCTACCCTTACAATTACTTTTATTCAAAATTCTTGACTTCAACTACTTTTATTCAATAAGGTCATCTACTGCCTTTTAATTCAAAATCTATATTTCTTCAATATAACAACTTATTTTCCTTCAACAATTTTCTATCATTTTAATTCAAAAAATTATTCATCTATCATTTCCATATATTCAATTGCTACGCGCGTGCATTAATTTTCAGATCAGCCTATCGCTGTCTATTTATTCTCAATATTTACTATAAAAATTCTTAGATCGGTTCCTGCCGTCTATTTACCATAAAAAAATCTCAGATCGGTCCTTTCCGTCTATTTAAAAAAAAACTTTAGATCAGTCCCTCCTGTCTATTACAATGTGTCCG
Source organism: Macrosiphum euphorbiae (assembly GCA_949089665.1). NCBI lineage: Eukaryota > Metazoa > Arthropoda > Insecta > Hemiptera > Aphididae > Macrosiphum > Macrosiphum euphorbiae. The sequence continues at coordinate 350,943 of CARXXK010001015.1, forward strand.
AATTTTATGATATCGTAATAGTTTTGTAAGAAAAAAACCCAAAATAAATCAAGTGTTATAACTAGAGCCTAACTCTAATACTGGAATATTTAATATTCACTTCTATTGATAAATGATCACCGTGATTACGAGATCTAATGATATTATTAATGTATATGTATAAGAATTTTTGTCTCTTTGTGACCCCGTACCGATAACTGCCCACACATACCTGATTTATTTTTAACTGTTTAACTAAGTAATCCAAAAGTCATGCCTGCAGACTGTAAATAAGACCGTGATTGAGTATAACCTGTATTATTGGTACCTAACCAAAACATTTATGATCGTTTGTAATATATGTTTAATGCCACGTAGGTACGATGTACATATTTGATAGGAATTCTATTTTTTTTTAAATAAAACGTTCTATCGATTGAACATATTTATTCCAAATTAATTGATTTGTTTTAACTCGATTTTAACTATGTGCTTTTTTTTGTGCATTATTATAGGTATTGACCTGATTATCTAGGGTAGGTACCTATTTCGGTATTTTAGTACGGGGCGTGTGAAATGTGCCAGTTTTCATAAATAATAACATTTTAAAGTTTATTAGATAACACTTTTTGATTTAAATATAAATTTAAAAACAAAATGTCCTATTAATGTATCCAACACACTGTTTGGATAAGAGTCACATAGAAGTTTTGTTCCTGGAAAAAGAAACCCCAAATAAATCAAGTGTTATAACTAGAGCTTAACTCTAATACTGGAATATTTAATATTCACTTCTATTGATAAATGATCACCGTGATTACGAGATCTAATAATATTATTAATGTATATGTATAAGAATCTTTGTAACATTTATTCTTTATGATAATTTCTAAATAATATTTGGACATAATATTATTTATTGATTTTTAGTAGGCTGAAATCCATGCCTATTATTTTCCGATAAATATTATATTTTTATTATTCATAGTACCTAAATATAATTTAATTATATTAAAACATAAATTTATAATTATTAAATTACAGCTTCTCGGGAAAATGTTTATATAAACAGTGCCGCCAGTACAGCAGTCACATCCACTAATGCACCAATTACAACGAATAACACACAAACAAATCAAGATAAATTACCCAAAGATTGTGAAGATGTAGAAAGTTTAAAAGGTAAGCAATAAGGAGTTAAATTCATGTTTTGAAAGTTTCTATGAAAACACTATATTTTATGTTATTTTATGCAATATAGGTAGATTTTCATGGAAATTAATTGATGGGTACCATGTACCCTATATCATTAGAGTAATTAATGGTGAACAGTTAAAATTTGTATCCGTACGTATGGCACAAACACAGCTACTCAGCAAATATTTACATACAGATATATTATATACATGTACATCTGTAAGATGCTACTTAATCACAAAATCTGAAGCAATACTATTAAACTATATAAACCAAGATCATACCGAATGTTTATACGGGAAACAAAGGTTTTTGGAGGGAAAAGAGTATATTATGAGTTTAGAAGATGCTCATGAATTTTATACGTTCATAGAAGCATGTTACGAAAAAATACTGTGCAATATTACTCCAGGCCGCATAGAGAAATGTGGTTTTATTCGCATTAACAACTCTGAATTTGCTGTGCCATATTGTATAATTGATAACCAAAAGTATGTCCCGCTCTTCTACTTTGAAGGCGAAACAACTGAAAACCTAAAACATCGACCTATAAAATTGGAAAATTGGAACTTGGCTTATCTTAAGTTCTGTTTTAAAGTTATGGGTATTAAAAATGAGTTGTATGCCGGTGACTTTTGCACAACGATAAATTTTGAAGATATCATAAATAATTTTCCACCGGAAACTACTTTTGAGGAATTCTGGCCGGCTAATATGGCTAATAAATTCCTCTTAATTAATCAGAAGTCTACCCATGTAAATTCACTTGGCTCCTGGATCAGAGCACCTGCTGAAGTAGAACCTGCTGAGGATACTATTGCTCACCCTTTAACCGCACCAGCACCATTACCACCGAGTATACCAGTTATGATTAACACGTCATATCAAAACGGATGGCCAGCAGACCAAATGGTATGAATTATGTTGTATATTATATAATTATATATATTAAAATGCTTTTTAATTTTTGTTTCTTTAAATAAATTGTTGCTTGTGTTTTCACAATGTATTCAAATGTATTATTTATTTTATGCTTATAATTATTTTTAGTATAAACTAATAAATATTAATAAATAATGTATCTATAAATAAGGTCTCCATTAAAGAAATAATTTTCTTGTATTTTTATTTAATATAAATAATTTTTTTAAACTAATGGACTAATAATTATTGTCATTCCTCAATTGGCAATTCTGTATATAGCTTTTCTTTTCTTTAAAATTGTTTTAAGTCCAGCTGTAAATATGTTGGATTACTTTATAATTAAATATATTTTTATGCTTCATTAAGGTTAATTTAAAATTTAAGAAAAGTATGGACAACAAGTTTTTCTTGTGTGATATAATAATTAATTGTTTGAATGCGATAGTTCTTGTTAATATTATATTGTGGGCTATGTAATAAATATAAATAAATTAACAGTTTTAGATTCTGAGTGAAAGGATGAATGATATTGATTTTACAATGATGTGAGTTTTTTTTTTTGTGTCCGTGTACACGATAAGTAGTTGGAATAATGCTTCAATTTTCAACTTCAGTATCTTGTTTGGTTAGAAAGTGAATATCGTTGGTGCATTGGGCAGGTCAAAATTTATTCTTCCCTATAAAATTAAGGAAAAACGGGAATTTTTACGCAAAATCGATTTTTCACAAAATTGTATTTTGTTTTTGGTGTAACGTTAAAACAAATGACCGTAGATACATGAAACTTTCACTGGTTGTTCATACATGCATTTTCTATACACGATAACATTTTCAAAATATAATGATTTGTTTTGAACTGTTTAGTTACATTTCTATTTTCAATTTTTTTTTAGTTTTTTTTCTAAAAATATCTATAACATTTTATTTGTTGGTTAAAAAAGCTTGAAAATTGAATAAAAGGCTAATAGTTTATTGTTTCAAAGGCAGATGAATAATATTAAAAATCCTTAGTCACATATTTTTTTTATAAGCATTTAAATTCAAAAATTGCAAGATTTCAAAAGTTTTATCTGTTGTTCCAAAAAATGTAAAAATTTAATACAAGCCTCCTGATTTTTTGTTACAACATCAGTTGAAAAATATTAAAAATACATGTCCACAAATTGTTTTTATAAGCATTTAAAAATCGATTTTTGACAAAATTTATCAACATTTAAATTGAATAATTATTTTGTAGCTAAAAATGTATTCAATGTTCGACTTTTATATTTAATTATTGAAAATGTATTAAAAGTTTCCATGTAAGTAGTTTATTCTGTTACCAAAAAATCTAAAAAATAAATGAGCACGGTTTATTTTTATAGTCATTTTAAGTTCAAATTTGGACGAAATTACATAAAAAAAAAATTGAATAACTATTTTAGTTATTTTTTTGTGATTGCATAATATTATTCGTGGGTACTTGAAACTTCTATAGGAGGTACACTATTATATATCTATGATAGTATCAGGGTTTGTTGTTCATGTATAACGAGTTATAAGTACCTAACGTATATTGTGGTATGATTAATTTGAAATTTATTATAGGTACCTAATATTATAGGTCAACTTTTTTTTAATATCATAGATAAGTATATAATATGTCTTATACCTAGACTGACATACCGTCTCCGCTCAGAATCGTTTTTCTTATACAATGATATTATATCATTGAATTCATATTTAATACCATCTATTATACAGTGACCCACTTTTTATATTTAGGTATTATTATATTTTCAGGTTCCAACGATGTCTCAAGGCAGCAGTTTGGTAAACATTGCGGATCGAACTCAGCAGCCATATAGTGGCCAACCTGTGCATTTAAGGAATTTTAGGCCTGTGGTAACTGTTCAGCAATTAGAAGTCACTGCCGTATCGTCCCCACCATCCAGCCTTGTTCCTCCAGCTGTGCCATTGAATCCTCTTCGGCCTAATATACCGGAACGAACGTGGGCATGTAACACATCTAAAAATGCCGCATATAAGGTTAATGATATTTAATATTTTAAGATTAACTGAATTTATTGGGCCTAGAATAAAATAATATTATTTTTTATATCTTTATAAGATATAAAATATTTATATATCTATACCTTTTTTTATTTAGCAAATATATATTTATTTACAAAAATGGCATGTGCATCTCATGCTATTTTGTATAACATAGATAAGTTGATAGTGTTCATTAATAAATATAAGATGGGTAGTATGGGTTAATCTTCAAATTAATAATATTTTAATTTTATTGACTATTTTAAATAAACGTTTTGTATTTAAATGTAGCTTTCCATATTAATAGATATTAGTTTCTCTAGGCTGATTATTTCAATTTGTGTAGGTTTTGTATTAACTAAATGTGTGTGCAGTATTTAAAATTGGTAATAAAGTTACTTTTTCTTTAACATTATATGGGTGTGATATTTTTTAACTAGGTACTTACAATTGTTTCAACATTTATTATTTGATAAATTGCGATATAGCAATAAGTAACACACCTGTATGTTATTAAATTAAATTGAGAGTAGTATTAACACAAAAAATTACTATTTCGATTTATTTGCTATATAGAAAACCGAAAATATGATTTTAAAATTATTATAATACTTGTAATACGTCTACCAGTTTGTAATTAAAAAATCAATAATAAATATATATATATTTTAAAAACAGATCCAAAAGGTAAAATTTCAAGGGAGAGTTTTACATTGCATAAACGCTAAACCATACATCTATTCGGATTTGATGGTGATATTACACGATTTCGTAAAGACGGTGTTGCCGATGTGTAGTGTCAAGAAATGCGCTTCAGTCTTAAACACATACTTGAAAACAGAACTATTCTATGGAAATTCGTAAGTGTCTATTCCTCCTTTTAATAATCATTATCCCTCCTACTACTTATCCAACAGTGTTCTGAAGAGGTTAATACATTTCACCCGTCGTTTGTTTGACAGTGAGCAGTTGGCCGTGTTGCGGGAAAATGGACTACTCAGGGCGATGTACCCGGATGAAACACAAATGGCCAGCCTAAAAGATGTCAGGCAAGCTTGGCCGCAATTAAAAGAATTGGTACTCAAGAATGATGAAGAATTACAACGATACCAAGCTGCTGCAGCTGCTGCGGGTGGTCCGGCTAAAAGACAACGCACTAGCTAGGAATTGTCCGGGTACATTGGAAGCTGACCCGACTGGAAAAAGCTGGTGGCAGAAAAGCAGACAATTGGGACGGTGTCTTGTTTCTATAAATAGTATGTGTACATAGTACATATATATGTACGAACAACAATTGTATGTATCTAGGTACACGATTCCGTGTAGTGTATATATTATAATTTACTATTACAATAATATTATAAATTTTTATGCTTTGATCATTTTGGATCTTTGTCATTTTCTATTATTTCCTACATCTTTGCATTTATTCGTAGTATTAATATGAATATTAGTTTTAAAGGATATACTGAAAAGTGAACAATTGTAAAATAGTTTATTGATGTATTGATGTGCTGTTTATATTTAACTTTTGTATTGGAAATTATGTTATTTATAAAATAATTAATAAATATTTTAAAATCTATTTATTTAAAAGGTCTATTGGTTTCGTAGAAACATTTATTTTATGTAAGCAATCTGAGAATTGATTATATTATTTTCAGTATCCAGTCTATTAATTACACACATTAGTTCGGGTCTTAACAATCACCATTTAAATAGTAAAACTACATTAAATAGGTTTATATTTGTTTGATTCTAAAAGTTTCTAAAATTGTAAGACAAATCACTTAGGCCAGTCAAATTAGAACAAAAAATGACAAAATTTGGAATTAATTAGTTTAAAATTCGAAATTTTTTTAATTGCTTAAGTATAAGGCAAGTATTGGGGGAAATGTACCAGCCCCTCCGAGGTCGGCGTTAGCCGGAATCTTGAAAAAGCAGGTCCAAAATCGGAGTTTTTTTTAGTTTTTCGATAATTATTCAAAAACTATGCGGTCTATTAAAAATAACGTAATCAGATCTAAATTATATAACGCTAAATTCTCTACGAAATTAAGTCCAAAAATAATGAGATCAGTCTAATATGAAAGTTCATAAGATACGTTAAAAAAGTACGTTTTTCGAAGTTTTAAAAAAAAATTGAATTTTTTTTAGGTTTTTTGTAATCCGTCAATTTCACCATGAAAATTCGTACCTTACAATTTGTAGAAATTGTAATTTTACATCTAATAGTGTTATATTCAATAATTTTGAGAAAGTATCAAGGTCGATAATAGATTTTGATATTTGACTCTCCAATCCCCTGTAACAATTAATGTACCTATAGGTGCAACTAATTCGTATGAAATTTATCGTGAAAAACAACAACAAATATTTACTCATTTATACCTTTAAGGCTTTAGTTAATATAGTTATAATACTTTGAGTATGACCCCCCCCCCCCCCCAATATCGGCCGAATCGACCCAGACCAATTGTAAGTTAAATATATTCATTTGTATGTATTGTCTTCGGGAAATTGGATATTGATAATAACATTAACGATCATATTCTAATAATAATAACTTGTTTTATATTAAGTGTAATGATTATAAAAACTATTTTAAAATTTAAAACAAAGAAATACTTGTGTATACTTGACAATACTTTTGTCATACTTGGAAAAATTGTTATAAAAGTTGATACAAAATTAAATTTATTCAGCTACGTAAATAAGTTGGTGCGGTTTTAATTTCTGTACTTGATGAAGCCGATAATGAAAAACCTCTTTGTTTAAATCGTTATGCAGTTCCCAAAATCCTCTTCCCCTTTTACAGTAGGTTACGTAATGACCAACTGTTTCAAAATTTGTCCCTCCAACAAAACATAATATAACAGCCGAAATTCCGTACCTGTAAATTAATTATAATTTTAATTTCTTAGGTTATAATTTGTTAATCTTGTTTATGAGTTCACTTTGATTGTTCGCAGTTATAAGAATACTTTTACGGAAAAATATTTATAGTTATAACTTATTAACAATGGTGGGCTAGTCAATGAAAATAATTAACTGAGGAAAGTTAAGTTAACTCAATTAAGTTAAAAGTTAACAAAGAAAAAAAATTTAACTAGATAAGTTTAAAGTTAAGATAGAAAACAAAATTAACTTATCTCAGTTAAAAAAAAGTTAATTATTTTGAAGGTACTATATTTTTAAACCATAAATCACCATAGTATTTTGATATACACAAACATTTACCAAAATATTTAACACTGTGTAAAAAATTAGATTATTATAATATATAATTCGAAAATAAGTTACCAAAATCGTAAAAAAGTCGACGAATCAGTATTGCCTAATTGATTACGCATGACTCAAAAATTAAATTAACTAAACTGCATGACAATGATAATTAGCTAACATATAACAATAAACATTTTAACTGAATAAGTTTAGTCAAGAACAAAATTAATAAACTAGTTAAAAAAGTTAAAGAAAAAATTAACATTTTAACTTAAATTTAAATCTTTCACAAGTTAATATTGTAGTTGTCTACAATGCCATATCTAGTCGACGCCACTACACAAAAAATAGGGAAACCCGAAAAAGTACACCACGCTAGTAACGACACGTCCACCATGCGATAAGAAATGACAATAGGCACAGCTTAAACACTATAATTATTTGATTAATTGCTCGGGCCACAAGATGCGTTCTTAAAGCAAGCATTTTGTTTTTATATGGACCGTAAAGTTTTAAATATAACGTGCTACACAACATCCATTTGGAAATTCACCAGCGGGGAGGTGCTTGACTTACAAATTCTATAAACTAACTTATAAATACTTACAAATGAATATCTTTAACTTACAATTGGTCCGGGTCGATTCGGCCGATATGGGGGGGGGGGCTGATGGTTAATATCTAGGGCTGTAGATGTTACAGTGAGGACCAACTTACAAATTCTGAAAACCACCTTACAAATACTTACAAATGAATATCTTTAACTTTCAATCGGTTTGCATCGATTCGGCCAAAATGGGGGTTCCAAATTCACACACGTTAATATAATATATTCTTACTTGTGGCCACAGTGGCAACAAAAAAAAAACAATTCCGTGTTGCTCCAATAGCACAAAAAAACCAATTAGCACGAACCAATCAAACAATACTTTTTTTACAGTTAATATAAGTACGTAAATGTGTATGAATGAAAAAAACTTAACGGTAAAAAATTAATAACAACAATAAGATCGTTGGACGCGTAATCTCAAAAAAATTAAAACAGATGATATAAAAACTAAGACAATATGACGACAACGATTACAATAATAAGAATTTAATTTATATAATTGATTATAATTCACATAACTAACGAGTAACGGTTAGATGAGGACAAAGAAGAGGGAGAGAGATAAAGACTGGTCGCCGTTCTGCATATCGTACAATAGTCACAACAATGTGTCGCAGCAACAGTTAATACAATTTTCATTTTAAAAATATAATACATTTTTTATCGTTGGCTTCATTGGAATGGAATTGCTCTTGAGACATTGTTACACACATTGTATCGTCAAAAAGTAAATTTTGCAGGTCCATAACGAATTGCTTTTAAATAGCGTTCTACTGATTTTTTACATTTAGTTGCATTATCTGGATATCCATCGAAAACAATAGTGACACCATTTTTGTAATATCGTTTCACATAATTGACGTACTTATTTAAAATTGAAGAAAATGTTTCTCTTATCTGCCAAACAACTCTTTATTAAAGAAAACCAGCATCTATTACATATACAGCGTTTTAAAAATTATAGTTATTTACAAGATTAAACAATCATAAAAAATCAATAGAAGTCGACCATGCGACCAGAGGGTCGAAATAATGCAATAGATTTTGCCAGCTGCATTCCTGACGGTTTTACAACACTTCTATTGTATACTTGATCCCACACAGTCACACAGTCACACAGACACAGACACAGACACAGACACAGACACACAGACACACAGACACACACACACACACACACACACACACACACACACACACACACACACACACACACACACACACACACACACACACACACACACACACACACACACACACACAAACTAATACTTGAATAATATTTCTCACACTTCTTTCGACACATAAACGACGTATACCTACAACAGCTAATACCGTGTGTTCGTTCATCAAACTCCCGATTTGGTAATTGAATGGTTGTAAACAGGCCTAAACGGGTAAGGTCGCCTGTATGAGGATTCCATTCTAGTGGACGGTTTTGATTTTGTTTCGTGAATAATAATATTTTATCGTTATTATATTTTATGGTCGGTCTAAAAATACGTTACACGCATCGCGCTACTCTAGAAATAACCCTTTCCAGATAAAATCAAACTGCGAGCATAGTGCACATGTGTCATCGGGATATTTTTGTATCTACCCAGTGGTGTAATGTCGTTGTGGGTGAGAATAATTAGATACGTGGGTTTGCGTTCACGTTCGCCAAATTCGATGACGTTTGTATAACGGTTATGCGCGAATATAATGTAATCTCGAATGCATGTGAATTTGTAAAATAATCTAAGCACATATTGCAATATTATATATTTATATTTATATTATTGTTATTATTTAGAAATTAAAACGGCCGGAGAAATTCTAGATGCAAATAAAGTACATGGAGGTATTCTTAAAAATGGTCCGAAGTCAAGGAAACAAAATTTGTGTAGGTAAGGTACCACAAAATAAGAAAAATATACATCACGTTAATATTATTAAAAAGAAAAATTAGGTACGTACAGCAATTTTTAAAACGTATTATCGAACCAATGAGGATTTATGTACATAAAAAAAGTACTTTAATTACACTATTACAGTCTATCATGAATATGATAGGTTACTAAACTCACTACGCAGAAAGTCTGTAAATGTTGATTATACTAATTAAAATTTAAATATAATCATTGAGTATATATTGTGCAATATTATAATACAGTGTGTCCCGTTTTAAATGTACCACTAAATATCTCAGCCCGATAATCTTAGATTGAAATACGGTTTGCTACAATAGCTTAGGGGTACTGAAGTACACATTTAAGGACAAATTTCAAATTTTTAACTCTTGTAGTATGCGCATGCGCAATACAAATTTTTTTTTTTAAATTGCAACACCTATTTTTGTCACCGGATATGGATAGATTATTTTATTCTAAGTAATTTTGATCCATTGACCATAGTTCTAAACCAAAAATTGAATGAGTTACACCTTTTGGAAATTTTAAAATAATTAAATTTTTTCGATTTTACCAAAAACATTACACGCTTGAATTTGATACAAAAGTAAGTCATTTTTGAACTAAAATGAAATACATTTAAATAATTTAATACAAAATTACCAAAAAAAAAATGTATAGCCAAATTATATTTAATTAATTTAAAAATAAATTGACCAACTAAATTGACAATGACGTTGTAATTTGCGTTATTATTGTGCGATAAAAGTTATTTAATTATTTCCAGTTTTATTATTAGTACTTTGATAATAGTAGATTATTTCTAATTTTATTCTTAGTACTTCGATAATTATTGTAGATATTGTAAAAAACAATAAATGTTTTTGGTAAAATCGAAAAAATTTAATTATTTTAAAATTTCCAAAAGGTGTAACTCATTCAATTTTTGGTTTAGAACTATGGTCAATGGATCAAAATTACTTAGAATAAAATAATCTATCCATATCCGGTGACAAAAATAGGTGTTGCAATTTAAAAAAAAAATTTGTATGCGCATGCGCATACTACAAGAGTTAAAAATTTGAAATTTGTCCTTAAATGTGGACTTCAGTACCCCTAAGCTATTGCAGCAAACCGTATTTCAATCTAAGATTATCGGGCTGAGATATTTAGTGGTACATTTAAAACGGGACACACTGTATACTCAATGATATTATATACATGATAGGTGTTTTAATGATTAATTTATTATTATAGTAGTATTTATGCATTTGATTGTTGTAAAATAAATAATATGTTAACTGTTCCAAATTTTCAATCTTAAATCTAAATTATAATTTTAGTTATAATAAATTAATTAAACTATTGATTCAGATGTCGGCTACCAATATGAACTATATAATATACCGTAGAATGGGGTAACTTTGATTTCGTGGGGCAACTTTGATACCCATATATTTTTATTCGCCAGAGTACCATGATGATTTATTTATTTTTTCATAAAATGGGGTTACTTTGAAGAATATAGGTATCTAAGTTTCCCACTATGTAGTGTAAATTTGATAGCATATTAAAAAGATTGATATCTCAAAAGATAAAATCAGAAATTTAAAAATTAAAACGTTAAAATATTTATCATAACTAGTTGTAACTAATATTTAATTTTGAGAGTTGTATCATTAATTCTACAAAAGTCATCCATGAAATAAAAAGTAAAATTGTCATAGAACAGTAAAAAATTATCAATGTTACCTAATTTTAAGGTAGTATACAACGCAACACAATTTCATTGGTTCGTTGAGAACAGAGAGACTTTTAGGGGTGAAACCAGTGGTGTAATTGTGGGAGAGCAAGGGGGGTACTTGCCCCCCAGAAACGTTTGTGAGGGGCAAAAGTATAATTTTGCCATCCAAATAATCCACATATAAATGTATTCTTAACAAGACAGTTAACATAATTATAGCTGAGCCGATACCGATAAACGATATTAATATCGGCCGATATTGGTACTATCGGTTTTTTCTTCAAACCAATAATTAAACCGATATAATGCAGTCGCATATCAATTTGTATGTAATTGTGGTGATTTTACCGATACCTAATGATATTTTTTAACATATTATAATGTAAACAAAAAATAATCTGGTAAACATAGCAAACACGACGCAATCACAATTTAAATTAAATTTCGTTTATTTAATTATTTTTCCTGCTTACCGCGGTTATGATTTTATTGATAAATAATAATTGATGAAGATAATATTCCAAAAATTATTAATTATTACGGTATCATTAAATTCAACTTTTAAATGTATAAATATTTTAATTTTTAATTTATAATGATTTAATATGTTTTACTCGGTATAGTAATAATTACTTAATAAATAATTATTTCAAGTTTGATTATTTTAATATTTATAATTTTGTATTACTATTATATTGTTTTATTTTTTTGTCCACTTGTTCAACTAAAATAATATATTTTAAATTTATTAAATATTATTTATTAATCCATTGTTAATTTTTCTTGGGGAAATATAATATGTTTTGATATGTCACATGATTTATATGGTTACATACTTACATCGGTTTTTCATATCGGGTATAGGTTTTTGAAAAAGATATCGGGTTCTAAAGTTTTTTTTATATCAGCTCATGGAAATAAAATATCGGATGTCGGAAAAAAATGTTATCGGCTATAAACATAATATTATAATATTAAAATATTTTTTCCTCAAATTTCTTTATAAAAGTTAATACTTATTTTAGGTTTCTCTTGTATAATATTTTATTCTTGAAATCGCGATTATGACGGGAAGTTAATTTTATTGCCCCCCCCCCCCCCCCCCAGATATTTATCCAGTCACGAAACTGGGTGAAACTGTATTTGCAAATTACGAGGGTCGTATTTGATCAATCGATATCGTAATATTACTAATTATTTGTAATACCTAAACGTAATGACGGTTAACATTTGCTTTTTTGCGTACCTGACTCTTGGCGGCATCTCCGATCAGGCTTTCCTAGTCTGTGAACTCCACGTAGCTGGGTGTCGTCCGATTTCCCTGGTCGTTGGCGATGATTTCCACTTTTCCATGCTGCCACACGCCTACACACGAGTAAGTGGTACCCAAATCTATACCCACGGCTGGTATTTTGCTCATTTTTCAAAATACTTAGAATGGAAAAACAAGTTGTTATCACTCTGTTGGAGCTATCTAAATACAAAAAAAATAAATACTTAACGGTCACGTCTTGACTGTTGAACTGTCGAAGGAAACGTATCCAAAGCTGAACACACGGTATTTATACTTCTGGCCACCACTTCTCTTCGCCAGATCATTTATAGACCGGAACCACGCCCACGTCCGAATGTTTGTTTTTATTCAACATAAACCGTTCGTAACATTTTTAAAAACACAAACATTATTACTATTTTTTTTTTTATAACTATATTTTTAAAGATATCCTCGTATGTAGTGGTTGGTGGGAGAAAACATTATGACCTATGTACTGACGTTACCTACCAGTTTCGTAATGCCTACAACGTGCAGTTGATTTTAAAATTGAAACAAGTGTATCGTGTCTCATTTGCCATTATAATAATATACCCATTGATATTATTACTGTTCTGTAAAAATGCACCTTTCATTTAAATACAGTTATAGTTGTAAAAAAAATGCATAACTTTATTTTAAGCATAATATTATAAGGTCAAATAGTTGAAAAAAATGAAACCATCGTCCATTTAATAGGTCAAAATTATTGAAAAAGTACCTGAGTAGATACTGCTACAGGTTTATTGAATTATTTATATTTGAACGCAATAATAAATCAATAAATTATAATATGAAATATACACTATGATTAATAATATCGTACGGGAAATAGTACCTAGTCCAAAAAACTATTCTCTTCGTTCACTGGTATATTTTTTTGGTTTCTAGAAAATCAAATTTATCGTGATGATTAAAGAGTAAAGATAACCTATTGGCTGTATATATATTATTTCTAACTTGAGTTAAAAACTCTGCAGGGAGACTTTAATACGTTTGCATAATGTTTGGACTTTTGGAGCCTGCAGATGTTGTTTTGAATTATTTTTTATTTATTTATTTTTACTATCCCTTGCTACTCTTGTTACAATCTTTGCCCTATCGGCTCCTACCTCGAGTTTCATTTTGCAAATTAGCACCCATTATGTTGGATGACTATGTCTTAACAAGTGTGTGAATTACTGAAGTGATTGTTCCACAATTCACTTATCATATTATTAGTTCTTTGTTTAAAGTGACTTCAAAGACATTCCACGTTTTGGTAGAAATAAGAGTTTAGTTAATTTTATATCCATACTAGCACCAACTCTCTTGCACGAACCATTTACATATTATGTAATGTCAAAGTAATTTAATAATCATTCGCTTCAGGGATATTTGTTTGTTTTAAAAACTCCATTTCCTCATAAATCCGTTCAAGTGGAACGAACTCCAACGACAGACCATCAAAAATGACTACATTTGTCATCATTCATATTATACGTTATTTGTAAACCTAACTCCTGACTTAACGAAATGTACTCTGGCAAAGATGGTAAAAGCACCCTCTGAAAGCTAATTCTGAACCAAAAACATTATTAGCTTCTGTAATTACTGCCTTTTCAAAATCGACATGTAAAATCCTGTGGTTGGGGAACAAATTTTATTCTTCACTTTTTTCAAGAATGGTTTTAAATATAGTTTCATAAATTGAAGTTATCTTATGTTCTAATAAACAATATACCGTGATAATAAAATCATTTTATGGACTCATATATAACATATTATAATTTCATAAAATAATCAAGTGCTTCTCCATAGTGAAAATTATAAGTCGTCCATGGTTTGAATCCAAGTTGTCGGATAACGAAAACCGCTTTCCTTCTTTCAATGGCCTAAAGTACAAATTAAATAAAATTTATATTGCATAGGATACATGATAAAGTTTTTCTATTTATGTATAATACAATTTAACTTAAAAGTTTAATTGGTAATAAAATGTATAGTTTAATAATAATTTATCAGTACCTAATCTTTACGTGTTCAAATAATTTGAAGTTAATGGAGATTTTTTTTTTTTTGCATATTATTACTGCATATTTAATGGTTATTGGATATTTCACCATAATTTGACAAAAATCAAAATGTGTTGCATATTAAATGGAAAATTAAAAAAATATTTATAAGATAATATTTTATCAACCATAAAATGTAATAATACATTTTATAGACACTAAGTGATTATTCAATTAATTAATATTAAATTATAAATTAAAATTTTTTTTTGGTTATTAATTATAGTAAATACCTATAATTTTAAGTTATTTAATATATTTAAAATTATTATTGGGTCACACATATATAAACTATTAAATTGAAGATTTTATATCATATACACAATTTAAAATATTTTTTCTTGCATATTTGTTGCATACTATTTTCATGATTTTGACTGCACTTTTTAGTGCATACAAATCAGCTCACTAAGTAATAAACAATAAACAAATATAATTTAAATTTCATATTTGAGAATAATTTATATCTATCAATTATACAAAGCAACAATCTTTTAACATTATACAAATAATCTACTATATATTAACCTTCAATTTTCAAATCTTCTAAGCAAGTAAGTTAAGAAGGGTTTATATACTGCTACGTTACTTTTGTATAACGCGTTTAACAGAACTTTAGTTTATTAATTAAACTTCATCTGGAAGATCACCGATCACCTCATTAAAAATCTGATAAGGTTTATCGCTAGATATTTTAGCAAGATTTTTATACGTTGTATTTAAAGTTTTCTACTTCCAATGTAATGTAATTTCCGTCATGATTATGTTAAATTAGTAATTTTGCTTTATAAATCTCTTTCGGTGTACATAATACTGCATCACACTTGATTTCACTTCAGAGTCGGATGTCTCGGTGCTGCTGTCAATGGGAAAACAATTATGAGTTGGGTATATAATAGTTTTCGAACAGTTGATAAAAAAAAAACCAAATGCCCCGAACGTACTGTACCACCTCCCGAGAATACGGAGTCTTACCGTCTGAATGCGCACTGCACCTTAACTAACGATTCATTGTTTTTCACAAACGCATCCTACGCAACCACACGGTGAACTAACTCCACAGCTCCATAATGACAATGAATGAACGGATGCTGACCGATCGAATGAGCTTATCTAGACCTTTCTACTCATCCCTATTCCCGTGGCCCACCCTGTATATACCAAGGCAATCCAATGCTACTAGAGGGCCAATTTTGAATGTGCAAAAATCTAGCAGGTCAGAGAACATAGAAAGCAAAAAAAAAAACCTAACGTTAACTATAACGTCTATAAATAATAATATAATATTATTTACATTTAATAGTTCAATACTAGATAAGAATTTATATCTACGTTTACGATAAACATGATATCGGTTTTAATAATTTTATAAATGTAATAAAATAAAATACAGAAAAAATCTTTGTATATATGCTTAACTTTATTATTTATAAATATTTTAATCTTGTTTTGAACTTCTAGTTCTTGGCTATAAAAATTGAACATTATATACATTTTTAAGTACAAAAATAATTGATAATGTTTGCGATTATGGATGAATTTTTGCCAAAATTTGAATTTAAAAATGCTTAAAAAAAAATTGTGCCTTTTAATCTCTATATGTTCATTACTTTTGAACTTCTAATATGAAATTACTTATGGCCTACATTGTTTTATTTTCCCGACATTTCGCATACATTTTGTCTTACGTGAAGTGTATACTATCTATGATTTCTGTTGTCTCAAAAAAAAATTATTGTTATATAAACAGAATACCTAATGACCAGTGGCGCAAATAGGGCTAAATGTTGGGAGGGGGCTGTAGTATATTCAATTACAATAAGAAAAACTTATGTGGGATCTCGATATAAATCTTCAAGCTTATTTAACCCTTATTTCAACATTTTATCATAGCTGCATAAGAACGAAATTTGTAGTTGATAACTGCTTTCAAGCAAAAATTTCTATTTTTCTTCAATTTATTATTTTTTTGTTTATCTCGGTTATTTTAAAAAGAATTTGGAATTTTTTACTTTTGACCCCTCTCACATCCTAAAAATAAAAATATCAACGAGATCCAATTTGCTAGGATAAATCACCATCAGTCGAAGAATTTTCAATACTCGAATGCCTCTTAAAGCTCATCGCCAAAATAAAAACACACGATTGAAAAATCATAAGATAAAACTTAAAAACCGCTGTAGCTGTCGGACTTATTAAATTAAGTCTAGCAAGTACTTTTTGGTTATAGAATATTGTATGAACTTAAGGGGGATACGGATTAAGGATACCAATTTGTCAGATTTTAATTTTCACGAAAGAAGTCATATAAAGGCAATACAGAGAGTACTTACTCACTATCTGCATGCACCTATAAACTACAAATTCCACATACAATTATACGAGTCACGAGCTCTGTTATCTGAACTGTAGATAATATCTACTATTCATGCACGAGAGCGCATTCTTCACTTAAAAGTATATGTATACCAATTACCCATAGATATTGTACATAATAAAATATATTGTTGTACATCTTCGTATTTACCTACTTTGGGTCTGTTTTTATTTATTTATTTCGTATGGCTGGTATACAAATCAACCTTGCAGAAAGCTTAGAAAGTCTTAAGCAGTTTATTTAAATTATTTTTCCAAATGCCCGGATATGGGGCATGAGGCCCTACTCAGTTGGGACCCGGGATGCGATTGCATCCCGTCATCCATTGCCAGCCCGCCACTGCATGGACGTAATTTATGCATATTCAGATTTTCATAACGATAATTTGTGAACGCAGTTCGATAAAAATCTAAGACTCTATAAATTAAACTATAATATTGTATAATAATTTATTATCTGGTTGAATTGTTTAAATATCAAAATATAACACGATATTATAATGTTATTTATTTACATCACTACGGTTTACTTATAAACAGAGTACACTCACAATAAAATATTATTTTGTTGTACGCGCGCGTTGAACTCTATTTTTCTGTAAAATATTGTATTTTTCGAAAGAATTTTTGATAGGAATTTCCTTTGCTTCCATCGGTATAGCTGGAGTATCTTTCCTATTGTCAAGGAGAAAAAATTCAACTACCCATGGATATGGAATGAAAAACATGGAAGACTTCTTGGAGGTAAACAAAATATAATACATTATATCATGTAGGTTTATATTATAAGTTTATTTCCTGATCAGGAAACCACAGTCAAAATACTTTTTTGAAAAAGGGGACATATCAGGTTTTGCACAGAAGGATTCCATACTTTTTAGCTTAGATAGGTATAGCCGTATAGCGGTAGGTACAAATATTTACCATAAGTGCCAATTTACACTTATGAGTTTGTAAATTTAAGTATTAGTAACAGTTGAAATTCACTAACTTTTAACTTGCCAAATTTAATTATTTAATCTGTAACTAATATGGAATCATGACAAGGTCGCATTAATATATTATGTTTGTAAATTTCAAACCATATTAATAGTTAAATTTACAAATCATAAATATGAGTAAACTTCAACCATAGACCTACTGATAATTTTACACATTAAATAGGTTAATACAATATTAATTCAACTTCGATATGATTTATAAAATTTAAAGTAATGCGAATATATAATAATATAGTACCTATTATATTAATAGGACGAAACGATAAGTTTTTCGATGCGGAATCGAAAGTTTTCGGTCCGTTGCCGATGATGAATTTGTAGTTGTCGGAGACGATGTCCAGTGTGGAATCTGTAAGTTTTCGAAACCGTGTCCGATATGGAATCTGTTATTTTTCGGACCACGTCCGATGAGGATTCGGGAAGTTTTCGGACCATGCCCGATGAAAACTTGAAACGACAACACAAGATCGTAAAATCAATAGGAGGTCAGTTTTCCATATGAATATTGAGTATAATTTTTTAATTAAAACTATTTTCATATAATTCCATACTTTCTAGAACTGTATATGGACGTGGTGGAAAAAGCAGGCGTGTCGAGGACCTACAAGTATGAACTAAAGAACGGCTTTGGAAACAATCGAAATGTAATCATATAATATCGCGTGCTGATAACGGTTTTTATTTGATTTTCAGCATAACTTTAAAGTGGTTGAAATGAATTGTTTGGCGTTGAAACATCACGTGGCTGACGCAATGTATACCTTTCAACAGACGGCGACGACTCAGAGGCAGATCGATCAAACAGCCGTGAATTGGAAGTGTCTTGTCTTTAAAAAGATTTTGAAACCGTTGACCTCCGATATCTGCTGAAAATACAGAGATGCAGTCCACGGAAAGTAATGTTATATATAATTATCGACCTGACTATTACCCATAATTAGTGTAATAAATTAGTCATTTCCGTTCGTTCAGCAAAACACCGAAAAAACCCGACTGTTGCAAGCTTACGTAGACTGAAGACAAGGTCTCGGTTCTTGAAAGTAATATAATATAGAAAAATAACGGTTAACAGATATAGAGTAACTAATGACGTGTGCCCGTGTAGGTGATGTGATGAAAAACTCGATAGATATAGTTGGAATAAACCACATGCTGATGTTAATGTTTGCCGAAGCTCGGGGGCTGCCGCTGAAAATGATGTGTCGGCAGGAGAAAACCTTTTCGAGCTGGACACTCTGAACGCGCAATGCCACAAACCTACCTCTCCGACGACGTCCGAATCCTTTACACCCGTCGCAGGCCCGCCTCCTGCGGAAACCTCGGAAAATTTTTGGCCGCCACCTCCACCTCCTGAAGTAACCTCGGAAAACTTTTAGCCGCCACCTCCACCTCCTGAAGTAACCTCGGAAAACTTTTGGCCACCTCCTCCATCCCATGCTGTAACCGCAGAACATTTTTGGCTGCCTCCTCCGCCTCCTGCTGTAACTTCGGAAAACTTTTGGCCACCTCCTCCGTATTTTGCTGTAACCTCAGAACATTTTTGGCTGCCTCCTCCGCCTCCTGCAGTAACTTCGGTAAACTTTTGGCACCTCCTCCGTGTCATGCTGTAACCTCAGAACATTTTGGCTGCATTCTCCGCCTCCTGCTGTAACATCGGAAAAGTTTAGGCTGCCTCCGCCGCCGACCACCGATGACGACCGGCACGGCAGCGTTTCCGCCGTTACCCTGCTGTGTAGAAGATATTAATAAGATAATGTATAATACATTCCATTTGTGTAACATATTATGTATTAGGTAAGTGTATTCTGTAATAGGTGTAGTTAAGCATTTTGATGGAAATGTGGTCATATAACCAGTGTTGAGACTTATTTAGATAATTTATCTAGATAATTATTTAGTTATCTTTTATCTTATAAGGATCGTGCGCATCCGTGCGTGGAGCCGAGGGGAAAGAATTGAAAACTTACTTTGCCCCGTGTGTCATAACGGAGCCTGAGGAGAGTTTGAGGGCAGTCGTCCCTAGCCTGTAGCCCGTCCGACTTGAAGATCTCTTCCGTTATAGGTATACGGCAGTAGGTAGTAGGTGCGTGACCTTTCCGTCCGGCATATCTATAGATAATTACAATAGAATAGAAGAATTAAGAAAAATTACAACCAATTATAAATGGTTCATAGCTTGGACCAATGTATCAGCTATGAACCATTTATAATTTGTGTAATTTTTTCTTAATTCTTCTATTCTATTGTAATTATCTATAAATATGCCGGACGGAAAGGTCAAGCACCTACTACCTACTGCCGTATACCTATAACGGAAAAGATCTTCAAGTTTAATTATCTAATGTATAATATATTCCATTTGTGTAACATATTATGTATTAGGTAAGTGTATTTCTGTGCTTAAATGAATAACCTGTTTAATACAATATACCCGAGGTATTTTGTTTTAATAATGTAGGTTTTCAAATTACATTTACAATATTATTATGAGTTATTAAAGTCTCACTATAAGACTTTAATCATTTTTAAGTCCTGAAAAATTAAATGCATAATAGGTATAGTTAAGCATTTTGATGGAAATGTGGTCATATAACCAGTGTTGAGACTTATTTAGATAATTTATCTAGATAATTATTTAGTTATCTTTTAGCTTATATAGATAAATAGTTGTGTTTTATCTAGTGTTGTTAAAATACGGTATTTTATTTTATTTTTGTATTATACTGTATTATACCTTGTATTATACGTGTATTAAACTTTGTATAATACTATTGTATTTAAGTAGGGTATAATATTTTTTTGTATTATACCGTATTATACACATTTTATACGGTATAAAATCCTGTATTTAAATATATAATATACAATTATACAATTTAAACTTGATTACTCAACCATTGTCCATTTCCTATTTGAAAATTGAGTCTTATTAATACAAATAAATATAAATAATATAAATAATAATAATAAATTAATTCAAAAGTAATAACAAGTCAACAAGTAAAGTAATAATCGAGGTAATAATTAATAATTTTAATAAACATAAATAACTCTTTTGGTTTTTTTTCCAAATAATATCTAAAATAAATGTTTAATGTAAAAAAAGTAACAATAGTAAATAGTTTTATACAGATTTTATACCATTGTATAAAATAATTCTATACAGCGTGTATAATACCAGTATAATACGATTTTATACATTTGTATTATACAAATTTACATCACTAGTTTTATCTAAATAAAATTATCTTAGATAAAAAATTCATCCATCTAGATAAATTCGTCTCTATACAAAAACATTAAATATACTTTTTACTGTAGTATCTAAGCTCAACTGTCAAATGTTAGACTTTATAGTATGTATTAAAAAAAAAAAACATCTTTTGAAAATTGTAGGTCTTAGCAATAAAAATTGAACTTAATATACATTTTTAAATACAACATAATTTTATAATGTTCGCTATCAAATCTAATAAAAATCATCATATTATAAATTATATTGTATTTTATTATAATCACATAAAAACTTTTTGTGTGGAAATTCTAAGCACCAGAAGAGTTAACGCATGGTTGAAACTTGAAATCAAACCATGAAATAACTGTTTTGATTATAATATTTATGTTCATAGGGTATTTGGATTTAAATGTTGATACTTACCATATCTGATAGGATTGATAATAAACTAACTAATTGTATACCTAAATTAAAGTTTAAAGTAAAAAAACTGTTGATTTTGTATAAAAACGAATTTATCCTCCTCTCCATAACTCCATTATAGGTACTAAGAACTCTACTACTTCATGCAATTTTATTGTAACTATTTTTACCTTGAATTTTCAAAGACAATTTCAGTGTCTTTCGTACAAATTAATGTAAATTTCATGCTAAATTGTGGTATGTCAAGTTTTTTTATTGTTATTCATTTTGATGACCGGTGCTGAAGAGACGTTTCCACAACACAGCCCATCATTTTTTGTCATGCCGGTGGAAATTTTGTCATTCAAATTTTGGGAGTAGTCGTGCAAACTCATGCTAATTTCTGTGAAAATAAATTTTTTAATTTTTGAATGGGCGGTGCCGCACTGTTCCAGAAAGTTGATTTAGGGGACAAAATTAGAATTTTCATTATCAGTGTGTCAGTGTGGTCTGTTGTCTGTGTGTCCATGTTACCATGGTTACAAGGTTGCATGGGTACTAAGGTTACCAAGATTCATA